>VDFB02271358.1:658752111-658908428 GCA_007258455.2 Sequoia sempervirens
TTAGGGATTACAGTTTAGGGTTTAAGGGTAGAGGGTGTAGGGTTGAGAGAGAGAGAGGGGTGGTTTGAGGGTATAGGATTAAGGGTTAAGGGCAGAGGGTTTAGGGTTTAGTGTTTAGGGTTTAAGGGCTTTGACTGTGGCTTCATAATTCTAAGGGTAGAGGGTTTAGGTTTTAGGTTGTGGCTGAAGGGCAATGTGGCTGAGGGTTTAGGGTTTAGGGTTTAAGGCTGAGGGTTTAGGGTAGAGGGTAGAGGTTTTAGGGTTTAGGGATTAAGGGTTAAGGGTTAAGGGTTTATGGTTTAGGGATTATAGTTTATGGTTTAAGGGTAAAGGGTGTAGGGTTGAGAGAGAGGGGGTTTTGAGGGTAGAGGGAAGAGGGAAGAGGGTTAAAGGTAGAGGGTTTAGGGGTTTAGGGTTTAGGGTTTAGGGTTTACAGTTTAAGGGTAGAGGGTAGAGGGTTAAGGGTAGAGGGTAGAGGGTTTAGGGGTTTAGGGTTTAAGGGTTTAGGGTTTAAGGGTTGAGGAATTAAGGGTTGAGGGTTAAGGGATTAGGGTAGATATTTTAGTTGGGTTTAAAAGGGTTTAAGGTTTGAGGGTAGAGGGTTGAGGGATTAGCGTAGAGAGTTTAGTTGGGTTTAAAAGGGTTTAAGGGTTGAGGGTAGAGTGTATTGTGTTTAAAGGTAGAGGATATTATGTTGAGGGTAGAGGATAGAGGGTTTAAGAGTTTGGTTTTAAGGGTTTAGGGTTGACAGTTTAGGTATCCCATCCCTCTATCTCCCACTCCCTCTCTCTCCCACTCCCTCTCTCGGGTCTTCCCCCCCACCATAACTGAATAAATCTCTCCCTCTCAAGTCTCTCTCTCGATTCTCACTCCCTCCCATGCTACCTAAACTAATATGTGTCACTCCAATGCCCTCTCTCACACTCCCTCTCTATCAGGTCTCACTTACCTCCCACCCTACCTAGACAAATATATTTCACTCCAACCCCCTCTCCCACACTCCCTCTCTCTCTCTCTCCCCCTTTGGTATTTTTGTATCTCTCAGCTCTCATCCCTCCTTAACCATCTCCCGTTGTTAGGTATTTCCCCCCATTGTAACTAGATAACTCTCTATCCCTCTCAAGCCTCTATCGCTCTCAGGACTTAGTCGCTACCACACTACCTAGACTAATCTCTCTCACTCCTATCACCTCTCTCTTTATCTCAAGTCTCACTCCCTTTGTCTCTATGGAAGATGAAGATTTCAAAACAACACATTTGGCGAGCACCAAATTTGGCATGCGCCAAAGTTGGCACTCTCCAAATTTGGTGAGCGCAAAATGTATTTTACCTTGAAATGGTAAAATAAGGGTTGACCTCGTGATTTAGTCCCACATTCTTCTATATTTGTCTAGTTCAACACTTTATCCCATTTAGAAACACCTTTTTTTATGTAGTTGACTCCATGTTGTACCAATCTATGCTTGATCCATCACCTTTTTACAACCAATTTTCATGCTAGACAATGTAGAAGAAGACATTTTGAAGTTTCTACATCATTTTACATTATCGCAGGTAATATATTCATTTTGGTAATATTGAAATGTTTATATTTAGTATTTTTTATTTTTTTACAATATAAACTAAATTCCTTTAATTATTTTATTAATCATAACAATTGCACATAGAATTCAACATTGAATTAGATGGGAGTTGCATAAAAAAGTTTAATTTTTATGAGTTTGAAGAACAAAAAAATGAAAAACATGACATTTACTTAACAAAAATTTACTTTTAAAACAAATTTACTTATGAGTTCTATTTGCATTGCTTATAGTAGTCCACTTCCAGCATGGCTAGTGGAATTCACTCTATTTCATTTTAGGTAGATGTTTATATTGAGTTTTTTTGTTTTGTTTTCACAATTTTTAGACTGTTAATTTGATGATTTTATTAATCTTCATTGCTACACATAGAATTGAACATTTAATTCATTATTACTGATGGTTGTGAGAAAACTTTTATTTTCAACTAATTTCAAAAACCTAAGAGCTTTCATCAATCAAGACATAGTTGGTTTAATGCAATTTTCCATTCATTCATACCATTTACCATTCTAAGAAAAAAAAGGGAAAATAAGCACAAGATTCTCTAGTTTCCAAAGGTGGCAGCAACTTATACCCTGGGTTTGACACAAGTATTTGCTCCTAAGAACTTGTCCACACACCAAATTCTCCCCTCAAACCCTTCTTAACATTGATCAACGCTTGCATGAAGCAATTTTGTACAAATCTAGTGTCAAACAGGAAAGTAACTTGTCTCCAACCTCAAATTAAACCAATTCAAACCCTCTTTCAAATTTTACAACCTTTCCTTTCCTATCTTCTACAAGCTCACCTATTCTTCCTTGTAGGTTTTCAACAGAGGTTTCTTGACCTCAAAACACCATTAGGTTTCTTTGGAACAACTTTGACAAAACAAAGCACCTACGTTATCCTAGACCACAAATTAGGTCACTTTTACAAAGAGTCCCTATTTGAAACTCCTCCCCAAGCCCAAAACTTAGATGGGAAGCAACAACCAATCAAAAAAACCTCTAATTTCACTGTTTATTTGCAGTGACACACTTTCCAAGACATCTAAACAAGAAACCCTCATTTTAGGCAATTTACATGGGGGTTTATTGAAAAACTATATCTCAAACCTTCTCTAGCCTAGAAACCACTTCAAACACCCTTAATTATGTCTAAATATGCTTATAAGTTCATTCACCAGCCTCTATCATCAATATTTCACCAAACCCTAGTTCAAAACCTCCATTTTCAAGCAAAATTTGTACATAAACCTTTAGGACAGCAACACAAAAAGCATTCAAACATCTTCCCTACTCCAATGAATCATGTACACACCTAAATAATTCCCTAGTGATAAATTCCACCAAGTTACAGAACAAAACAGTGGGTGGAATGGCTTAAAATGTCATTTTCATACACTCAAAACCCTTAAAACAAGGTATATAGACCGGTCATTTGTAATTTGTCTCTAAATTGCACAAAAACCATTGAAATCAATCCAAACCAAGTCTAAAATGGTGTTAGGCCTTCTTCTCACAAGATTCACTCCATGAAAGATCAAAAATTCCCAGTACGTAACCGTACAGACAAGGGGTGTTTCAATTACTTCTCTTCTCAAAATTACATGCCAACCTCTCCCTTCAGGTTCACAACCCTTTTTTAAAGGTTCTCCAACTGCATTCAATAGTTACAACTTCTTTTCAAACCCAAATGACCATTGGGTTTCCCTCTTTACAACTTTTACATTTTCCATTGACAACTCTTCAACATTTTTTGCATTTTTTGTAATTTTGACACAATTGACCCCTAACTCACTCTAACCGCCCCAAAACATTAGAAGTGGTCTAATTAGACCTTATTAAACCTAATAACATGAGTCCAAAAAATAAAAATACCATTTTACCCTCCTTGAGAACTTTTTGACATGATTTGCAACTTTTATATTTGTTGCCCAAAATGTCTCAAATAATCACAAAATGCAATGTAATCAGCAGTATGGATATGTTTGAAAAAATGCATTACAAGTACTTTTCTTTTGTTATGGAGGTAGATGTATGTATGAAAAATTTTGTAGCATATAGACATGTTTGATAATTCCAAACAACGCGCTGCCTTCTTTCATAAAATGCTTTGATGTGTTCAATAAAATTCAATGTAATCAGCATTATCAATATGTTTCATAAAATGTATTACTTAATTTTGTTCTATTTGTGAATTTGAACATGTAGCATTCAACGTCATGCCGAGGAATAGACCAAAGCCTCTAACACCAGAAGAACATGCAGTAAAAAATGCAAGGAGAAGAGAATCAAAAATTGTAGCTCATGAAGCAAATGAATTGCAACCCATAAAGCTAGAAATTCCATGCAATCTAAGTGAGATGTAGAATTGGAAAAACAAAGGGCACGAATGAACAAAGTTCATGGAAGAAAACAAATGGATCCCCAAGTTGGAGGACATCATCAACCATAGGTGAAGTTCAATGCACATCTCCAGTTGAAGACACGCCAGCAACAACATGTGGTCTTCCAAGTACATCAAAAATCACATCTACAGTTGAAGACACACCATCAACAACATTGTGTTTCAAAAGTACATCAACAAACATGCCTCTATTTGAAGTCACTCCACAAACGAAATCTCAAGTTGGAGGTACAACATCGTTTACATGTCAATCTCAAAGTATGTCATCACTTGCACCTCTGATTGAAGGTACATGATCTATCCCCGATGTTGTTTACATTCCTAACATTGACAGAAATTTACATTTGAGAACTCCTCCTAGAGTTTTGCATGGAAAACCTAGATTTTTTATTGATATTGATTCCAATGTTTTGAAATGGATGCTTGATAAGATTTCAAAACATACATGTCAAAGATCTGCACAGAGGATATGGAGTTAATTTTTTGAGAAGCTAAGTGAGGGTGGAAGATGTCAACTATTTGTTGAAATGATGAGGCAACTCAAATTTAGGCCCACCATGAAGGCTCTTGGGCTGAGAGTTTCAAATGACTCAAGTGAAAATTCCATTGTAAAGAACTTCATGAGTGCATATGAGAGCAAGGGTTCTACCTCACGCACGAAGGATAGTTGTGCCACAAGACATGTGATGACAACACTGTTAAGCAGTCAAAAAGGGAACAAGGTGAACCTTACAAATACAAGTAAGTCTTTGAAAATAGGTAGATCATCTCTAATGAGAGCCAAAGGAAGGTGTGAAAGATTGGAGGATCCAAATAGCAATGAGTTATGGGAATTCTCAGGTAGAGTTCCATGGAAAGATAAAAGAATTGCTCAAGGATTGAGATCTTTAATAGTAGATTATTGGAAGGATAACACAAGGACCTCTCCTAATCAAAGAGATGTTGTAAGAAGGAGAATTGGTAGTAAAATTTGTGAGCCACATCAAAGAGATGTTGTAAGAATGATTGTGAGTCAACAAAGTGGGTTGAAAAATGGTCTGTAAGAAGTCTAACCCCACTTGACAATTATCAACTCCTGACAGCTCTACAAATCATAGAGATGCAATCATCTGTTGACTTTGATCATGTATCAGACCTTGTAGAACCAGGTAATATATCTTACTTTCAGGTTTTATTTTGATGTTCATTAAATACATCTAACGAGATGAACATATCAATGTAGGGCACGTATATGTGGTGATTGCAAATGAAGACGATGAAGAGGGTATAGATTATTACCTGTGTCATTGTATCGAGGCCAAAAATAAATTGGAGGCCCCAGTTATAGATGGAGAAAACATAGAATATCCTCTAGGTTCGGTGGTTGTTATTGGAACATGGCTTAGAAGGTACCCAATTAAGAATTTTACAGTTTGGTTGTTTGAGGAATTCAACACGCATCAAAATATTCTTCACTACTCGAACCTTGTCATTGCCACCAATGTTCATTTGATCAAATATAAGGGTAGACCTACGAACAAAAACTTGTGGAAAGTGTATGAGTCTGACCACAAGGCAATACTTGACACAATAAAGAGTAGAGCAGACCCTGATGGTTCCCTGGATTGATTGGTAAGTATGCACATTGAATTTGTAAAGTCATGTTATTGATCATTTCTTTATTTCAATCATTTAAGTTTGATTGTATAAGGGTTTGAAAAATTGCATTAATGTAGATATGAAAAATGATGGTTATATGTTGCTCTCTATTTGGTGCAGGGGCACCAAGCTTCGATGGTTGTCATTAGGGTGATGAAGTCTTATTTTGGCTTGGATAAGGTCATATAGACCATTTCTTGATGTAATATATCTATTTTAGTGGTTATTAGTGAGTTAGAAGGTTTTAGTTGCAAATTTGCTAAATTAGTGCAAAGTGTCATTTTTCAAATTTTGAAGTGCAAGAAATGTATAGTGGGGACGTTGAACAGTCAGGGAATGCCAAAGGTCACTTGTGGCATTGGTTTTCAATCAAATCTTGATTAAGGGAGTTGAATATATGTATGTGAATATCGAATGGAGTGTGTAGAGAAGAGTGGAAGATTTTCTACAAGCATTGATCAATAAAGCTCTATTTTCTTTGTAAATTTGAGTTTGTTTTTCTCTTTTTCAGTGTTGTAGCAGTCAATTGCATGAGCCCGTACTGAAGGGAATTGAATAAAAGTGTTTTTATTTGGGTAAAGGGATGTGTTAGCCACGTTTTGGTTTTTGTGGTATTGAAATCCATCTTGTTTTGAGCTCTTAGGGTGGATTTTACTGTAGGCAGGTCTGGAAGTCTAAATTTTGAGTTTTGAGGTCATCAAGTGATTTAATGGCTCATTCCACCTAATGTATATACTATAGCTTAGTTGAATGAGTCCATTAGGTTGGGAATATGTTAGAAGATGATTCTTGGAGTAGGGGAGATCATTTTGGAGTCATGGCATGTAGCCTTGGGTGTGAAAATGTGTGATTTTGAGTGAATTTGAGTGGTTTTAGAGTGTGAATGGATGAAATCGTTTGGGGAAATTATTTGTGAGAGTATTTTGAGCATGTACATACATCATATGGTATTTTTTTGGTTCTTTATGTGAGATTTAATTGTGGGAAGAGTGATTTTCAATAAGGCTCCTTGGAAAACCTAGGTTTGGTGGCTTGAGAGTGAGGGTTTAGTGGATTGGTAGCTTGGTGAGCGGTTGGAGCTCTGAAAATTGTGAAATATTAAGGTTGGTAACCTATTTATTGACTTTCCATGGTGTTTGACTTGATTTCAGGTGTTTAGGAAGGTGTCTCTTTAGAAAAGAGGCCTAATTGGCCTAGTTACCCCTACGGTACAATGGGATTTTGGAGAATACATTGAAAATCCCATCTTCAGGCCTCTTGTGACATTATCACCACTTCAAACACCCTTGTTTAAGCCTACACATGCCTAATAATCCTTAATATTATGCTGCCCCCAAACTTCACCCACTTTTAGTCTCTAAAACATCAATTTTCTATTAAAAAATACACTTCTCTCAACTAGGGCTTCATGCCCAAACATACACATGACCTCCCCAATCCTTGAAAACCTTCAAACACATCAAACCCCACTAGATCTCACTAAAACCAACTAGTTCTAGCCTTCTTCAAAACAAATTCTTCAATCTGCTACTTCAACCCATGCCTTTTAGGCCTGAATTCATGCATTATATACTTCAAGTCATTTGAATTGTCATTAATGAAATTATATATTAACTTATATGTTTATCTTATTTTCCCCTTGTAGGAGTAGGTGATGGAACACTTGAAGGAATAGGTGTTGAAACACCTCAAGGAGGAGGTGTCGAAACACCTAAAGGAGATAAAGAAAAAGAGATGCCTTAAGAGGTATGTGTTTATTTTATTTTGTGTTTGGTAAATATGTTCCTATTACCAACAATTGTATGCTAACTTGTATCAATTTGATGTTTTTTTTCACATATATAGATTGACATTGCAAAAGTTGGTATGATTGGTTCTTTGATAGGGGCATATTCTAGGACTCATGATGATTTGAACAGACGTATATATGAGATAATCAAGATTTCAATTTTAGAGTTCAATTATAATTCAATGTATATTGATTTTGATGTTAATTATTCAATTTTAAATTATATAATATAACTAATCTCAATTGTGGTTTGAATTTTTCTTGTGCAGTTACCTTCAAAGTCAAAGAGTGCTTCAAAGAGGCTCCATTTTGATGATCCACCAGTAGTTTAGGATGAGATAGACATTTTGGCATGTATATTTTGAATAGATATTGAGATGGCATATGCCACATTTTGTAAAACTTTGTTTGAGTTGGTGTTGATTCCATTTTTGTATATGGACATACACTTGATTATTGGATAATTTGATATATAGAAGTTGAGAATCGAAATAATTTGTTCGTCATGTGCATGTTTAAACTGATCGAATAATTAATCTTGAGCAATGGTTAAATATCAATGTACAATAGCATAAGAAATATAATGGTTATATTATATAGTTGACAATCAAAAATAATGAATAATGGTTAAATTATATCATATATTGCTTAGTTATATTATGGTTAAATTATATAGTTTAAACAACTTTGAAGAGAATCTAACAATGGAAAAGTTTAAAATTTTAACTTTAAAGTTTAAATATGCAAATTTCATTGTCTCACACTACATATTTCATATTGCATTATCACTACATATTGAAATTCAAAAAATGTCATAGTTTTATGTTGATAAACATGCCAAAGTGATGCAGAGTAGGGTGGCAAACTCTCAACAAACCAACTACCCTTTAATCTTCCTTCTAGACACAAAACACCATTGGACAATCATGACCAGGGTATGTAAGCACTAAATCAACAATCATCTTCCAATGAAACACGCACCAACACTCCAAAACTCAAAACCCTCACTTTTGGCAAGTTTCAAGAGGGGTTTATTGAAAACCTCACCTTTAGACCTTTCCTCACTTTTTCAAGTCCTCCAACACCTTCAAATACATCTTCCCTTACTTAATTAACTCTTACAAAGTGTTTCCCGAAGTGTTTTCCATCAATACCTACTCTTAACCTCAAATTTCACTCAAAACACACATTCTTGACAACTAGGCATCATGCCCAAACCCCCAAATGGCCACCCCTGCTCCTGAAATCATGCACATATGCCCCCTACACCAAATTATGTCATTCCACCAAGTTACAATAGAATAAAATGGGTGGAAAATACATTTGGTGGAAATTTCCATGTTGCCCCTGTGGAAAAAGCATGAATTTAGGCCTAGGAGGCATAGCTTGAAGTAGCAGATTAAAGCAATAGTTTGGAATAAGGTTAGAACCTGGTTGTTTTAGTGTTATCAAGTAAATTTTGATGTGATAGAAGGTCTGCAAAGGAATGGTAGGTCATTTGGATGTTTGGGCTTGAAGCCCTAGTTGAACAAAGAGTGAAAAAGGGTGAAATTGAGAGGTTTTAAGAAGGAAATGTGTGAGAAATTTGGGGGAAGCATAATTTGAAGGTGAATTAAGTTTGTGTAGGGTGAAATAAGAGTGCTTGAAAATATTTTGAGGTTGAATGAGTTCTGAAGATGGGTTTTTCAATAAACACCTACTTATTTGGTGAAAAATGAGGGTTTCATGAAAGAGGGTCTTAGCAAGCGAGTTTTGACTCAGTGGTTGAAGAATTTGTGGTTTTGGAGGCATTTTGAGGACTCTCCAATGGTATTTTTAGTGGGCAGCAATATAGAAGGAGATTTCCTTTGTTAAAGTGGGCTAATTGGAGCCCCTTTTTTAGCGTTCAAAGTCAGTTTGATGGTATGATTACAAAGTAAGTACATGTGATTCTATGATATGTTTAAAAGTTCCCTAATGGGTTCTTGAAATGGTAGTTTTTTTGTGGCTTTGAGTGGTCTCTTGAAAGTTGTGAGAGGAAAACCTAGGTTGCACACGTATAAGACTAAACAGTGAAGTTGAGAAGAGTCACCCTTGTTAGGGTTTGAAGGTTGGAAGTTTGATTTCTTCAAGTGAATTTGAGTTTGGATAGTTTTGGTACTCCCTTTCATTGCATCACAAAGGACCTTATTCGTGACCAAAAACATTAAGACACCCTAAACACTGACTAGTGCAGGGACACCAAGAGCATTTTATGCAAATGTTGACAATTGAGGTATTTTGGTTGTTTTGGGGTATTTGAGTCTTTTTTTTCTAGTTCAATAAGGTCATTTAGACTATTTTATGATGTAAGGAGTCCTTTTATAGGTCTTTAGGTGGTTGGAAGGTGTAAGTTGCAAAATTGTGTAAAAGTTGTCAAAATTGCAACTTATTGTCAAATGGTGGAAGTTCAAGAGTTATCTTGTTGTAGTTCATGTAGAAAGTAGTTGGAAGTTGTTTAGTCATGTTTAGGCATGGTCCTCTTTCACACCAAACATGCGGAATCACTTTGAACTACATTTAACCGGTAGAATCCCTTAAGAGTCCAAAGTGCAAAATGGCTACAAACTTCAGCATACTCTTATTCAGACACCGTGACACTTAAAAAAAAATTGAATAATCCTATGGGATCAGGTTGGGCCCCTCTACAATAACCTCTCTCATTTTTCGCTATCTTGGAGGCCTCTTCCCATGGTGATGAATTCCCGCTTGCAGAAAAAGTTGTCAAATGCAAGTAGTTGAAAGTTACAAAGTGGTGCAACTTTTGTTCTGCAAGTCGTGTGACCAAACAAACTATTCTGACATGTCTGAGTGGGTACGGTTATGCTAGCATAGTCCTCTTTCACGTCGAAACATGCAGAATCGCTATGAGCTACATTCAACCGGCAAAAACCCCTTAAGAGTCCAAAGTGCAAAATGGCTGCAAACTTCAACATGCTTGTATTCGGACACTATGATGCTTAGAAACTTCTCGTATGAGACTATAGGATTGTATTGGACCCCTCTAAAATAAGCTCTCTCAGTTTTTGCTATCTCGGAGACCTTTTCTCGTGGTGGCGAATTCTCGCTTACGGAAAAAGTTATCAAATGAGTTAAAAGTTGCAAAGTGGTGCAATTTTTGTTCTGCAACTCGTGTGACCAAACAAACTATTTTGACATGTTCGGGTGGGTACGTTTATTCTAGACATGGTCCTCTTTCACACCAAAACACACAGAATCACTCTGAGCTACATTCAATTGGAAAAATCCTTAATAGTCCAAAGTGCAAAATGGCTAAAAACTTCAGCATGCTCGTATTCGAACACCATAATGCTTAGAAACTTCTCATCTGAGCCTATTGGATCATGTTGGGCCCCTCTACAATAACCTCTCATATTTCGCTATCTCGGAGGCCTTTTCCCGTGGTAGCAAATTCTCGCTTGCAAAAAAGTTGTCAAATGCAAGTAGTTGAAAGTTGCAAAGTGATGCAACTTTCGTTCTACAACTCATGTGACCAAACAGACTATTCCAATGCATCTTGGTGGGTACGTTTATGCTAAACACGGTCCTCTTTCACACCAAAACACACAAAATTGCTCCAAGCTACATTCAACCAGTAGAATCCCTTAAGAGTCCAATGTGCAAAATGGTTGCAAACTTCAGCATGCTCGTATTCAGACACTATGATGCTTAGAAAAATTCTTGTCTAATCTTATGGGATTGTGTTGGGCCCCTCTACAATAACCTCTCTCAGTTTTCGCTATCTCAGAGACCTTTTCTAGTGGTGGCGAATTCTCGTTTGCGGAAAAAGTTGTCAAATTCAAGTAGTTGAAAGTTACAAAGTGGTGCAACTTTCGTTCTACAACTCGTGTGACCAAACGGACTATTTCAGCACATCTAGTTGGGTACATTTACACTAGGAATGGTCCTCTTTCACATTGAAACACGCGGAATCACTTTGAGCTACATTCAACCGGCAGAATCCCTTAAGAGTCCAATGTGCAAAATGGTTGCAAACTTTAACATGCTCGTATTCAAACACTGTGATGCTTAGAAACTTCTTGTATGATCCTATGGGATCATGTTGGGACCCTCTACAATAACCTCTCTTGGTTTTTTCTAACTCGGAGGCCTTTTCCTGTGGTGGTGAATTCTCGCTTATAGAAAAATTTGTCAAATGCAAGTAGTTGAAAGTTGCAAAGTGGTGCAGCTTTTGTTCTACAACTCATGTGACCAAATGGACTGTTCTGATGCATTCGAGTGGGTACGTTTACACTAGGTATGGTCCTTTTTAGCACCAAAACATGCAGAATCACTATGAGCTACATTCAACTGGCAAAATCCCTTAAGAGTCCAAAGTGCAAAATGGCTACAAACTTCAGCATGCTCATATTCAGACACCGTGACACTTAGAAAATTCTCGTATGAGCCTATGGGATCATGTTATGCCCCTCTACAATAACCTCTCTTAGTTTTCACTATCTCAAAGGCCTTTTCCTGTGGTGGCGAATCTCGCTTGAGGGAAAAGTTGTCAAATGCAAGTAGTTGAAAGTTGCAAAGTAGTGCAACTTTCGTTCTGCAACTCATGTGACCAAACGGACTGTTCTGACACATCTGGGTGGGTATGTTTACACTAGGTATGGTCCTCTTTCACACTGAAACACGCAAAATCACTTTGAGCTACATTCAACCAGTAGAATCCCAAAATGGCTACAAACTTCAGCATGCTCATATTCGGGCACCGTGACACTTAAAAACTTCTCATCTGAGCCTATGGGATTGCGTTGGGACCCTCTAAAATATTCTCTCTCATTTTTTGCTATCTCAAAGGCCTTTTCCCATGGTAGCGAATTCTCTTTTGGGGAAAATTTGTCAAATGCAAGTAGTTGAAAGTTGCAAAATGGTGCAATTTTCCTTCAGCAACTCGTGTGACCAAATAGATTGTTCTGACACATCTGGGTGGGTACGTTTACGCTAGGAATGGTCCTTTTTTCCACTGAAACATGTGGAATCGCTCTGAGCTACATTCAACCGGTAGAATCCCTTAAGAGTCCAAAGTGCAAAATAGCTACAAACTTCAGCATGCTTGTATTCGGACACTGTGACACTTAGAAACTTCTCGTCTGAGCCTATGAGATCATGTTGGGCCCCTCTACAATAACCTCTCTCAATTTTTTCTATCTCAGAGGTCTTTTCCTGTGGTGGTGAATTCTCACTTGCGGAAAAAGTTGTCAAATGCAAGTAGTTGAAAGTTGCAAAGTGGTGCAACTTTCGTTTTGCAACTCATGTGACCAAATGGATTGTTCTGATGTATCCAAATGGGTAACTTTATGCTATCCATGGTCCTCTTTCACACTGAAACACACAAAATCTCTCCAAGCTACATTCAATTGGCAGAATCCCTTAAGAGTCCAAATTGCAAAATGGCTGCAAACTTCAACATGTTCATATTCGAACATCGTGATGCTTAGAAACTTCTCATCTAAGCCTATGGTGTGATGCCCTAGTTGTAAATTTGATGAGTTTTGGTGAAATTGAGTGGTTTAAGAGTGGAAATGGTTGAAATCTTTTGGGGCAGTAGTTTGTGAGGGACTTTTAAGCACATGTGCAGATTCTTTTAAGCATGTTTGATGCTTTGGCAAGGTGTTATGAGATGTGGGAATAGGATTTTCAATAAACCCACCCTAAACTTAATAAAAATGAGGGTTTTATAAAAGTGGGCTTAAAGGAGCAGTTCTCAGGTTAAAGATTATGGATTTGGAGGTTTTGTGGTTTGGTAAATGACTGTCTATAGTTATTTTGGATGGGAAGATAGTTTGGAGTATAGTTGCTTTGAAAATTTGGCCTAATTGGCCAATCGAGTATATCTCCTTGGTGATGTCCTTTCATATTAGGACCATCAGGGTTTCAAACACCCATCAAGGTACCCAACAACATACCACAGCGACTCAATAGGTTACTTTGATATAACTCTCTCAAATCAAGCTTTTCACATGAACTAGGCCTCAAATTAGGTCATGTTTACAAAGGAACTCTACCTTAAACTTTCCCTTTCACTCAAAATTCAATTGGGAAGCTCTGTACAGGTTACCAAACTAAAGATTCCACAATTTTTTCTCATACATCCACCCTCCAATATACCTAAACTCAAAACCCTCTTTTATAGCCAAAAATCAAGGGTTTAAATAGAAATCGCATTTCCAGACCTCAATCAAAATTTCCACCACCTCAAACCAATCTAAAAACCTCTGCACATACTCAATTCAACAAGAAACAATGCTTCCCCAACCTATTTCACTCATTACCATATCAAAACCTCTCTTTTCCACTTGGAAAACACAATTTTCCACTCTAGGGCTTCATGCCCAACACATTTTTAGGCCTCCCCTACACTCTCTCAACATTCCCTCACTTTTTTATTGATGTTTCAATCCCATTCCACAAGTTACAAGAGCCACAAAAAGTGGAATGGGTTGAGTTTACATTTTAAAGGCTGCAAACCCTTAAAACAGGGTATAAAACTAGTCACAAAGAATTTGCTCAAACTTACACTGAATCCACTATTGGATGCTCAAATAAAATGAAATAAGTGGCCAACTCACACCTTAAAATTAATTGAAAACATATTTAGAACATTATGCAGTTGTACGGGTCGTATAATCACTGCAAACTCAGAAAATATAGAAAAAAGTGGAGAAAAATAGAGTATTATTAATGTTCCAATCTTCCAAATCTTCAAAAATCCAACTTATATCAATGGTTTCCACCATATTTATGCTTTCTCCATCCAAACTAACTATCCTAATGCCTACAACTTCATTTTGAAATCTATGACCATTTACCTTCCCTAAAAATGCAATTTTGCAACTTTTTAGCAACTTTACATCTTTTTTCAATATTTTTCACTTTTTGCAAACTTGACCTTCTAAACATCTAGCTATGATGCATTACAATATAAAATGGTCTCATTGACCTTATTTTAGACAAAATACCTCAAAACCTAAAGCCTACTCCTCAAAACCTTGAATTGACAACTTCTATTCAATGGTGCTCCTGCACCAAAAAATGTGGTAGCATAGAAAAGGTAATGAACTCTTTAAAAAAATGCCTCAAAAAAATGAGGTATCATGGTGATGGAATTCCATGAAAATCAAAATAAATTTGATTTTCATGGCATTCCATCACCTTGAGACCACATTTCTTTGAGCCATCTTTTCAAATAGTTCACTGCCTTGTCTATGGATTGTCATGGCATTCCATCACCACATTTATTTGATGCATTTTTTCAAACAGTTCACTGCCTTTTCTATGTTATTTCTTACTATTATGCTTTTGATATATTTTTTCCAACCATCCATAGATTGTTTGAAAGTAAGTTTGTTTTAGGCTTTTAGCCATAGCAACAAGGCAATGAAATATTTGACAAGATGCTTTGGTAGACATGTATGAAAAATGTGGTAACATAGACAAGGAAATGAACTATTTGAAAAATACCTCAAAGAAATCTAGTCTCATAGAATGCCATGATAAGAAAATGGAATTGGCAACTACTCCTAGTTATTAGTTATGCAATTTGAAGTAATTACATAACTGCTTAGGTTGAATTTGTAGAAACTATATTGTAATTGAAATTGTGTCATCTATTAGCATCTAGTTATTAGACATGCAATGTGAAGTAATGCTTTGACTTTGAAAGATGTGCAATGCAATGTAATCAATGATTTGAATATAAACTACAAAAATCTATTTTTTACAATTCATTAGTTAAAATCTTTATTTTATTTGCTCTCTACATCTCTATATGCTATGAAAATACCTTTCAATTTCAAAAAAAATAGTTTTTATCTCTTGTTCTACAATTTTTTACATTTTTTTCCTGATTTTTCAAAAACTCTTATACTTTTGGTTTGTCAATTTTTTCCCCAAAAGATTTTTTTTGCTATGCACTGGAAGCATGAAGCATGCACGTGAATACATGCAATATACGTGAAGTATACATGTGAATAAGTGAAGCATACATGTGAATAAGTGAGGCACAAGTAATTGAAGCATTCCAAAGGATACAAACCACCAGGAATGGAGCTTATTTACACAGTATGCTTTAGATGGGGCTTATTGAGAAATTCTTGACAATAATTAATTAAGCATTAGATGTAAACAAAATCCATGCCTACAACATTCAAGCATACAATTTACACAATACACATGATAACATCATTCAAGAATGGCAGTAGCAAAATAAGATTCTTTTTAATCAAAAAGCCATAAGGCTATACAATGCTATATATTGATAAAAGTATATACAATATATCCAAAAAAGCCATACATGCTCAGTACAAAGGAACGGATATGGACATAAAATGTCACGTATATATCGATAGTACAAAACATATTTTCCAAAATGCCACATAGGCATACAACAAACGACCCTAATACATAGTCATTTCCCTCTAGGGGAAGGAAATAGATCCCATGCTACCTTCGAAATTTGGCTGGATGGAGTGACTATTGGTTCTCTTGTCTTTCGAACACGCTCTCTAGTCCTCCTCTCTTCACTCTGGACCTTCAACTAATACAATAAAAAGTAAAGATGTTAATACATAGAAATTGAATTGTGGAATGACATAACAAAATATAATCACTTACCACATACATATAGTCATCATGCACATTTATAGCATTACCACGTCCACAATCTGGAGTGACAACCACCTATAGAAACCATCAAGATAGAAATTAAACTACATAAAATATCGTGAAAATTTTCTATAATAACCATAAAAGAGTAAATATAATGTCAAATCGACTAATCTATTACATACCTCTCTCAATGGATCGAAACTGGCTATTATTGCAGCAACTCCATGGTCCATCGTGCCACCAACAGCACCAGGGTTGTCTAATGTCATCAACTACAAATGAAACAACATATCTAACATCAATATAAAGAAGTTCAAGTAGTCCCTTTATAACTATCATAAATGAAAGAGTAAATGGTTGGCCTCAGTTGAGACTACAATATAGTGCTTATAGATCATATAATGGTGAAAGTACGAAGTCTACTAGGATAGTTCAAACTCTTGCAAATGCCAAAGTTCAGTGCTCATTGATATTCATATTGCATATGCTGATGAACTAATGTTAATGAGGGCATGTTGTCAACATAGTAATAATGCCACAATGAAGTTCACATGAATGAAGTGAGGATTACTATATTACTAGCAGCTTTCAAAGGGATAATGGAACATACGATGAATTACGACGTGTCTAGGGTTTTACTATAGCACATGAAGTTGGTTGTTGAGGTGTGCAACAATAATGGAGAAGAAAATTTTGGTCAATATTGAGTGGAAGCAAATTTATTTCTTCTAACGGTGTATAGGATAAAATTTGGATGGAGGTGCTATAGCATAGACAGGATAAAGAGACAAGACCAACAAGGGATAATGGAACATATGGTGAAATAATAGAGGGTATAATGGGATGGGAGTTGAATGTGATAATGGAATATGGGATGGAATAGAATAGATTAATGGGATGGGCTAGGATGGGATAACAAAATATAGCGTGAACTATTAGAGGTTAATGGGATGGGATTAGGAGGGAATAAAGGAACATAGTGTGAATTAGGGAAAGATAATGGGACAAGACCAAGAGGGGATAATGGAACATAAGGTGAAATAAGAGAGGGTAATGGGATGGGAATAGAAGGGATTAATGGAGCATAGGATGGACTAGTATAGATTGATGGGATGGGCTAGGATGGGATAACAAAATATAGGGTGGAAAATTAGAGGTTAATAGGATGTGATTAGTAGGGAATAATGCAACATAGGGTGAATTAGGAGGTGTCTAGGGTTTGACTATAGTACACAAAGTGCAAACTTGACATGTGTGTAGCAATAATAGAGAAGAGTTATCTAGGATGAAACGTGGATAAAGATGGTATAACATAGAATGGATAAAGGAACATATAGTGAAACATAGGGGATCATGGAACATCTAGGGTGAAATAATAATGGGTAGAATAAGATGGGAGTAGAAGGGCATAATGACACATAGCATGGAATAGAAGATATTAGTGGGATGGGCCAGGAGGGGATCATGGAAAATAGGGTGAACTATTAAATGTTAATGGGATGGGATTATGAAGGAATAAAGGAATAAAAAGTGAATTAGGAGAAAATAATGTGACACGATCATAGAATACAAATGTAATGTTTGTGTTTCTTATCAATTTTTTAGATTTGTATACGCAAAATTACAAAAATTAGCTAACATTGTTTTACAACACCATTAATGAATAAAGGATACGTGAGTGAAATTTGTTTGAGGAAATGAATCACGATTTGTGGAGGTCGAAGGTCCACTAGGAAACTATTTGAAATCCAAAGCATGTTATGAGACAAACATTCAAATATAACATTCAACTGTTCAAATGCAATAATAATATCTTTAATACCAGTTGCATACATGTGGACTCATCGTCGAGAATGAATAAGGGTCTGTAGGAATGGAGCATGTCTCATGAACAATCTGACCCTAAAATTTCATCATATCAAAATTCTACTAAACTAGTTATTCTTAAATTTCAAAATATAATTTAATAAACAACATTAAATGAACTTTTTGAATTTTACCTAAGTGTCAATGTCGAATGTATCATTCAGCAAATCATTTGTGAAAGCCATTGCCTCTGTAGCTGATGTAGGCTATGTAGCTACATCACGACCACTCTGATAATCGTATCTGCAAACAACACCACAAGCGCCACAATGGTGGGGTGGAGCTTGGGGCCTACACGTCTCCTCCACATCAGGCTCTACTAGAGGCCTCGCACACTATAAAATAGTCTGGGTGAGTGAGTCAATTGACTCCAGCGTGTCCACCTCTACACTATCCTTAACAATGGAAGGAACAACGAAATGCTTCACCATGGTTCTGGCCAAGGGTCTCAGTGTCAACTATGGATTATGTCATGTAATAGGTCTATCATGTGTGGAGACCCCACCTCTACCCTGAAAGTCTAAGATGTTAAAATAGTTTGGCATTTTATTGAGAACAAACTCACAATAGAGTTTCCTCAAAAATTATTGTGGTACCTCATGGTTATTGCATGGAGGTTGGTCAAATACCATCCACCATCGCTCCCAAAATTTATTTTTAATTAACTCATGGTGGCACCAATGGATGGGGAACCTTCTGCATGCATGAGACAAAGGTGCATTGGTTCTCGAGTCTATAAATAGGGCACACAAGTTGGTTTTGCTAATTTTTTATTTTTTGACATCTGCATATGACAAACCACTAGCATAAAATTGTCTCATCCCATGCCTCTTATTTGACCAAAAAAATATTTTTTGGCTCATTTCTCCTACATGAGTTACAATTGACTTCAATGATTTAGCAATCCCTCTCCTATAAGGGTGGGTTTTGGTATGCTCGGTTAATCTTCTAATTAATTTTCCAATGTCTCTTTTATTGTTCTCAATTTGATTTAGAATATTTTCTTGTGTTCCTTGAGGATGCCTATGAATTGATGGAGGGGTTTCAGGTTGTTCTTGTATAGGAGGCTCTTCGTGAGGGGGTGATTGTGAATTCTCAATGTTTCGAGGTGGAGATTCATTCCCTGAGAATTAGAACAAAGTTTTATTATAAAAACCTATTTCAATCTGCATTCTAAATCAAATTTGAAATAGATAGAATAAAAATACATACCTTTGTGCAATCTTCAACCTCTTTGACGTGTTGGTAGCATCCTCGTGAAAAATCGCAAGCTAAGCATGCAAATAATGGATGATGTTTTGTGAGAATGAGTTGCAAACCTCAAATCCTCCAAGCCAAGCCACAGGTTGAAGTGAAATGAGGATTTGAAATTCATTTTTTGGTCTTATTTTACTTTTTACATTTGGCCCATGCCAAATTTGGCATGCACCAAATGGCCAATTTCGGCCTTTTTTTGCAAACTTTTCCAATTTGGCACCAAAATTGTGTCACAGATTGGTGCACTTACCCTTAAGAAGCAAGAAATATCTAAAGACTATGGTTTATGATTGTGTTGCAATCTTCATTCAATACACTTGGTAGTTAATTTTGGAGCTCTTTATAGAAAACTCCCCTCCTTCCTTGCAAGATTTACTTCTTGCATGCAAGGGTGTCTTTTCTCTGAAAATAACATTAAAGGAAAGAATATGATTATTGACCTGAAGGTAGTGGAGGCTCTGAACAATTATAATTTTAGTACTATAAAGGTTGGTAACTATGTCAAAAGAGGTAAGTTAATTTGGATATGCTCTATCTATACCAACACTAGGGGCATGTGCAAGAAGTTGGGCCCATAAAATGTTCAAAACGTAGAAGTGTTTTTTCTTCATTTTCAAAATTTGTCACAGTTGGATTGAAAATTTGAAGCACTTACAAATTGAATCTTTAAGAAGTCTAGTAATATGAAATTTATCATTTTGAGTCTAGTTTTAAAATATGTAATTTATTCTAATACCCAGATGATAAAAAATATTTTTTAATAGGCATGTATAAAAACCACTTTTAAAAGTCACTTTTTTAGGATTGTACCATGCATGTGTATGGACACCATAATTGGACCTAAATAAAAGTGTTTTTCTAATTAATTTTGTGGAAATTTGTATTATACTTTTATTGATGAGGATTTTTTAATATTTTTTTTCTAAATATATTTTTTATTAATTTGTTATTGGCCCTAATTGCTATTTTTGAAAACCCTCATGTACGGACACCATAATTTGACCTAAAATAATCATTTTTTGAATTTATTTTTTCATATATTTTTTTCATCAAAATTAACAAATTAAAAGTTATTAGAAAATATGAAAACCTGACATTTCAAGTTTATAGACTAATTTCCTCATAAATTAACTAAAAAATATAAAAAATAATCCAACCATAAAAAATATTATATTTGAAAACTAGATATTATTGTCTATAATGGGTTTTAGTTTCCCAAAACAATTCAAAAACCATCAGCCATATTGTCAAAGTTAGTTTTTTCTCTTAACATTGTCATGACCTTGTACTTGCAAGCCCAAGGATAAGGGTTGGGTTACCATGCATTTTTTAGCAAGGATTGTGAGTTTCAAACTTTTTAGAATGAGTACCCACTTTAAAATGAGTACCTATTCTAAAAAATGAATGGGTACCTATTTTAAAGATGAGAAATGATACTTCCCCTAAAAGTGGACCCAACATCTTCCACTTAACCCTAGGTGGAGTGTTTGCATTTCAAAAAAGCCATGAGATTACCCTCTACTATTGATTTTTTGATTTGGTATTTGACTACCTTGAATTACTTTCAATTGCTCTATAGGCTCAGTGTGTTGTTTAATAAAATTGATATCATGGGAGGCATGTGTCTTAGGATCAAACCTATCTCCTATGAATTTTCCAAATAAAATATGGAGCTCTAAGATCTATTTGACAAAGGGGGTTGTACTCCTTTCTTTCAACCCATGAAGGGATATAATGACAAACTCACCTCAAAATTTTTTAATTTGTGGTCTCAAAGTGAGGTCAATATTGGAGGCATTTGCTTCAAATTCTCTAACAATTTGATTTTGAAGGATACATTTTTTTCTTACGAGGATCTTAAGGTGGAAAGGAAGAGAAAAGAAGAATAGAAAAGGTTTATCGTTGCCTTCTTCATCAGAGAGGAGAAACTAGTTAAATTCCAAAATATTTTTAGTAGGGAAAATTTCTCGACTCCATGGTCCTTGGTGATTTTACATATCATAGTACTTTAATCTTGAATGTAGATTTACTTGACTATCCATGGCTGTGATTTCCCCATCCTTAACCATTTGAGACATGGAAAAAAAATCAACTTACCTTTCTACATGTTCTCATCCCTAGTGGCTTGTAATATTATTAGTGATGCCTACCCCCCATGCACCAAGGCCTTATTATGGTCCTTTATAAGTATTATCTTGATATGACTCCTAGCCTTAACCACAAAACCAAGAGAAATTTGTTAAAGTTAAACTTTTGGAGAATAATGCTTCTAAGGCCTCTCCTATTTATTAGAACAAGTATAACTCTATCCCTAACTTTGTGGGTAAAGTGGGTGAGGAAAAAATGGTAAATCCTCTACGAGGGTTAACATACCCTCCCACCGCTTGAGTTATTGTTGGTTATCCCTCCTAAAAAAGGAAGGTTGTGGATTTAGGCATGTAAGAGGAGAAGCTAGAAAAAACAAGAAAAAATCCAAAGGTCCCATTAACCCTCCCCTCCCTATGGATGGAGGGATGATTGATATATCTTTAATGTTGATGATGGAGATGGTGATAATGTGGGGAATCTTTAAAGTGACCTTAAAGGGTCGAGGGGTCACAGATCTGATAGGTTGGCTAGAGCGTTGAGTGTGGAGAATTCTAAAAAACCAAAGGCAAAATAATTATGGAAGAATCTGAAGAGGAAAGGAATGAAGATGAGGAATTTATTCCTCAACCATATGATTATTGGGAGGAGTAAGCCTCTAAGAATGGGTCTGAAGAGGATATACAGGAGGATGATGAAGTGGAGGAACATGACAAAGAAGAAAAGATGTGTTGGATGAGGATAATGAGCAGGAAGAGGCAATGAACCTATAGCTAACAAGGTCCAGGTAACTAGAGGCAAGGATAATATTGAACTTAAGAAACTTCAAGCCAAGGTGGAGGAGCTAGAAAAAATTTGGAAACCAGCAGCAACAATGACAAGATGATACACATAGAAACTACCCTTTCAAAAATTATAATGCTCGCTGATGGAATTATGAATAACATTGTAATGGAGATAGTTTTTGGTCACTATAAAATCAACAAGCAAAATAAAAAAGGGCTAAAGTTGATGAGGACCATCTAACAAGAATGATAAGAATGATGAGGAGTTGTAGGGAAAGGAGGATTCAAAAGTGTCTTTGGATGCCCCCCTTGTTGATTGGAATTTAATTTGCTAGTTTTGGTGTTATGGTTTCTTAGTTTTATTTTCTTGTTGAGCTTGTGTGCCCCTTTGATGTTTGGTCGGGCTTGTGTGCCCTCTTGTTTCTTCGTTTAGTCTTATGTTGTTTTAAACTTATGAGATCAAGGCCCTTTCCCTACTTTTTTAATCAAAAACAAATAAAATACCCAAAATTTAAGGATAATTTAAATTAATGATTTGTGACATTTTCTTTCTAAATTTAAATTATATATTTTTTGCATTTTATGAAAAAATATTTGTATCATATTCACTTAGTTTTCAATAAAGTGTTAATTATATTTTTCCTATTTTTTATTGAGTAATATTTTCCCATAATGCATAACTTAAATTATGAATAAAATATGTTCATGATATCTTGGACATGGATCATTAACTCTAATATATAGTGCATGGAAACATTTTGATAATATTTTAGTAATAACAAAAATTAAACATATTTTCTTGTAATACATTTATTTTTGCTTATATATCCAAATATTTTTTATGTATACTATTGAAACAAGGGCATGGATATGGAGTGTAATATATTTTTAAAATATTTTATGACATAATTTATTATTTTTCTTAGTATCTTGAATAGAAGTATTTTAAATTTGTAGCATACCTATGCTGATTATAAAATTTAAATTTATTATTTAGATTAAACATAATAATTTATTTTTTAGAGAGCTAAACGAGGTTCTATGACCAATAAAATTTAATGTTTGTATAAGTTCATTTGATCCCTAAAAATGTGATCAAAGTGGGAAACTTTAGCTAGTAAAATTGATGCATGTGGCTTGGAGGGGAAAAGGTACCATGTGGAATGTTTAAGGGAAAAACATATGCATGTCAATAATTTCATCTACAATAAACTTAATCTATGTTTCCTTAAGTCCCAATATCAAAAACATGTTATTTTACATAAATTAGTAAATTAGCATGTAGCCCACTAGTGGAACATACTATTATGCTTCTTCAACATGGCTAACAGATTACAATGGTTGATCAAAGCCTACTATGATGAAATATAGAAACTAATACAAATTTGATGAAAAGGATAGGTCCACTATCTAATTATTCCTTTCATATTCATTGCTCCTAAATGTATCTATATAGAATACTATGAAAGGTTTGTGGGACAAGATCAAGGTCTTGTACAAAACTAAGTCCCTAGTGAAAAACTTATTCTTAGCAAAGAGGTTATATTCCTTGAGGATGTTAAATGAAATTTAGTGGTCAAGCACCTAAATGAGTTCAAAATTATTAGTGATCAATTATCATTAGTCGATGTAAAGATGGATGATGAGTATTAGTATATCACATATTAATGTTTGTTTGATGGAATAAACTTATGATAGAAATTAGATGTAATATCTCTAATTTGAATCTTGAGGAGATAGTTGGATCTTTTTGTCAAAATAAATTAGGAAAAAACCTTCTAAATCTATTATTTGCATGTATTGATCATCAAAGGTAATTCAAAGGGAAAATACAATTAGAAGTCTAAATGTAGATTTAAATGATTTGTATTATCCAAGTTAAATTGTCAAGTGACCTAAGAGTGACAACACTAGAAGAATCCAACAATAATCTATCAATAATCCGTTAACTTATTAAACTAGAATAACCCCTTAATAGTAAATATTAGTAATTCATTAATAATAGAACGGAAGATTCCCTCAATACTTGTCAATAGTATGCTAGTATATGAAGCCTAGTGTCTATTAGGGAGGATTTCATGTGAGCTACATATTGGATATGTGGGGATTTATTGAGGCATATTGGGAAACAATTTAGATAGTTGAAGGCCTACCAGTAGATATTTTTAATATAGTTGGGGATATATTGAGCTATATGGTAAAGTGATAGATCATAGTGCAAATGGTACAAGATGGCTATGAGAATTTCTATTCCTAGTAGTTAGTTCATTTTTTGGAACCCTTTATTTTCTTCATAATGTGTACAACAAGGAGGATTTTAGGATATGTCACGGTGTACACCTTAAAAATTCATATGTAATTTTAATTAAATGAATATTTTTAGTGTGTTCAATAGTATTTGGGTCCTAATGAAATAAGGCTTCACATTTGGGAGTAATATATTAAAACATCTTAGATGACATACTATGCCAGTTGGCATTTATATTATGACATGTATAAGAGAACATTTATATTAAGTAACATGTGTAATGTAGCATAGATGAAATTTTAAGATGCATAGGAGAATCTATGATGTGTGTAAGTACATTAACAATTTTATATGAAGGGGTTACGTAGTAGACTTGGAAGAGCGTCTTTGGTTGGATAATTTTGTACGAGGGTTATAGTTAATCGGTGATATAATATATTACACAAAAGGAGGGGTGAATGGATCCAATTTAGACTAGTTGGACCAAGACTTGACATGTTATTTAATCCCATTATTTTGGCAATCCATTTATGGTTTCAAAAATCTCCTTTCTCTATGTATTTTTCAGGATTAACATGAAAATTATATGGTGGTTTCATTAAAATTTCAAATTAAAGTTATGTTGTCAAATATACTCCAAAATATAATATTAGACATCTCATATATTTCCTATTAAAAGTACTTCTATTATATTTTACCATGATCTTCTATTCAAATAATATAATCATACTATGCTTTGAAGACTAGGTTTTTCCCAAAAGTGTTTTCTTGGGGTATATCTTGTGTAAAGTGTTGTTCCCCTATTAAATACTATATAGATATAAACTTATTTGAATTTCTTCTCTCATAAGAATAATCAAGTTTCCTTCCAATCCCAATAATTCCCTCAAAATATATACAATTTTAAGATATTTATATTTTCTTTTTCATATATCTTTCATCTCAAAAATAAAAATACAAGTATATAATCATCTCATTTTATACATTATAATACCTAATTTAAAGGTGTTATGTAACGCCCCAATGTATGAACCCCAAAGGACAACTAATGCAACAATTACCACACAATTTTTTTTTAAAAGGTCAACATACATGAAATGCACATTAAGTTATGACATAAAATTCATTTAACCAAATCCACTAACAATAATTTTCCTTGGGGTACACGAGGAGACATTATGAAACTTAAACCCATACAATGACGATAGAGAATGAAAACCAAATATAAACCATGAAAGGGTATACATTTAAATTCATTAGTAAGAAACCATTCACTTAAATAACCACAACATATAAAAGATTGACATTAACAACATAGAACTCAATGGAGCATATTTCCACAAATACAACACATTAATAAACACCTACTAAGGATCAACATTCACACAAATTTTACCATAGATAAAATATTACATCACATCCTTTTCATTACTTTACAATGTTCAAGTATTACAATGATACAAACATATTCCCCAATAAGGACGGGGACCACATGACAAGATAGAATGATACAACTAAGCAGTAGAACACGAGTATCATAACTGGCTCCAAGACAGATATAACTCTGGAGTTGCCGCAAATGACACCAATCTGCACCTCTTGATCCTTGACTGGGGGCCCAATGGAGTGCTTAGCATGTTCCACCCAACCACATGGGTCCAAAGACCCACCCCCTATGCTAAGGAGCTGAAAAGAAAGAATCCTCGGCCAAGATCATCCAAACAGAAGACCACAAGACTCAATGTCATACAAGGGTAACAAGGGACACAAGGATAATCACAACATCAAAGAACCACGACTAGAAACATGGAATCCAAACATGACATCAATAAATCACTTCATAACAGCAATAAACCACTCCCAAAATATAGCAACAATAATCATATACCATAACATCAATAAATCACTATAACCACAATAAACCACTTTCGAATCATAACAACAATAAGTCATTAGGCATAACATAAATAGACCACTTCCAGATAGTGCACAGAGAGCTGAATAGAAGTATGTATTGTTGAGTGTGTAGTAGTGACATTGAGGGAGAGTGTGTAGCACAAGAAGATAGAACGAAAAATGTTCTAAGTGCAGAAGAGGAAAATAGAGAGTAGTAGAGCAGATAGAGAATGCATTTTGTGAAGTCCTAGATTGTAGTATAGAACATCCTCTAGGTGTTTGCGTTCATGGTGAAGAGAGTGTGCAATGCAGCAAGATATAATGGTGATTGTTCTTTGTGCAGAGAGTGCAAAACATAGGTGTGTTGTTGAGAGTGCAACTTCAACAGCAGAGTGTAAGTTGTAGTAAGTGCAACAAAGTACTGAATGTAATGATGCATCATAGGTTTTGTAGAACCAATCTTATCCATACATGAATTTTTAATCATTCAGAGGTTGTTGCCTCATTGTACTAAGTTGTGGCTCAGATTAGGGGATTGATGTCTCCTTGGAATGGGTATTCCTAAATTAGGTAATTGATGGTTCCTTGGGTTGTAGCCCTAAAACATTGTAATAGAGATCTGGATTGTGATGTTGTATTTGAGCAGTACACTCATGCAGTCTTAGTCACCATGGTTTTTACCATATCAGGTTTTCCACATATATCTAGTGTTGTGGGAATTTGTGTTGATTGTCTATCTGCATTTTTATGTTTGCATCTTTAGCTTTCAATCTACACAATAAGAGTTGAGTAAGAAATATGCACAAGGTATTTATATTTAAGGAAGTAATCTGCATAATATTTCTAAGGGAAAAAGTTTTAAGGGATAAATTTTGGTATATATTGATTCACCCCCCTCTCAGTAGATCATTTTGTTCCAAAATATAGTATCCTTTGAATAGCCAAAAATTTTGATCATTTGAAGGGAGCAAATGTTCAATCCAGCCCCTCCATCGACTAAGACTCTTTTGACCTTGTTCTTATGAATGATAACCTCAAGGTTTAAATCACGGTTATAAGATGGTTGTGATGGTAGATCTTGTTTGGAGAAGGTGAGAAGATGGCTATCGATATGGCCTACCATAGCTTGAAACTACTCAGTATCTATATCCTTGAGAACAGATGACTCTAATAAAGCTTTCTCAAGGATTTCCCTATGTGTGGGCGATATTCTCAATAGTTCTAGGATTGGTATCTGTGTAGGAGTCTTATTGAGTTGTTCTAAGAGATTTTACTTGTTGGTATTTGTTGTTGGTTGAGTAGGTTGTGCCCAAGATGGGGATGGGACTCCTTGAATGGTGACTTTACCACGTCATGTGGTGACTCCACACTCTACACTATAATACCCTTTGATGGTGACAACAGTGATGATGCTATCATAGGAAGCAACTATGTTGGAATATGTATGATGTGTTCATATAATCCTTAGCTTTACCAATGTTGTTTGCTTTGTTATGATCTAGCATAGGGCTCTTTTATAACTTAAGATCTTGGTTCCTAGCTAGTACCTCAATAGATATGCTATCATTTTCTATGAGGTCTTGGTTGATGTTTTTGAGCCTCATGCAAAAAAAAATTTGTGTCGTTTGATCTTGTGAAAGTCACAAAGGTCCTTCTCGTTATACCAAGATGGTTTCTCTTGCAGTTCTTGGTAGTTTTCAAAGTTGGGAAGTGTTATTAGATTCGACTCTACCAACATTTCATGATATTCTTGATGGGTTCAGACAACTATGTGTACTTGCATTTATGATAGTTGTTCTTGTTAGGGGTTCACCTTTGCATTTCGGTATTATGGATCTAATTGTTCTATTGGAAGGAATGTGGTAATATGGGTTTACTATGGGTTTAGTGGTGTTGGTCCTGTCAAAATACAATTGTTTAGACTAAACTTGAGACTGATAAAAGTTTGGAACAAGATTTGGTAAGTTGTTGTCTTTCTACCCTATATAAGCAAGTTGCAAAGAGATGTTATTTGGTGAATGTTCAAAGTGTTGGTTCATTCTAAGTCTTCCAATGGTTTTTTTTATTTGATTCAATCAAATTGATGTTGGTTAAGATGAATTGGGTCTAATAAAGGTCTGGAATACTGACGGGCGTGATTTGGTATTTACTAGCCTTGTGGATGGAAAGTAAATTTTATGGATTTTGTTAAATTGATAAGTGAGTTTTTGGAAATAGGCTAACTGATCTTCTCAATTTGTGTTTAGGGGTAGAAGTACCCTTAAATTTTTGTTGATTTTGGTAGATGCTTTGAATCAATTGGTATTAGAGCTAGTTGATTCTGATAGTTGGTTGAGTTGTTGAGTTGTTGGTTGCAGGTGCTTAATCCATCTAAACTGCAAAGAGGAAGAGTTATGAGAAGTTGTGTGTTGGAAGACAAGTTGAGGTCTCTGTTTCACCATCTTCCAATGGAGATTAAGTTTGGTAGAAGGTTCATAGAGAGAGTGAGGAATCTTGCAGGATCTATTGTTGGGTAAGATGGATGGTTTGTTGAGTTGGTGTAGTGAGGCAATGAGTGAGATGGATATCTGTTTGAAGAAGCACTTGAGTTTGCAGCCATTTGAAGATGTTAGTCAGTTTCAGAGTACTCCATTGATGGGAGTAGATGAAAATATGATTGATCAGAGAAGTTCAAGGATGAATTGTGGAAAAAGAGGAAAGATTTCTTGGAAAGGAAATGCCAAAGGACAATCTTGTGTCCTTTGAGTGAGAAAGAGTTAGTGGAAAGTTGAGAGCTAAGAAAGGATAATCTTGTGTCCTTTTGAAGGAGAAGAGTGATTTTGAACCTAATGGATAGAGAAAGAGATGGAAAAAGGAAAATAAAAGACAACTGAAGGCAAGAGAAGTCAAAAATGAAGAAAAAGTTGAAGGCAAAGGATGGAACGAAGACAAAGTTGATATGCAGGTGAAAGAAGAAGCAAATTTGAAGCAATTCAGTCCTTAAAGGGACTTGAGGAATTCTTTCAGGTGAATTGCTTGGTGCAGGAGCACCTAAAGATATTATTAAGCCTCCATCAAGCATTTTTGTAAAATTTGAGTTTTTATATGTAAAATAATGTAAAGAGTCATGTTGAGATAATTTCCAATGTATTTGAGTCTTTGATAGGTCTCTAGGTGGTCAAAATAGTGGAAAGTGCAAAACTTGCAAAAATTGCAAAGTTGTAAAATTGGGAAATTTGAAAAATGTACAAAAAAGCAAGGAAGATGAAGGGTCATGTTAGTTGGAAGGTTGTTAGATTGTTGAAGTTGAAAAGGTAGTTGACTTAACTGATGAAAAAACTCTATAAAGCATTGTAAAAGGTGAGAACAAAGCAGAACTTGTATTCTTGAAGAAATTAGTAAATAAACTACCCCTATTTTTGTATTTGCAACACTTTCTCTTTTGTTTCAGGCTTGTACAAATTGTGCAGAACCTTAAAGGTTAATCATTTTTTTTTCTTCAGAGCAAGGTGTTAATTTACTTTTGAAAGTTTTTTGAAAACCAAATAGCCATGTACACATACATCAATATATGTCGATATAAGTATAAAATATAGTTACAAAATATCCATACAGGCTTACGAGAATACCATATAGGCATACAATGTCAAATGTATCCAATACAAGATATGTACAAAATTGCCATGTTTAGGCATACAACAAAGGGCTCTGGAATCAAAATTCATTTCTCTCCATGCTCTGGAAATAAATTATTTCCCTTTGTTTGGCGATTCGATGGTGATAAGTCCATCACTCATTTCTGTTGTGCTCAAGGAGTGCTCCTGCTGCTCCTCCTATAGTTTAGATCTTGGTGAAGTTTTAACTGTTGCAATAAGAAGTAAAGACATTAATATATAGAAATTACATTATAAGAAATGATATATTTAACAAAATAATCACTTACAGCCATCTCATGATCACTCTCCATGATGGAAATATTTGCATGTTGATGCTCAGGCGTGCTCAAACCCTGTATAAATCATCCAAATAGGAATTAAACTGTGAATCAATAATGGTTTGATTTTTCACTAGAACTAACATCTATAACAATGAATGTAAATTGAAATTTAGTAATTTGCCTCCTACCTCCTCTATCAGAGCCATGGAGGATTGTATAGCGGATGAAACACCAATATCCATTGCCCTTGTAACATTTGGAGGTGTTTCCACAACCAACATCTAAAAATTAAAAAAAAATTATTCAATCACAAAAAAGTTACAATAGCGATCCACGTCATGACTTATAATGTATGAGATCTAATGAACAAAATTTTGAGTACAAGTATTAAACTATATATTTTTGGTAGGCCTTGGAAATTTGATAGGAAGGCCAAGCATGATGGGGAGTCGACCCCCATGAAGAGCCACTCTCCCTAGAGACCCAAATCACAAAACCAAAGCATCAAGGGGTTGTATCAATACTGAAAAAGCACTGAATCTCAAAACTGAAACCCACGCGAGGCATATACCATCTAGCCAGTAGCCACATACATAGATGCTCGTAAAACCAGGTACCTCCCATACATAAATACAAAATCACCATTACGATCAAAATCTTGGCAAGAACCACATCAATGAAGAATCATTATAAAGCAAGGTTACCCTCACCTCTGGAAGCCCAAGAAAACGATGAACCAAAACCCACAAACTAGGGTAAAACAAAGAAATAAGGTTTCAACATAAAACTTCAACATATAAAAATTTCCAACACAATTCAATGAATAAAGACTCCTCAAATCAAGGTAAACCCAAAAGAAATACACATCGAAAGGACTAAAGAGGAGGCTACCTCAAACTCAACTTAATTTCCAAAATCCACTCAACAATCCATAAGCAACCAACCAAGATAACCACCACAAGTGTTCTATATAACTATCCACAAAAGGGGACTTGCAAGTCAAACTTACAACTTAAACCAAAAATCACGACAACAATAATAATCCATGTCTCAATTTTAAATCACACTTTAATTTTCAACAATTATATAATAACTAATTTCATGGAGACTTTACACATAAGATTAGCATTCTACATTTAAAGAAATGATCATCTAATCCAATTTACTTAATCACATCTCTCTATTCTCGAAACAATGAAATCTTTATCCCCTTACTCTACCAAGGAATTTAAGTCTATGATTATCAATAGTTATAGATTGACTTCAAAATGTGATAACCATACTTATAAACATTTTACTTGTTTCTACTCTTAATAGATCTCATTGCTAACTTTTCCTATTGACTTAAGTCCACTTTAGATCAACTTTTAATAGGTCATTGCTTAACAATAGAAACTGAATTTTGAATAACACTAAATACTCGATAATGAAGTAATAATTTTAGTTAAAGCTTCTAACTTGATAAATCTAAACTTCACACTTTCATAATTAATTATAATGACACCCATTCCTAGTAAAACTACTTAATGGTTCATACAAGTCCCACATTAAATAATTAAGTAGATAATCTACAAATGCACTACTTTCATTAGCAACTAACCTAAAAACAACTTAGAACAAATCTCTACTTCCACTAACATATACAAGATACAAATTTGTGAAAACATTTAAATAGTCAATTTCACTTTCATTTTATATGTTCCCCTTTGATGAAATCATTTAAAAATGATTTAAGAAACTGTTTTATCATATTTTAAAAATATCTAACCCCGCATCTTAACACAACAATTAACTTTTAATCATAGTCGTAATTTTATTTAAAAATCAACCTTCCTAATTTAATTTCTTCTACTTATTCCTCTAGACAACTTAATTAATTCAAGAAAAAGCTACTCTTTTATTCTAACCTTATACTTACACGCACATGTACCTATATAACTAAAAGCATATACAAGTAATTAATTAAATAACATTTCTATTCTCAATTTTTCCATATTACACCAATACACAAAATAGTATTGACATAAATAGATTTATACCTATATATTATAATTAGTTTGCTATTTGAAATTCATTTTATCAACTATATGATGGGGTGCAAATATAACCTAACTATACGATATACATGTATATTTACATATCAAATTTTAACTCAATGCTAATTACATTACAGCCTACCGGATTTTTTTTTTATATAAAGTAAACACCTACCAGTACGCACACAAATTCATGCACATACATATATAGTGTGATTAAAAAACTTTGGTTACCTATCATATGATTTTCCTTACAAATTAGTGATACCAACCTATATCCGATGAAGGGAAAACTAAAATACTCAGACAACAGTTGTCGCATGGTTGGCATGATTACAAAAATGGATTTTATAAGGGAGCTTTCAAAATCATCGATTTAATGGAACACACTCTAACATTGTAAGCTTTACTTAAGATGTCAACCCTCATGCTAAGCGAATACAATGGGAAACACCATAACTAAGATGTCAGTTAACCTCAGTTCTAAAAATCTTGTCTCTTATCCAACCCAAAATCACATGAACTTTCCCTTATTAAACTGATTGTCTTCTCTCCATAGTAAATTATCAATTATTATTAATTATTGTTTAAAACCATACTATTTATAATTTAATTTAATCATTTAATAATAAAATTTATTTATATTCCATAATTTAATTTATTTATAATCACTTAATTGGAATAATTATCTCCTCTCCATTTAATTCGTTCACTTACAATTATGTTACTTTCATCTTTGAATAATTAGCTTCCAATGATAACACAATTAGTATTTATTATTAAATCTAATTCTTTATTTAACTCCAAATAATTCCAGTGGCCTTATAGTTAAATTAATTTGATTAATCATATCTAATCATAATATTAGTGTTATCAACTCGCATAACAAAATCACAAAATCATCACAAATCAACCAACTATGCTTACACAATAACACTTTTAACAAATGTAAAGGACATGACCACCCATCAACCAACTTACTTGGATGTCAAGAACAATCGAAATGGAGGGGCACTACATGTTCTAATTATTCACTTAAATTCTTTAATTAAAGGGAGATGGTTACTATTGAACTTCATACATGTACCCTAATTGGTATTTATTACCTAAATGAGAGGGAATAGTAGCTTACATGTTTTATTATCCATAGTCTAGTATTTCAACTAAATACAATAAAAAAATTATCCCTATAATATTCAACAAGAGCCCAAGTCTAATTGATTATTTGATAAAAACATGAATAACACAAATAAATTTACATAAATATATGAAGAATTATAACTAAAAAAAATAAAAATATTGAAATGAACAACCAATTTACTAATACCAAATTTAAAATATACTAAAAGAAAAGATGAATTCACATGGGCATTTAGGGTTTTCAACTAGGTAGTAACTTTTCTTTTATTTAAATCATGCTTCTTCATATTTGTGGTCATGATTTTTATAAAAAAAAAAAATCTATTTTCCTCTATTATTAGTTTGATTTAGTTTTTAGGATTTTTTTTTGTTATTGATTTCTTCTTATAATCCTTGCTTGTGTCACCTTCAAGGATAACTTTAAGAACCCTCTTGGAAATGATGTAAAAACCTTGTGAATCTTGTATAATTCTCAAAAAAAAAAATTAATTTTATTAGAGATTTTTTCTTTTTTCAAGAAAAAAATATAAATTTAATTGGTGAATCTTTTGTAATCAGTAGAAATTTGGAGAAAATCTTGGCGAATTATAATTTTTTTGAAACCATTATTTAAAATATTTTCATTAGTGATTAAAACCTATTTTCAAACCAATAAAATATTTTCATCGGTAAATTAAACCTATTTTCAAACCAGTTAAAAATTTTCATTAGCAAATTAAACCTATTTTCAAACCAAAAAATATTTATGTTGGCGAATTAAACCTATTTTCAAACCAAAACATATTTCTATTGATGAATAAAACTTGTACTCTAACCAATAAAATATTTTTGTTGGCAAACAAAACCTATTTTCAAACCAATAAAATATTCTCATTGGTGAATTAAACCTATTTTCAAACCAATTAATTTTTTTTGTGGTGAATTAAACTAGTATGCCAATAAAAATCAGAGAGTGGGTGGCAAAAATATCAAATGCTATATATTGTTTTATTCTAAGACAAATTATCCACACACCCTGGAAATTCCTACATAAAGTTTCTAGAATGGAGACAAGTGTCAACATATTATAAGTTCTAATCAGAAGTGAGCAAAATTCATTTTGACTTGTGAGTGGATATTAATAATGATTAAGGTACAAAAAGCCACTTAATTCTCTTATCTTTTCAATGCTTTGAAGTACTATTTATGAAGCCAGATGTCAGTGCAACTTAATGACTATGAGCTATATTATTTAATAAGTTAATATAACATTAATATACTTAGAAAATTAAAATTAATGTACAAAAATATTTTTCCATTCAATGAATGTTCGATGGACGGTTGTAGTTGCATTTCGGAAGGAAATGTCTGAAGTGTTATAATTGTGAATTCAAACATTTGGAATCATCCTAGAACCGTTAGATTTGCAAAGATCAAAGGTTGACCTTTTATTTAGGTTTTTTATTACTTATCAAATCACTTAAAGTCATGACTCATTTTTTGTGTTGAAATAATATTAAACCATTTGTCACATCAACATGTGTCTTGTTGTGAATTAAATGCTCAAGTGTCGAGTATTGATAGCTTTGTTCTATATATACTTCACCAACTTGATGTTCTTCATATCATTTATAACATGTTTACTCTCTCTTCTCTATTCATAATATCACTATGATATTATGGAGTCTTCATGGTGTGTCATGCTACCCAAATGTTTTTGGGAGAAAAGAAGCAATAATTCATACGATAGACAAAAGTTGGGTAGGGTATTCACTATTCCTTGTGTACCTATTGAGGAGGCTATAAGAATGATTTTAAATAGGGAATGGCTTCAAAATAACCCCCATGCTCTTTTCTCTGAGGTAACTTTTACTTTCTTGTCTAATTGCATGGACATTTTATTGGATAAAGAGTTGGTGAAGATGTTGGCAATATGTTATTTTCATCCTTTCATTTACTTTCTTTCTTCATTGGAGTTGGCACTTGAGCATTATAATTTTGATTTTGGGTTAGCCTCTGTTGGTGGAATCTTTCCTAAAGTTGAATTGGCTTCTTATACAATGCAAGATCTTGCCCTAGTTGTTATGAGGTGTGGTCTGGTCTGTGATATGACAAATGAATCACTGTTGAGTCTGGAGTTTTGGAGGAAGGATTTGGGTAATGCCTTTTTCATCATTGTTCTTACTTTGTTCAATTCAATTCAATCCTACTCAAACACCCAATTTAGGGCCTCCATGGACCATCATGGTCCTCCGCTACTAGTCTCCTTTGCTAATGGTAATTATGAATTTTTTGTACTTCAAAATTGTATCTTTTTTATATTTAATATATATACATTATCTTTGCCACATTGAGCATTCAAGACACAACAATTAATTTTTTAAGACTAAAAAGACATTTATAATTTTTGTATGATTCATTTGTTTACTTCTTTGACATATATATTTAATATTAGTCTTAATTGTCAAGAAATTGGTATATGAATAAAAATTATAGTATACTCCACAAAAATACTATTATTTAATAAGTTAATATAACATTAATATACTAAGAAAATTAAAATTAATGTACAAAAATATTTCACTGTTTGATGGATGAATTTTTCACACACCCAAATTCCTACATAAATTCTCTGGAATGAAGACAAGTGTCAAGTTCAACATATATATAGGTTATGATCAAAAGTGAGTGAAATTTATTATGACTTGTTAGTGAATATTGATAATGATTAAGCTACAACAATCCATTTAATTCTATATATTTTCAATGATTTGAAGCACTCTACCTGAAGCCAAATGTCAATCCAAAAAAAATTGCAATGGCTCTCCTATGTGCTGACAAAGTGCAAATACAACAATTGGCAATTTGGTTCACCGTTTTAATTAAATTTAATTATTCTTCTAAAAAAATTAAATTTAAAGCATGTAAATCGAGGTAAGATAACACTGAGATGAAGATCCTTGATCAAATTATGCAATATTATCTTTTGTATTGAATGTTTTAACTATAGCTCATTCTTTAACATAGTGGGATGCAGAACCAAGGTCCAAAATATTCTATAAATTCAGCTGAAATTACTAATAAAGTTCATCATAATCTTGATTAAAGATCTAGTTCAAAAATTGTTATAGATTTTGATACACCAATTTGTCTAACCAATTCTCAATGATAATTAGCCTTCCTAGGAGCAATTACTAGCCAAATACTTACACATATTTTCAGGTTACGTAGTAGATGGACTATAGTCTAAATATTAAGATGGTGTTGAGCTTCAAATTTTTAGAAGTTGTAGATAGATATCGAGTGAACACTGATATTTCTTCACGGTTCATGGCTTTTTTATTAGACATTGGATTTTTGCAAGTTGATGTGTTGTTCCTGGTGAGTTTGATGGTTTGACATGAATATCTAGGAGGCCTAGGGGATGTTTTGGTTGATGCAGTGCTTTGGAGTGGGAACTCCTACACCAAGGGATATTCAACACTTCTTAAATGAAGGAGCCGTTGTAACCTATCATCCTTTTGTGTCAAATTTTCATAATGTCACTTTAGTGGGACATCATCAGTTGGTCACCGTGGGATATGATTTTCTAAGGAATGAAGTTTTGTCATAATTTTGATAAATGTATGTGAAGAAATTTGTCATAATTTTTGATATATATGTGAATATTGCATTCTGCTACTCACAAGATTGTGTTACTCTTTATTATGTACATTTTGTAAGCACCTTTATACATGTTACATTATCAAAGATATAAATGTCAACGTGTATATATTTATATTATTTCTATTAATATTAGTTTTCTATTATTAAATCTTTATTCTATGTTTTGATTATATGGGAAAAGCAAGTTTTAAAGGGACTCGAAACCCTTTACAACTGTAGAAAAAAATGTTGCTTTAAAGATGTAACAATAAACTATTAGCAGTAACCATCAGTAAGAAAGTAGCAAAACAACAAGAAACAAATAGAAACCCAGTAGCAAAGAAACCAACAAAGTGAAACACAGAACTGGACACTACTTCATGTTTCTTAAGGTGTTGGCCACCTCAAGTTTCTAGTTCCTATGAAGGCCAATCATGTCCAATAGTTCTTTTTTCTCATCCTCAAATGTCTTCCTCAAGTTACCCATCCCTCTAGCAGCAAGGAATTTAACATCATTCTTTCCAACATTTTCCCTTTTTCCTTTAGTCACTGGATCATTCTCCATCAACTCAGAAAAATACAGCTGGTCTTCTCTTAGCTCACTGATATTGCGGAATAGGACCTCCAATGAATCCACGCTATTCTTAATAGAAATGTGGTAGGCATGCAACAGTTTCTTAATGTTCGCGTTGGTATCCAAAACCTTGGCCTCTAAATCAATTAGGCATTGCTCACATAAGGACTTGAAATCAAAGAACGAGCACTCAAGATCAACAATTCTATCAATCAGAATATCTGAGGTAGAGCCTTTTGGAATATTCTACACATTCTCTTTCAATCCTCTAATTTTGACGTTAACCCTATTGAATTCTTGTAGAGTCCACTTTGCTAATTTGAAAGTACTAGTGGCCCCTGCCCTTGCCATGTCAAGGAGTTTAAATATTAAGGTGGAGTCATCATTAAGGTAGGATAATTCCTCTAATAGGGGGTTAACCTTAAGAGGTTCTAGCTTCCTAGGCTTTTGATTAACACCCTCCTCCTCCTACACAAGTTTCTCACCAACGAGTTCCACACTTGGTGTGTTACGAATCAAGGAGTCATCAATTTCAACTGTCTTATCCTCTAGAGCCTTCTTGCAATGCTCTATGGAGTCCTTTAAAGCAACTTTTGTGGCCTGGTTCCTCAACTTTGAAATACACTTAGAAGCCCTTCTGGGCTTCTCCTTGGTCTCCATGATCACAGCATTCTCCTATAAACCCTCCTCCTTATCTCATGCCTCAGCATCAACCTGTCTAATAGCCACAACATCATCCTTGGACCTGGAATCCCCAGAACCCACATCCATATTGTTGCCAACAAACTGGGACTCTGACTCCTAAAGAATAATCCTCTTGGTTTCCCATTTTCCTTTAGGGTTTCCCTTCTTTATCTTCTTAGAAGGGGCAGCCGCAGGGGTGAGAGACTCGTCCTCACCCTCCTCATTCCACTCCTCCCTAGCCACGTTGGTATTCAAACTAGATTATCTAGAATCATCATTTAAATTATTTTCCTTACCCTTAATAGATGTGGTAAGAATGAGGGCTTTCACATGCTCCATAATTAACAAGTTGAGGCCCGTGTGCAGGACCATCACCCTCCTATTTTTCAAATGTGCATACACAGATACCTCCATCGAGGACAAGAGAAAGAAGGAAATGAAATAAACAGCCCATGCCTAAAATGATTTAAAAGAGTAAAATGGTGGCATAGGATTGCAGTAAACCTATCTTCTAGGGTCACATACCTCATGATAATTTTTGTAATATCTTCCTATATTTTTTTGAGAGATGTCTGCTTATAGCCCCAAGCCTGCATCTTGATGATTTTTTTCCATTCATCATCCTTAAAGAATTGAGCCATAGCCTCCTCATTGATCTTCTTATCTTTGAAGAATTTGTGGCCAAACATAGGCATCCCAGTCATAGTAGCTATAAGCTCCTCATTGATGTCAAATACCATTCCCTTGATCTAGAGCTTACAATTGTGCCAATATGAAATAAATTTTGCCGAAGCGTTGGGGTCATGTCCATGAAGCCTTTCTAGGATAGGCATAAAGTTACCATGCTTGAGGATCATCCAAATATTCTTCTTCTTCCTCAAACTAGCATAGGAATGGGGCTCAATTCTACTTTGGACACCCCCCATATTCACAAAAACCAGAAGCAGAAAACCCTGGAAAGAAGTGTTCAACTAAGAGCCAACAAGCCAAGTGATACCCACAAAATGTGCAAGTATAATACCGGTACTAATGTTAGAATAAATCCAACACATAATCTCAGCCAAATCCATCATTTTGCATTAAAATTTTAGTAGCCTCAGGAAGGAGGGAGTACTCCTCCCATGCCCTATACTCATTAAGTCTGACAGCCTCATTAGCGAAAAAATTTACCAATGAATTTCCCTCTCGATATATGTGAGAAACACGAGTTTCCTCACAAGATCTCAACATCATAATAGCATCCTTAATCAACTGATCAACACTCCAACTAGGCTTTTGGATTCCACATAAACAATTGATGATGTTTAAAGAGTCTCCTTCCACCCAAAGTTTAGAGTAGCCCTTATCCAAGGAAAATTTAATACTTATGAATGCAGCCTCAGCCTCAACACAATGATTTTTCTAATTTCCCAATGGGAGTGCCATTGCGCCCAAGAGCCTACCATCTTCATTCCTCAACACCCCCCCACAACCAACAAGACCAAGGTTACCCTTGATTGATCCACCCTGAAGGTGGGGGCTTCCACTTAGTACTCAATCTAGCATTTAAATTGTACTTAGAAACCTTAGAAGGTATAAGGGGAATCTTCCAATTAAAAATCACCAACAAGTCATATCTAGCCAAACAAGAGAATGAGGCACAATGTGGAGCATTAGGACCAATAAGAACAAATTTTTCCAAGATTTTCTCGTGAATCTTAATGAAGACACTATTTATCTTGAGTTTAGAATCACAGAAAAAAAAAATTATTACGTTCTTTCTAGACACCCCAAGCAATATGTGTGGCCATAAGATCCCATAGCCAATGAAGAATGGGAGAGGACAAGGGACACTTTCATTGTTTAGAAAAACTACAAAGAGAGTCCAGAAAGACCCGGTCCAAATTCGAAAGGCCAATAAATTTACTCCAAAGAAGAGAAGAAAAACTACAACTAAGGAGAAGGTGAAAGGAACTCTTCTCATCAGATTCACAGAGGACACACCTATTAGGAATTGCAAATCCCCTTTTGCAAATACTATCTTGAGTTAATACTTTACTTTGCATAAGCAGCTAGAAGAAAAAATTCACCTTAGGTATGAACAAATTATTCCATAATTTTCCCTATAACAGAAAAGAATTAGGCTTCTCCAATGAATTGACAAAGGTTGAGGCCACCAAAAACTTACCATTAGCACAGGGGGCCCAAATCACCTGATCCGGTCTCAGATACAGAGGAACTCTGACATTACATAAGAACTCATGAAGGACATTCAGTGACGGTTCCCATTCTTGAAAAGCCTTCCATGCCCCACTTTGAATATAGTTTTCCACCAAGTCACCAAAAACGTGTTTGCACAACGAAACAATAGGAGGGGCCCAAGGACGATTGATTAGAGGCTCAAAATCACACCAAGCATATTCCCAAAAAAGAATTTTGGAACCATCACCCAGCAGCGACCTAACGCCATTAGCAATCAGGTCCCTATAGGGGATGATATTTCTCCAAAAACAAGAACTAGTGGGGATGTCATTAGAAGTAAGCATATTCCAATATCTCCCATAACCATTCAGATATTTGTTTCTAACCAAAGAGGCCCAACCCGCTTCCCCACTGAGGGGCCTCCAGATGTTCTTCGAAAGTAAAGCCTTGTTAAAATCTCTTAAGTTTCTAATCCCCAGACCACCCCACTTCTTAGGCCTGCAAACCAGGTCCCATGCCACAAGTGGAATTTTGGCTTTAGCTTCAACACCCAACCACAAAAATCTTTTCATAATTTGTTACATTTTCTCCTCAAATTTAACTAGAATTCTAAATAAACTCATGGCATACAGGGGGAGATTTTGAAGAGTAGAAGAGATGAGTTGCACCTCCCCACCTAGCTGAGAAGCACACCCTTCCAACCTGCTAGCTTTCCACTAAACTTATCCAAAAGTCTGAGCCAAAAGGAATCTGAAGCCTTGGAAATACATAATGGGAGCCCCAAATAGGTCGAGGGTAGAATGCCCCGATTGTAGGAAAGGATCCTGGAAAACTTTAGTTGGAGAAATTTGAGGGTATTGAGGAAGAAAATATAACTCTTGGGAATATTAATACATTGCCCAAATGCCTTCTCATAAGCCTTAATTAGCCTCTTAATAGTCTTGATTTCATGAACAGAAGATTCATCCATCAAGATAGTGTCATCAAAAAATTGTTGATGAGTAACAGGCTCACATCTGGAAGAGGGGGAGAGACCCCTCAAGGAACCTATAGATAAAGCCTTCTGAATATTCCAACCAAGAGCTTCTGCCATTAGAATAAAAATTAGTGGAGAGATAGGGTCTCCCTACCTCAAACCACGTGAACTCCAGAAAAAGAAGGAGAGTCATTCACAAGAACAACAAAAGAAGGAGTAGAAATGAGTTGTTCAACAAGTTGTATAAAATTTTGGAAAAATCCAAAATGAGCCAAAATGGCTAACAAGAACTTCCAACTACCCCTATCATAAGCCTTAAGAAGGTCTAGTTTAAAAAAAAAACTCGGCTTCTTATTAGAGTTAAGAGAATGGGAAAGTTCATGAACAATAATAATAGAATCCAAGATTTGTCGGCCCCTAACAAAACCACTTTGGTGCTTTGAAATCAGATCGGGGAGAATCCTCTGGAGCCTAGTGGCTAGTACCTTCGAGAAAATATTATAGATAGAATTGCAAAGGTTGATCGGACGGTAGTCTCCAAATCCATTAGCATGAGTAGTCTTGGGAATCAAGACAATGAAAGTCTCATTCAATTCTCTAAGTAATCTTCTGGATCCAAAAAATTTCTTGGTGGAATTGATCACATCCTTTGGTACAATCTCCCAACACGCTTGAAAAAACAAAAAATGAAAACCATCAAGCTGAGGGGCCTTATTCCTCTCAAAAGAGAAAACCGCCTCCTTAATCTCCAATGAAGAAGGAATAGCAGTCAAATCCCTATTAAGATGCTCTGAGACCAACTGAGGGATGACATCCAGAGAAGCCTCCACACTTTGTTGGTCCCAATCAAGGTCATTTATGAGCATATGCTCAAAAAAAATTGTAGCAGCTCTCCTAATAGCATCCTCATCAGCCAACAGTGAACCATCAGCCATGATGGAGGAGATCTTGTTCAACTATTTATGCCTAAGGGTACTAAGATGAAAGAACTTAGAATTTCGGTCCCTAGACTTGAGCCATATAGCACGAAATCTCTACCTTCAGAAGTCTTCCTCCTTTACAAAAATATCATGAAGCTAAGCCAAAATAAATTCCTCTTGCAAGTAAAGCTCCTCCGACAAACCCTTAGATTGAATTTCCTCTTAAACAAGATCTAGCCGCTGAATTTAAGAGACTTATTAGAATCAAAAATGTGACCAAAAGACTCTCTATTCTACTTCTTGAGATTTATCTTCACAAAATCCAATTTCTTAGCCACTCTAAACATCACACTCCCATCAATGTGAACTTTCCACCAGCTCTTAATACAATCCATAAACTTGGAATCCCTTAATCGCATAGCTTCAAAATGGAAAGGAAAATTTTTTTTACCCCCAATCTTTTCAACGACAAACGAGATGGGGAAATGATTTGAACCACACCTCATAATTGAAGAGAGGGAACAAGAAAAATCCACAAACCACGAGGTTGAAACAAGAGCCCGATCCAATCTAACTTGGATATTCTCAACACCAACTCTCCCATTGGACCAAGTGAACTTGGAACCCGTCATCTTCACATCAATTAGAGCATTATCATCAATGAACATTCTCAGCTCCAAAAAGCTGTCAGGATTGGCCTGAGTACCACCCAATTTCTCATTGTCAAATAGGGGAGTATTGAAATCTCCTATTACCAGCCAAGGGAGATCCAAAAAATTAGCCCAAAGAAAACCAAGCTCATCCCACAGCCTCTTCCTATCCCTCTTCAAGTTGGGAGCATAGACATTAGAAATAACCTAGGAGGAATTGTCCCGAAGAAGAAAAAACCTAGTATCCACATGATTGAATCCATCCACAACCAAGAAACCTTTAATCATCCTAGAGTTCCAAAAGGTAGCTAGACCACCCAACGCCCCCTCAGAGCTCACCCCATGAAGACAACAATCTTTGAAAAAGAAATTCTTTAAAGCCTCCAACTTATCAATTTGCATTTTGGTTTCTTGAATCAACAAAATATTTGGCTTATGGTCCTGGATCAGGTTCTTCAGGAGGTCTTGTTTATGCACATTATTTAACCCCTTGATGTTCCATGAAATGATCTTCATTTGCACGAAGAGGGGGTGCTCTTAGAGAGCATAGATCAAAGAGGGTCTTTTGAACACCCTCTGCAATATCACACTTACAATCCCTCTCCCTGCTTTTATGCAAAGAGGGCCTCCCCTGACTCCTTTGTTCAAAACCACAATCAACTTTTTTCCTTCTCATGGTAACTCCTTTGTGGGTTTGAGGGGGAGGGGAAGAAGAAATCTTCTTCTTTCTGCCCCGCACTGGAATATAACCCTCATCTTCTTTGCTGACTGTATCAGCAACCACTAAATCTCCCTCTCCACCCACAAGACCAAACACATGATCTGGGGGAGACAAAGGAGCAACAATGTGTACCTTGCTACAAGAAGGTTGTTTTTAGGGCACAAAGGACTCATTCGCCTTTAGTAGCAAATGGGTCCCTGTTAGGGTCCTAAATTTGAGATCTGGGTTTTGTTCCTTGATTCTTGCACTCTCACCTTGGTTGTTAGCTCCCAAAATCCGATAACAAAATTTGTAGCCTTCTTTCCATATTCTTGCACTATGAATGACAATTTTGCAACTTGACAATTTTGAAAATATTACTTCAAACTTCTTCTCCACTTGATCTTCAACCTATAAATCTGAAAATAAACATTCAAGGGAAGAGAAACTTGTTGATTTTTAGTGAATAGGGGTTTTCCTAAGTCAAACCCCTTGTAGGTAATTAAACCAAATGATGAAATAATGAAATTGAAGCATGAAACATGAAATGATGAAATGTTGATACCTTGGAAGTTGGCTTGGAGTATAAATTTGTAAAATAACATGTGGTGGCCATGAAGAATGTAGATCTTGATCTCAAATAAGATGTTATGCTACATCAACTATCTTAGCTCAACAATATGTATGAATGCACTTTGCCTTTGACATGATGAAATGATCTTGAATTGTTGCAATAAACTCTTGATAACCTGCCTTTGAATGCCTTTGAAATGATCTTGAAGTGCTCCAATGATTGAAAACTTGAATGCTTAGGCCTCTTATAAACTTGCTAGGAGAAACAATGTGAATTTACTAAATCTAGAGATTAACCCCAAAATTCAAATAATTCAAGCCGACCTCAGATCTAGGATTGAAAATCATTAAAATCTTGCCAAATTTAAATTCAAAAATGGGTGTCCTATTCAATGAGGACCCATTCGCCACTAAAGGTGAATGGTTCCTAGCATAATTTTCTAGGACCTTGCTTTGTGGGGTGGAGAGAACATCAAAAACCCACCTCAAATATGCATAGAAAGGGGGGTCCTATGTGGAGAGGACCCATTCACCAATAAAAGCGAATGGGTCCTAGCACCATTTTCTAGGACCTTGAATTTTCCAAATTAAATGTTATGCAATTTGAATCATGGGTGTCAAGATAGATCTCTCAGAAAATGAAATTAAGAGGGTTTGAATTTGAATTAAAGGGGCCCATTAGGCTCAATTAATTAATAAAACCCTAGATAAGTGTGAAAGTGTACTACAACACTTTACAACACCCTAAATAAGGTACAATTTAAGTACACTTTCACATTACAACACATTAATGTGAATGTGTACAACACATTACAACACTAAACCAAGGCATTATTAAGTTAATTTTATTTCAATTATTCCCAAATTAAGTGTGAAAAAGAGCTACCTTTTTCGACACTACACAGTAAATTGTAGGTAGATCTGGAAAGTGCAAGAGACTATGTACCTATCCTAAAAAAAATTCATATGCACAGGAGGACTGGGATGCCTAGGGGCATATGGGTCTCTAATAGGGTATCATGATCTTCTTTTGGGATCCTTGGACAATAGATCTAAGCTTTTTCTTTCCGGTTGTAGAGTTGTCAGAATGTTTTTAGATAATTTTATAGGTGAGTTTTTGTTTGTTGACAAGCTGTTAGACTTCAAATGAAACAATGAATAATTTGTCTTCAAGCTTCCCTCAATCCTCTTCAAACCTAAAATCTACACATTCAAAGAGAGGGAAAATGTTGAGCCATTTAGGGGCTTGCCTTAGTCAAACCCCGTGTAAGTGTTTCCACTTCCACAATGGCAATGTCAATAATAAAATGATAATGGAAAGGGAGGAATGATGAAATCATAAAGTGCTACAACTCATCACCCTTCAATGGCTTCCTTGAAGGACTAAAGTCATGCACATCACCTCAAGGTCTTGATCTTGCTTGATTGATTTTCTTTAATTCTTTGGAGACCTACAAAAGTGTTAGCCTTCACAAAACAATGATAACATAAACACACATAAACTCACATAAGATTTGACATGATGTTAGGATCTTGAATTGTTGCAATGATGCTTTGAAATGTTGCTCTTGACTTTCTCTTGAACGATCTTGACAATAGTTTTTGCTCATGAATGCTTGTTAGATTTCAAATGATGTAATAGCTAGGTATTTATAGGCATTTCTATTATTTCCCGAGAATTAAATCTCGATAGACAATATTTAAAATTTGAATTTTGAATGTTAAAATGGCCACTCTGACATAATAGGGGGACCCATACACCCATGGGCATATGGTTCTAGCCCTATTTTCTAGGAGACAATGTATCGAGGGAAAAATGGTAATTGATTGCATTTGTTCAATGCTTGCAATTTCTCAAAAAGTGGTAAAAATGGGCTATAGAATGCATAATTTAGGAAACTAGGGACTCAATTAGGCTCAATTTAGGGCCTGAGCAAAACCATAGTGTGAAATTGTCAAGGGTAACAATTTACGATGCTATAGTACTTTCATGATGTTCTTAATTTAATGTGTCACTGGGAAGTCTTTAAAAGATAAGAAATAATTTCCCTCTTTTGATCTGAAGTGAGCAAAATGTATTGATTTGATAACTTGATCTTAAAAATTACATGATGTATTGTACGTGATGATGTCATGAATCTAGTTATTAATAGAAATAATATTTGTAATAGATTTTATATAGTTTGAGTGCTTACTTCTTGTTAGCTTGATGTATAATCTACATGTAGCAAGACATCAACCAAAGTAACATTGTAAGTGGCTCTCACATGAGTAAATTTGGTTACTTGGTTACCACAAAAAAAGCAATTATACCTCACATGACTCACAAGTAAATATCATAGCCCATAAATAGGGATGGTGAGCTCAACTGAAATCATTCTTAAAATTTCATAAAATGGCTTTAATTGTGAGTGCAATGTTCTAAATTATGATAAGCGTTTCCATTTTGCAAGGTTAATAAGGAATAAGATAATGTTGTGGTATTATTGGGGATACTCTAAATTCTCTTACCTCTAGTTATGTATTTGCGAAGTAAAAGAGAGACCAATTTCCTTCAAGTTCAAAATGGGTGGAATTGCAAAGAAGTTGATCCGGTTCACCTAGCCCTTCAACCAAGTTTTGAACTAGGATGAGGAGCTCTAATGGAGATAAGTGCTTTCATAGAGAGTGTGGCCACATAAGTATTCTAATCTTGTTCTCATTAAAAGTTGTTGATTTTTCATACTCCATTTTGACAGAGGCCCTCAAAGAGGAACTGTGGACTTTCAAATTTATTATGTGATTTCCTGGTGCCTTGGAGCTACTTCCAGAGGGTGGTAGTAGATTTACTACCCCTTATCTTTGAAATAATTCTAATTGGTAACTAGGGTAGGTAGATTTTCTATATTCACAACTCCCCTTTTTCTAGTATAGTAGGCAAGCCCTGTGGATTTTCAAAGTATTTTTGGGCTATTCTGGTGGGTCAAATTGAGCATATTATGCAATATATTTTGTATTAAATTTTTTAACTATCGGCTCATGCTTCACCATACTGGGATGCAAAACCAAGGTACAAAATTTTCTATAAATGCAGAACCATAGTGGTGGCTTGGAGCTATCATGTGAAATCCCAAGATCCCAAGCATGATCGACAAGACCCGTGGTTTGAGACTATGATCTATATCCCATAACACCACTACCAACTTAGAATCAATTATGTCTAATGTAAAGTGGCATTTGTCATTTATACAAGAGCTTGTGTGCTCTACTCATCTTTAGAAAGATATGTAACATTGTAGTTCAATTGTAATAAAATTAAAATAAATGGTTGCGTTATTCTTCATTATTCATTTACAGTAAAGAATTATTTTATGAGTTCGGTGTCTATTCAAATTATAAGTAATTAGAATTAATGTTACTAGCACTTGCACCTAAAGGAGGTTCAGGATTACACTGATAGAAAACTATATGTATGATAATGTGTTACAAGGTATGTGTTTGTGCATGGATAGGCTGCAAGTTGAAAGTTCTAGTTGCATGTAGTTGGATTAAACAATTAATAATAAGTGCTAAATAATGGAATGAAATAAACTTAGACAAATCTAGATATTTTCCTTCAAGAAATTAAGTATTATCTAATTATGAAATATTTGCATGCAATTTTAAAATATAAAGCAATACAAATGAAAAAAGAAAGTTACCATCAAATTGGAAAAAAATACTAAAAATAGAAATAGAATGTTCCCATCTAGTTGTCAAATCAATATTTATCTAGCTTTTATGTGATAAGTAAGATTTTGGAGGCTTTTACCTGATATTTTGGAGGCTTTTACCATTAAATGGCAGTTGGTTTACCATTAAACAAAGTACTCTTGCTAGGGTTTGGTAAAATGTTGTCACTCTTGCTAGAGTTTGCTAAAATGTTGCTTTATATATGAATTTAGGTTCAAAAGCCCTAAAAAACCCTACCTAGTTTTCTTTGCCCTACAATTTATTAATTATTTCTAATTTGTCATTGACCTGCTCCCTCGGTTCATGGTGCTATTAGTCATTTTATTAAGTCCTTTACAATATTAAGTTATCAGCCCCTTGATCCTCTCCTAGTGCTCACTTAAGAAGAAGATTATGTATGTGCTTAATTAAATGGCTTAAGTGAGCCTGCACTTAATATATGGTTGCCATCACTTATTGTTCCTTTCCACTAATCCACACAAATTATTTTATAAGGAATGGAACACCTACAAAACTGCAAAAGGGTTGACACTTGACTCCTTATTAGTGGTTTCCTTTTGGCATGATTTCGCAAGTCTACAAATAGTTTTATAAATTTTAAGTTAATTGTCACGAAACCACAGAAAGGGGATAGGTGTCAATGTCATGTTTATTAAAGGGATTTGGCGAGTTCACGAGATGATTCAAGAAGATTTGTATGTGACTCATGGAACCATAGAATAAGGACACATGGACTCATCTCAATCCCCAATGGGTTTTCTATCAAAGGCTAGGATTGTGAGCAATGGAATGATGACACATGGCATAATCTCATGAGGATTTTGTATCCTAGCGCACTTTAAAGTTTTAAAACACATGTTTATATCATAAGTTACTCAACCATTCAATGAATGTTTGATGGATGGTTGTAGTTGAATTTTGGAATGAAATGTTTAGAGTGTTAGGCTTGCAAACTCAAGCCTCCAAAATTACCTTATAACTGTTAGATTTACAAAGATCAACGATTGAGAATTAATTTGAGACAGAACATTTGAATGGCGTTGCCTCTTGCCAAAAGTGATCAATTAATAGGAGGTGCAAAAATGTAGGACAATTGTTGAATTTATTTCTAAGTATTTGTATAGAATTGTAATGTACTAACTATGTAGTCTAAAGGTAGCACGTTTCATAAACTCAAAATTAAATGCATAAAAAAGTGTGGACGAGAAAAGTTTTGTAGTGTGTATCAAGGGTCCTGCGTCAGCAGATTGTTGGAACTCTCGGACTCTATTTTTGAGGTACTGGGGGAGCTCGAGGTCAACCATAGCATCAGCAAGTTAGAGCAAAATATCAACAAATCTCTAAAGCAAAGTGTGCAAATGAATTGAAAATGACCCCCAAGCTCCTATTTAAGCCTGAAAATTAGGGTTTTTGACCTAATTGAAGGGGGAATGTGGATTTTTAATCTTTTTAATCCATTTCTAAGCTGTGAAGCCTTTTTGAGATGTTTTTTAGCATCCTAAGCATGATTTCGCATTTGTTTCGTAGTTGAACTTACTTTATTTTTTATCACGATCTCATCCTAGAAAATCAAAAATTTCGCTCAATCTCTCGAGGGGGTAGTATACCAACATAATTATTTCTGCTAGGGCATAGTGGGGCATCTGAAAGATCATGAATTTTTAAAAAAATTGATCTGAGTGGTAGTGTTGATCTGAAAAGCATCAATCTTTGAACCAATGTAACAAGTACCTCGCTTCAAAGAGGGGCAAAATGTAAACACTTAAAATTGTCCTGATCAATATCATGCATCCAAATTTGATTACTAATGCCATTTTCGTCCTAATTCAACTCCTTTTTTACTAGCTAATTAAATAATCATAATTGTTTAATTGAATTCACCATTTTTCTTCTATTAATCAGATAATCAACATTATTAGGTTAATTCACCCCTTTCATACTAATTTTCATCATTTTAATTAAATAATGTGAATTGTTTAATTAAATTTCCTAAGTCCTCTCATTTGATTAAATAATATCAATTATTTATAAATTCCTCTTTTAATTAATGAGAAAATTGTTTAATTAAATCTTTAAATTCTCCCATCTTGCACAATTAAATAATATTCTAATTATTTAATTGACTTAGAATTTCTTTCATCCCTCCAATTTCTCCCACTTGCAAAGGAATATTCCTCCAATTCAAATTCAAATAATTTCCCTCTTAAATGGAAATATCTTACACATTCCTCCTAAATTTTAGGATTTGTGTTTCCTCAAATCAATTTCATTCATTGATTAATTTTATCAATCCATGTCAACTTTCAATCTCCTCCATGGATTGAATTCTTGATCCATGTCAATTCCTCTCCTCAATTTGCATTCATTGATTAATCAAATTGATCTTGGCCATTGATTCACTTAATTTTCCTATAAATAGCCTCCATTTCTTGAGCAATTCATCCACATTCATTAAGAGCATCCGCATTATAGTCATTTTTAGAGCAATCCTTATGAGAATTTGGTCCATTTCCATCCATCTTAGCCAATTTAGCATTTGATTTCCATTAATTCTCCATAGGAGCATCCATCTTCAAGCTTGTTTCAACCAAGGGATTGGGAAAGGGCTGACATTCCACATCAATTTAGCACCAATCCCCCAATGGGATGAGGTTTGATGTATTAATTAGGTTTCCTTTACAAGAATTTGATTGATATTTGATGTTTTAATGGCTTCTTAGTTTAATATTTTAAGAATTTCATTGGGAGAATTGCTTAATTAGTTAAATACTTGGTTTAATTGTTGTAATTCAATCGTGTTTAACTTAGTTCATGATCATGTTCACAAGTACACCCCAAACAACCAACCACATTTCAAACCACAAGTTGCAGCCATAAGTTTAAATCCATACCAATATAGACCGAGAGATAGATAATTTACCTAACTTCCTAATTCCCTTCATTTGATCATGTTGTAACTTTTGAACAAGAACTTAATCCAATTGTCTCCAATTAGACCTGTGGACACAACCAAACCTGTACCTCCAAGTTTCAATTTAAAATCCTTTTGTCAATATCATCACACAAATGGACATGATACAGAATGATGCATGTGTCTTAAACATCAAATTCAAGACCTCATCGAGTCTAATCATACCCATTTGGGTGGTGCTAATGAACAAGGGAATAAGTCTATTGCTCCACCTAAACAAAACTTTCATTTGTTTACCAATCCAATTCCAAACCATTTATCCAACTTTGTACAATCTTGTGATGTTAAGAATGACGAGATGAATGTTGATAAAAATGATGAAATGAATAATGATAAGGATGATGATAAGAGTTATGAGGAGGATAGTTTACAAGATATGGTCACTCTCATATATGTTCAACCTTGTAAGGGAAAAACCACTTTGTTACCTAACATTTCTTTCACCCATATTGGCGCATCCATACATGCACTCGATGGTCCTCTTTATATCGTTGGACGTATTAATGACAAGCCTACAATGGGGATACTCATTGATCCCATATGTATAGAGAATGTGATCACTAAGGAATTCTTGTTTTTGCATGAACCTTATCAAGATTCTTTTTAACAATCAAAAGCATGGTTGAAAACCCATGAAGGTTTTCCTCGCCCTACGATAGGTTTGATCACTCTTCCTCTTAAAGTTGGATTGAAACAATTAGATGTATCATTCTTCATCATTCTGATGTTAGACCAATTCCATGTGAAGCTAGGCTACTCATGGCTATGCTCCATGAATGTCACCCCGTCAATTATTCACAAGTGCATAAAGTTCCCATTTGAAAATAAAAATTTTATAGTACATCATAGTGGTTTTAATCCTTTGTCCTCTCGTAGAAACTTTTCATTAGATTTATTTTGGCCTCAACCTATGGAACCTATTAAGTCTTGTGATGATTTATTTTCTAGGTCATACCAAAATTTTAAGGCAAAGCACATAACAGAGTTCTCCCTTAGCAATATTCTTGAGCATGATAAGTCTATGATTGTTCCTCCCACCCCACCAGTTGTGGATGAAACCATGCCTGAAGTAATGGCCCTTCCAAGTAAACAAGTTAAATACACCGTAGTTCCTCCACCCATATCATATAATAGACCAAGAGATAATCGAATGACTCCTTTTGTTCCTCTAAAAACAAAACAAGTGTATAGACCTAAAGAGAAAATGGTTTCCTAACCCCTGGTGGTTCCTTCATTTCCTCCCTTAAAGGAAGAAAAGAGATCAATGGTCGAGAAACCCGCTCCCACCTAATCACAAATTGAAAACCATGCAAGAAGAAATAGAAATACTAAAGAGCGTAGGCATAGATTTCATGTTATTGCTCGTCACTTGGAAGAAAAGAATAAAGCAGTACCTAATAATCAAACACTTATGCAAACAAATCAAGAAGATTATAAATTTCACCAAAACAAGACATGGAACCAAAATAAGAAGTGAAACAAGAACACACAATTGAAATTTCCATAAATCCTCCCATGGTGATAAATTTGGATGATGAAGATGAAATTGCTAAAATTGATGAACAAGTGCATAATAAGCTTAATTTGTTGTTTTCAAAGTCTATGAATTTAAATGGGGGAAACTATGATGATCCTCCTGGTGAGAGTGACCCACCACATGTTGAACTTGGTGATGCTCCTAGTACGACACTTGTTGTAGTCCCTTTGGCTAGTTTCTTTCCTTCTATATATGATGAGCAAGATTGGGATGCATATGAACTGCTTTAGGTTGGCTCGCATGTATGGTACTCCTTTTTTATGTTTTCTTTATGTGTTATTTGTGTTTTCTTGAACATGATGTGATCTCCTACATTGTGTTGTTGGGTGTGCCTTTGTGTTTGTGAGTTTTCTTTGGAGGACCCTTGTTTCTCTATTGGTGCAAGGATACAAAGGAAACAAATCTATCATGACATTCTTCTATTTGTATCTTTATTCTCCTATATGTCATAAACTTTGTTCTTTTTGTCTTGTGTTTTCCTTTTGGGGACAATGCAAGGTGTTGAGATATTTAGGTCTCTTCCATGTGGACCCAAAAGCTTATTTTTTCTCTCTCTATGTGTCATTCTTCCATTGTGTTCATTGTTCCACGAATATTTAGGGAATGATGTCAGTTCTAAGCTCTATTACATCACTGTATCAAAGATGTATACTAACCCCATATCTATGGACCCCTTATGTGTTCATCTATGGTGTTATTTATTACATTGCATCTGGGGGAAACCCCTTATCATGAGGCAACTTTATTTGGAAGCATATCATTGGCATAGGGCTTTCTAAATAAGCTCTCATGACCCTTATCACATAGTATTTATCATTTTTCTACCTTAAAGCAATTGCTCACATCATGGTGTTTTGCAATTACTTTAAGGTGGGGGCATACGTTGGAATTTTTGCTTCACTTTGTCCACATGTGTTGAACTTAGTCGTGCATTGGCATTTTTGCTTCACTTTGTTCACATGTGTTGGACTTAGTGGTGCATTGGTATTTTTCTTCACTTTTTTCACACATGTTGGACTTAGTGGTGTATTGACATGGAATTTTTTGCTTCACTTTGTTCACACACGTTGAACTTCATGTTGTGTTGGCATGGAATTTCGAGCATTTTTATAGCACCTTATCAAAGTTATCAGGGAGTATAGCTCCTAGTATGGTCATCAATGGGTACTAGTGAATATCAAACTTCATATACCTTGTGTATTTCTCATTTTTCTACCTTGTCTTGGGAGCTCACCTAGTGAATATTAGACTTCACTAGCCTGTGGTGAATTCGGTTTGTGATTCACCTAGTAAATATCAAACTTTTCTAATGTGTGATTCATGAACACCTGTTGGTGCGGATCCTAGCATAATGTAGCTAGGTAAAAGCACAAAGATATGTCACACTTTTAGCCAACTAATTGGGTTCTGAGCGAAATGGTTTCAACCTAAACAATTCCGTGAAACAGTTTCGATCAAAACTAAAAAATTAAATTTTTCCCTTGTCACTTTAAAATGTGACTTAATTTATGTGCAAGGTTTAGATAGAAAGGGTTTCAGTTGAAACACTTTCACCTGAAACCCTTTCTACTGAAACTGTCTATGTGGCATCCTAGTTGGCAAGCAACTCAACCTTTTTCAAAAATTTCTAAAACTTTCAACTTCAACTAAATATTTCTTTAGTCAAAATGATTTTTTTTAAATACCATTTTGTAGAGCTTGGAGTGGTGAATCCAAATATTTTTTTTTCGATATTTTGATTAGTTTTAATATATATTTTTAAAAAAATGCAAGTAGGTTGTTAAAGTTAAAAAAAGAGGTTGATTAGAAATTTTTTTAAAAATAGTAAAACATATTAAAAAAATAAAAAAATAAATGATGCACTAGAGGAGAGAATCCTCTTCAAAAGGGTATAATTTTTTTTTTGAAAATGATAAAAAAAAAGTAGATAATAGTTGACGTCAAATGAAAACTATCAAATTCTAGTAAGTTTGACTTTAAAACGTTATTACAAGAAAAATATACATCAAATTTTTTTAAAAAAAAATCCATGCACTAGAGATTGAAGTGACCTATTTGGAAAAAAAAGGGGAAAATGAAGTTTTTTCTATTTGTTTCTTGACGTCAACTAAACATCACTTTTTCTTGAAATTTTCAGCATTTTAAAATCTATTCTTAAATTGATAAAAAAGTATCAAAACAATTTTTAAAAAATCTAAAAAATTGCAAGAATAAACTTCATCAAGAGTTTTGCATTTCATTAATTTACATCATTTTGAAATTCAAAACATAAAGACCACTTTTATGTGGTTGAAGTTGAGTTTTTTTTTGGTGTTGGTCGATTCCTTTATAAAGTGTGACACAGGTTTGTACTTTTATCCAAATTGCTAGCCCATGATTATCCATACCTTCCTTTTTGCATTTTATGTTGACATTGTGTATGTTTCTGCATGTTATTTTTCTCCATTACATACATGTGTGTGTTCCTTTTGTGCTTATGTTGTCTTTCCATGGGATCTTGGATCCTAGGGGCTTGTGTGCTCCCCCTTGATCCTTAGTCATCCTATATCTTTAACATTTGTACAATGAACTTACGCTCACTAAAGTGGGGGTTAAATGTAGCATCAAAAATTGTCACCCTTGATAATTTCACACTATGTTTTACTCCCCTTTAATTTATTGGGCCTAATTAAAGCCCTAATTTCTTAAATTATGCATTCTAAGGCTTATTTTAAATCATTTTTCGATAAGTCACAAGCATAAAGCAAATGCATTTATTTAATGCTTTTTCCCCGACACCTAAATCCCCAAAAAATAGGGCCAGGACAGGGATTCCCTTGGGAAGCTTTATCCCCCTATTTTTTCAAGCTCAAAATTCAAATATGTCGATGTCGACATTTTATCATTTCCAATTCAAGTTACAAATTTTGGTTATCAGGATTTAATTAGTGGAAATTAGCATAATTGCTTATAAATACCTAGTTATTGCATCATTTTAAATCTAAGTAGTAAGAGGTGAAAATCATTATCAAGAGCACTATCAAGCAAGTCAAGAGCAACATTTCAAAGCTTTATTGTAGAAATTCAAGATCCAAGCACCATGTCAAATCATATGTGAGTTTATGCATGTTTATTTTACCATTATTTGTGAAGGCTAACCCTTGTTGTAGGTCTCTAAGAAATTCAAGCAATCAAGCAAGCAAGATCCAAGACCTTGAGGTGATGTGCATGACTTTATTCCTTCAAGGAAGCCATTGAAGGGTGGTGAGTTGTAGCACTTTGTTGATTCATTATTCCTTCCTATCATTTATCTTTCCTATCATTAACATTGCCATTGTGAAAGTGGAAACACTAACATGGGGTTTGACTAAGGCAAGTCCCTAAAGGCACAACCCTTCCTCTCTCTTTGAATGTGTAGGTCTTAATTTTGGAGAGGATTGAAGGAAGTTTGAAAATCATTTATCTATTGTTGCATTCAAAACCCTACACCTTGTCAACTCATGGAAACTCACCTACAAAATTATCCAACAATGATCTAACAAGTTTGTAGGCAGGAATTAGGAACTCAATTCGACATCAGAGGACTACGAAAATATATCTAGAATAGCCCTACAAGGACAGAGATTCCCTTGGGAAGCTATGTCCTCCTATAGTGATTGAATTCAAATTTATAGGATAGGTGCACAGTATTCTTCCCTTCTCAGATCTTCGTATGAATCTTTGTTATAGTGTATCAATTGTTAGAATCTTGCATTTTTCATATTAGGGAACATAGTCTAATTAGGTTAATCAAGTCAAATAAATTCCAATTCATATCCAACACCCACAAAGGTGTAGATCTAGGTCTGATTGACTCACCTACATGGTTGAAAGTCAATCTAAACACCTTGTTGATTTACATCCTAATGAAATCCTAGAAAAAGGGAGGCTTGGTCTTAGAGTTCTATTGCATTTAGGACCCTCCCTCTCTTTTTCTTCATTTCAACTACAAACCCCCCTCAAACTCATACAATTCCCATACATCCTCCCAAAGCACAACTATTGGCAAGAAAAGTGGATTTACAAACTAAATATTTGAGTTGTAGAGTCTTGTATGTTGTATTTGTAACCCAATTTTGATAATATAAAAATGATAAAATATTTTGTGATACACTATGTTATATTGTGGTAAGAGTATAAAAAATAGTAATATAACTCAAAACTAGTTTCATTATTCATAGTCCATTACACACCATAACTACTTTCATATATTCATTTCTATTCATTTATAAATCTAACAAAATATAGTGTCAAGATTTCAATTTGAATACATCTCTCTCTCTCTCATCTTTTCTTTTTACTTTCATAGTTAATATTACTTCCTATATTTCTATTATGCATGTTATATGCACACCTATTACAATAGGGATGTGTTCCTTATAATTTTTATGTCTCTTAGCTTCTATTGGAGTTGGATTAGGGCTACATAATCTTCTTATGGTGAAATATAGTGGTCTATAGATGTCCTTTTTATTGTGTTCTTAGCCCTAATAACATCATCCTCCCCTTTAAAGTATTTCTTGTCCTCAAGACAAGAAGTTTTTCTGTTGTACCCAAAATTTGTATGAATTTTCAATTGTATGAGGATATAAGGGTGTGTGCACAAAGATGGGGAACCAAAAAGTGGCCATAACCACTCTTTGGTCAATGGAAATAAAAATGTGATAATTGGTGTATAGTGACACATTTTATTTGTCTATTAAAATCAAAAAAGAAGAGAGGTTGAGCTCCTTCGAGTCTAAACTCATTTCTCGCAAGCCCTAACATGAGTAAGAAAAAGTGTGAGTATATTTCTGAGATATTTGAGTGGAAAAAATCTAGTATAATTCCACCACAAGGTGTACAGGTTCAAGGAGGCAAGGATTTTAGGTTTTGATAAATTTAAAGTAGAATAAAAAAAAATTACATTTTTTATTCATTTTTCTAAAATTTCAATAATTAAAAAAATTTCAACACCCCCAAACACTAATTTTGCAAACTATGTGGAGGGAATTCTTATCAAACAACAAGCAGAGCCTAATCTTCTTGAAATTCCTCCATCTATCCCTAGACATTCTCATGACACAAAGAAATTTATTAGGTCAAATTGAAACAAACAAAAAAAACTCCAAATATTGAGTGATATATTGAAAATTCATAATGCAACTACTTCACATCAAATAACTTCACATCATCATGGGAGTTTATTATTTCTCATATATATTCCATTACTAGACAAATAAACATATGGTTCCATAGGGATAACCTATAGAAATGCTACTCTAAAAATTTATAATATAAACAAGTAAAAGAGAAAAAATTGAAATCCAATTTGTGTGCATTATTTATTGATCTAAGAACCAATGCACCCTTGCATAAAATGATGTAGGAGCATCCCAAGCGAACATGCAATCAACATCGACAAAAAAAATGGTTTGGCTTTGTTGTTTTTCTTTTCATCTCTATGGGAAATTCAATTTGGTTTTGGTGGTCTTCGATGGAGGTTGGTTGATATTGTTGGCATTGATTGTCAAAATGTCATGCATCCAATTTTAACTTTGAGCAAGTGTTTCTTCTATAATATTTGATAGATTTAATTTCATTTGTCAAATCTTGTTCTTGAAATAGTTTAATGATTTGAGCTGATTAAAATAATGGTGTTATGTCATTGTTTATATATCAAGACAAGATAAGGAATTGAAGGGTCAACAAGCAAATGAAATGAAAATTGAAATTGAATATTTAAATTAAAAGAAATTGAAAGGGGGGTTGATTCATAAAATGTTTAAATATATTCCAAGTAGAGGACTTGACTGAGGGGAATTGATTCAATTTGATAGGGAAGACTATTAGAATTCTATCAAACTAAAAATGAAGTGATTAGAGGGGGCGCCGACATTGGTTAAAAAAGGAGAGTTGACCAGTTTGGGAGGGTGGCGGCACACCTGTGCAGGAAGAAAAGAGGAATATAGATAGCACATGAAGGTGGTACATAGCCAATAGCAGGTGTAAGGGGGAATAAGATATTAGGGGTAGAAGGAAAGGGGTGACATAAATGAAGGAGATTGAATTGTGGAATAAATTTGGTTGTTTTAAGAGAAAAATTGTCAACCTGTGTCCCATCAAGAAAAGCCATATGAAATGGAAAACAAATATTGGAAAGGTATAAAATATAGGGAAGAGGAATCAAGTAGAGGAGGTAGAGAGAAGCACGTGGTTCAAGGAGGATGGTAGAATGCAGCACATGGTGAAGGAGAAAGTCGCTTGGCGTGGATGGAAGAGTTATGTCTTATGAAAGGAAATGAATATTTAATAAATCCAAATTGAGAGAACATTTTGGAAGTAAAGACTATACGGGTAGGAGAGGCCACATATATAATGGTGCATATGTTATAGAAAAGAATGGAGGAAGAAGGCACACATAAGGGTAAGATGTGTTGAAGGCAATAAAATTGCATATGGAGTGTGCAAAGGGCTGCACCACATTTGAGAGAAGACAATAAAATTCTTGGATCATGGGTGGTAAATTACCCATGTATGTTTCTTAGTACGTGTATGATTATTATGTGTTTAGGGACGAGGGTTTATGAAGAATTCAATGTAGAATAACAAAGGAGAGGTCACGCTAGAGATAGGAAGAGTCGTAGATTATAAGTAAAATTTGCAGATTGTAAGTATGTGGAACATTGTGTATTTAATTGAATTGCCTCTAAAATGTTGAATGTAATAGATATTGTATGTGAGAATTTAATCAATGAAGTGAAATAAATTTTTCCTCATTGGATTTCTATTATCATGATTTGGTTAAAACTGACAAATGAAATTATTGATTTAAGTTGTCCTGTGAATAGCGAGGGGGGAGTGATTTCTTCCTATGTCAAATCGAATCAGATCTCGTGATCTTGAGTGTGTAGACATATTGTCAAACATGAGGTAGTCTACACCAGGACCTGAGGGTGGAGTTGTGTGAACAAATTTTCAACCGTGAGGTATTTTGCACATAAAAATGTGTGAAGTGGTAGAGTTGTCTGAAGAGCTCAAGAGAAATGTTGCAAGTATGTGAGGAGTCCTAAGAAATTGAGAGTTGAGAGGGACAATCCATGGAAAAAGAGTTGATTATGTTGCAGGTTAGAAATTGTATGTGAAGATGAAAAAGAGGAAGAGCTTTGGTTTTGATTGTGGGAAATCCTTTGGGGATCTCAATTCTCGTCAAAAGAGCATGAGAGTATGAGACTGAAATGAAGAGGATGTTAAGAGGTTTGAGAGAAATCAAAGTAGCAATGGAAGCAAAGGGAAGAAGAGGACATGGGTTTGGTTGTTGATAAACTTGTGTGTGTTGTAGCAGTATGCTTGAATAAGAGCATGAAAGAGGAGAACTAAAAATTGAGTGGTTAGAGGAGGAGAGGAGAGATTCTTTTGGTGGAGGAGGATGGTACAGGTGGATGCAAGTCCATGAAAGGAAGAAGACTGAAGAGCGGGCATGCAGAAAGAGGGTGTTAGTTGTTTTGTCGAGATGCTAGAAGAGAAGAAGAAGAAATAATTTGGAACACTTGTTATAGAAATGGAGTTCCCTATAGATTGTTCGCAATCTCAAAGGGTGATTCTATCACCCAACTCCACCTTTGTGAGCCTATGCTCACAAAATTTCTACCTGACGTGTCTAATGCGGGAGCATCCCGAGTGAATGCGCAATCAGCATCGACAAAAAAAATTGGTTTGGTTTTGTTATTTTTCTTTTTCTTTTCATTCTTTGTGGTTAGTTCAATTTGGTTTTGGTGGTCTTTGATGGAGGTTGGTTGACATTGTTGACATTGATTGTCAAAATATAGTGCATCCAATTTCAACTTTGAGCAGGTGTTTCTTCTGTAATATTTGATAGATTTAATTTAATTTATCAAATCTTGTTATTGACACAATTTAATGAGTCGAGCTGATTAAAATGGTGGTGTTATGTCATTCTTTCTCTATCAAGACAAGATAAGGAATTGAAGGGTCGACAAGAAAATGAAGTGAAAATTGAAATTGAAGATTTAAATTAAAAGAAATTGAAAGGGGGGGTCGATTCATAAAAATTTTGAATATATTCCAAGAAGAGGACTTGACTAAGGGGCATCAATTTAGTTTGATAAGGAAGACTATTCAAATTTTATCAAATTGAAAATGAAGTGATTATAGGGAGGGTTAAAAAAGGAGATTCAACCAATTTGGGAGTGTGGTGATGTACCTATGCAGGAAGAAAAGAGGAATATAGATAGCACAAGAAGGTGGTACATAGCCAATAGCAGGTGTAAGGGGGTGCAAGAGATTGGGGGTAGAAGAAAATGGGTGGCATAAATGAAGGAGATTAAATTGTGAAATAAAATTGACTGTTTTAAAAGAAAAATTACCAGCCCACATCCCATCAAGAAAATCTATATAAAATGGCAAACAAATAATGGAAAGGCATAAACTACAAGGGAAAGAAATCAAGTAGAGGAGGTAGAGAGAAGCACATAGTTCAAGGAGGATGGTAGAATGCAGCAAGGTGAAGGATAAAGTCACCTAGTGTGGATGGAGGAGTCGTGCCTTGTGAAAGGCAATGAAGATTTAATAAAATAGAGATTGAGGGAATATTTTGGAAGTGTAGATTGTATGGGTAGGAGAGGTCGTGCATATAATGGTGTATATGTTATAGCAAAGAAAAGAGGAAGAAGACGTACATAGGGGGTAATATGTGTTGAAGGCAATAAAATTACATATGGAATGTGTAGAGGGTCACACCACATTTGAGAGAAGACAATAAAATGCTTGGAACAAGGGTGGTAAATTACCCATGTATGTTTCTTAGTAGGTGTATGATTATTCTATATTTAGGGATGAGGGTGTATGAAGAATTCAGTGAAAAAGAACAAAGGAGAGGTCACGCTAGAGATAGGAAGAGTTGTACGTTGTAAGTAAAATTTGTAGATTGTAAAACTTACATATTGTATGTATGTGAAACATTGTGTATTTAATTAAATTGTCTCTAAAATTCTAAATGTAATAGAGAATTTATGTGAGAAATTATCAATGAAGTAAAATAAATTTTTCCCCATTGGATTTTTGTTATCATGAGTTGGTTAAAATTGACAAATGAAATTGCCAATTTAAGTTGTGTGAACAACGAGGGGGAAGTGATTTCTTCTTGTGCCATAAATTTGTAAGATATTCCTTATTCTTGGTTCCAACACCAAGGAATAAGGGAAAAAATTGGGATAGGTGGTGGATATTTTTTTACCATCCCCATGCAACAACAATGAGGTCCCATGTTAGAAACAAACAAGCATGTAGACTATCTTTCTAATGATGGCAAGCGACGGGAAGGGGTTTTTGAATTTTCCTGGTGAAGTAGAGGATGGAGGGTCTGATTTCGATGATGAGGATGATGATTTTTGGCTATGGGAGATTTGGTGGCATTGGCTTACTGTTGGGGGTTGATTTGTGGAGTTTTTCTAGCTTTTCCACAGCTTTTTTGGGGCTTCGATGGAATGGTTAGAGGAAGTTTCTTGCCACATTCTATCTCCTAACCAATTATGGAATTTTCCTTCTGGTTTCTTTTTTGTGCCTTTCGAAGGATCTAGAGATGTTTTTTTTGCTTCTCCTTGTGCGGTTGTCTTAGATGGCTTCATCCCTTTATTGTTGATGAAGCTTCTTGATGTTGTTTCAAACAATGTTGTTCCTCTTCTACTAAAGGAGTCTCATCCTTCTGATGTGGCACTTGGGCTTGGGGTTCGATGTTGTTTTGTTCTTCATGGCTTGCAGGTTGTGCAAGGTGTTTGGCATAGCTCTAGTTTGCGTAGTTATTGCTTGGTGTTGTTATTGTTTTGGGTGAGGTTAGTGTCGAGCTAAGCTGGGACCTCTCATTTTTCTTTGCTCCTGGCTCGATTCTTGTTGATGGGTGTAGTTGTGTGCTTGGTTTGGAATTATTTAGTCGACATGGGCCTTATGTTTAGGTTGTGTTGTGTGCCTCCCGATCGGGCCTTGGGGTTTTCATGACCTTGTCTTTTGGTGAACTATTGTTATGATCTAGGCCTCTACCTTGCCTTGTGATTGTTGATTGTTTTGTGTTTTCCCCTCTTTTTGGGTGGGTTGTGCATGGTGATTGGAGTAGCTCTGGGTTGTGGAGATTCTTCTTAGTGTTTGTCTTTGCTTTGAGTTTGTTCTATTGGACCAGTGTTGGTGGTGAGCCAATTTGGGGCCTTCTCCTTGCTACTGGCTTGTATTCTGTTGAAGGGCGTAGCTCTATGGTTGGCCTGTCATTTCTGAGTTGACAAGCATCTTTTGATGAGATTGTGTCATGTGCCTCTTGGTCGGGCCATCAGGTTTTGGTGATCATATTTTGTGGTGAGCTTTCAATTGGTTTTGTTTCCTTGCATTGGCTAGTGTGGCTCCCTTTTTTTTGTGGGAAGCTCTTGTTCTGGGTTTAGCTATGTTCTCCTATGGCAGTGCTCTGCTCTTCACTATTTGCGATGGCTGGGAGCTGGATGGACCTTTTGGGTTTCTTTGGTTTTTGTCCTCTTTCTCTTGTATTTCCTTTATTATCACTGTGCATCATAGAGGAATACTTTCAAATTGTGATATGGATCATTCAGGTGGGAAGGGGAGCCATGGAGGTGGTTTGGAATTTGGGGAAGTTGTTGATGGTTTTTTGGGTTCTGATGTGGACATTGTGCCTTTGTGGTTCGCTACTGATGCTGATGTTGTTTGTTGTCCATTGGATTTTTGGTTGCCTCATGTTGTTGATGAGGAGCTTAGCCTCTCTTTCTCTTGGCAGTTTGTTTTCCTTGCGATGATGTTTGCTCTTATGGTTTGGCCAAATTTTTCCTAGCTTCTAGTTTTGGTGCAGGGTTCGACTATTTTCTTGAGGCTTCCACTTCCCTTTGACCTCCCTTAGGTAACTCTTGAGGGATGTGTGGTGGAGATTTTTGAGCATTATTCATTGTGGTGGTTATGTATTCTACCTCCATTGCATGAGAAGTTGTTGATTGGGTCTACTTTCTCCTTTGTGGTTGTTTCTACTCTTGTTATGGCCTTATGTTGGTTAGAGTTTTTCCTTTGGTTCTTTTTGTTTGCTCGTGGAAGGTTGTTTTCTCAACTAAGGGATGATGTGCTTCCTTTTTCTTCCTTCTTTTACTAGTTGTTTGGGCTACCATGGGGTGAGGTGTTAACCTTTTCTATGGGCGTGTTGGCTTCTTGTTGGTTTCTATAGTGGAGGTCTCCTATGGAGGGTTAGACTGCTCCTGTAGAGGTGGAGCCCTCTCCTTTTGAGGTGGAGTTGGTTTTTGTAGTCACGGTTAGAAGCTCCCTCTCCTTCTATGGGCTCCTTTTGAGGTGGTGGTTGTGTGTGAAGGATTTTGGTAGCACTCGTGGGCTAGGTTCTCACTTCATCCTCTCCTTTAGAGGGGAGGTCACTCCTATTGAGGTGGAGCCTGAGTTGGTGTTCTGGACAGGGCGGTGTTGTTGGTGGTTATTGGTTCTTTAGAGTCTTATTGAGCTCTTTCATTCCCCTATGGTGAATGGGAGTTTTGTAGTGCTACATATGCTAATGGAATTTATTGTTTTATGGTGGTTGGTGTCTCAGGATCCACTAAACATTGCTTCTGTGGGTTTGATATTTGGTTATTTCTTCCACCCTTAGGGTGGATGTTATTACAAGTTGTTGCTTTGGTTTTTGGGAGGGTGGCCTGCTAGTTTTCTTTGTTGGCTAAGAAGATTGGTTTGAAGGTCACTTGGGTTTCAAGTCCTTTTTGGACTGTTTTGTTGGCTGTGAGGCTTGTTTTGTTGGCTAAGAGGCCTATTTTGTTGGTTGAGAGGCCTATTTTGATGGATGATTGGGTTTTGTACCTATTTCCTTCTTATCCTTCTACTATGGTTATATGGATACTCTGAATCTGTTGGTGCTTAGTTTTATTATCCTAGATTGCTATTTCATGATAGTAATGTTATGGTTTCGTACCTGCTAGACTTTGGTTAACCTCATAAATGGTCTACGTACTTTGATTTTGGTTTTGATTATGTTGATGATGGTTTTATGGTCGCAATTTTGGTTACTTGGCTTGCATGCCATTTTGATGCTATTTTCTAGTGGTGGTTGGTGCCATTCTTCCCAGTTTGTTTCTCTGTTTTCTATTTTGGCTTTGTAACCACGAGATCAAGGCCCTTTCCCTGGTTAACTAATCAAAAACAATGAGGTCCCATAATATTTCTTAAGAAAAAATTATTATGAGTTTTTCATCAAGGAAATCCAAAATTATTTTTAACATGTGATATTTCTAGGGTAGAGGAAAATGCTTTGCATAGAAAAAGGGGGAACATCATGCCCAAGACCATGTACTAAGACCCCTAGGTGGTTAGACATGTTCAACATGTAATAATCCATTCTATTGTGAAGGAGAGTGTCAAGGTGGAGACTTTCCATTCAATTACTTTGCTAACACAAACCTTAATATAGCATAGTAGGGCATTGTCACAAGGTGTTGAGGGTGAGACTTCCAAGCATCAACACTCACCTTACATTTGGTACAAATATGGATCTATCTCTGAATATTTTCCAAAGAATGCTAAGGACACACGCATTGCAAAGGATGCTCCAAAGTTCATAATTAATAAATTTCAAAGTTGTTAATAAACTTCATACAAAATAAAGCCACAAGTTCATAATCAATCATAAATTCATTAATTATTCAAATCAAAAGATTATCTAAATCCTTTTCATGCACAAGAATCTAACCTCTTCCACATTGAAACTTGAAAAAATTAAGATGTTAAACCCTTAACTACAAAACTCTTGAATGTAAAAAGCAATCAAAATTTCCAAAGTTGTGCAAAGACCTTTTGATTGTATGAATATGAAAAAATAATTATTCTCTAAAATATTTTAATAATTTTCATATAGCATTCACTTTCAAGTCCTTAAACCTTAACTAAAAAACCTATTTCAAGGGGGTTGACCCCGCAGTGCAACGGTTAAGTTGTAAGGGCAGTAGTTGGGTTGTCTAAGGTTTGAATCCCGTGGTGGATAGTGGGATTGTCGTAGGGAGAAAGCAGTCGCAGGGTTAGCAAAGGCAACATCGACGGTGGATATGGTGGCAACAGCAGTGGTTATGGTGACAGCAATAGTGGTTAAGGTGGTGGTGGAAGTGGTGGTTATGGAGATATCGAGGATGAGGTCTCTCGTATGTGGCCTCACTGGTTCATAGCTCCAGTCAAAAGTGTAGGGTGCTACCCCTTAGCAGTGATTTACTGAACAACAAAAAAAACCTATTTCAAGAAAACAAGATTAATTCATGAACTATAAAAATCTAAATAAAATAATATATTTCCTTCATGTACTTGCTTTCACAAAAGTATCTATAATAAAATATTACTTTGCAATTTTATTTTAATGTTAAATTCCTCTAAGACTAATGATGCAAGAGCATCCGAGCGGACGAGTAATCAACATAAACAAAAAAAATATTTTGGTTTGATTTTGTTGTTTTTCTTTTGGTTTTCTTTCTTTGGGTAGTTCAATGTGGTTTTGGTGGTTGACTATGACAAGCTTAATGATGTTGCATTTAAATGCTTATTGGTTGTAACTTCATGAGTCCCTTATCACAATTTGATTTGTAGATCATGCAATTTATTATTTAATTTTTTTTTAGCATTATTCATGAGCAGAAAACAAAAGAAGCATCTCAAAAGATAGGCATAGAAGGAAATGTATAGCTAGAGGAAGATGAAAGGCACCAAATATTGAAGAATAAACAACACATTCTAACTTGAGACAAGGGGGTGCCATGGGAAGGAGGAGAAAGGTGCGACATTAGGAAATGTGTCTAAAGAAAAAGAAAAAATCACTGATGATGCCATAAACCAGAGGGAGGCAGGGCATACATGTGAGATGAAGTAGACTAGTTGAAGTTGAGCCTCTTAGAGGATTGAATGACATATTTTAAACAAAGAAAATCTAGCACATGGAAGGAGTGACTTTGAAGACCGATTGGGAAAACAAGAAAACAATGAACGGCTCGAGTATGTGAAGATAGAAACATTCTAAAAGAGAAGATTAGAGATTGGTCGAGTAAGTAGGAAGACCCTGCATGGAGAAAATAAAGAGCTCTTTACGCAGCATGAAAAGGCACGATGAAGACATTCGGAGGCTTAACGTCATGTGTAGTTGGAATTTGGGAACACATTAAAAGAGAGCAGCACCTTATTTGGAGAGAATATACTAAATTGCAAAAAAACATAACTGTCAATAAGGAAGGCATAGAGCATGTAGGGAAGGCAACATAGAAAGATGAGGGGGGTCATGGAGTATAGAAGGGATGTATAAAAGTGTCAATTAAATGTGTGAGCGGATTAAAGAAGAGATTGCATAGCAAGAAGAAAGAAAGAAAGAAAAAAACTGCACCTGTTGTTGTGTGAAGGGAGGAGTAACAAGGAGGAGGAGGTGGTGTGATCTATGTGTAAAGAGAGAGGTCGAGCCCAAATTGGGAAAATTTTAGCTTGTAAGGAGCTAGCCAATTAAATCAACTGGCTTTATTTTGCAGGAGTGAGGGAATTCTGAAGGAAATGTGGAATCATGGTGAGCCACACATAAGAAGGGAAGGTTGCATACAAAAGTTGCAAGTTAGAGGTGATTCATGCCATATGGTTTGACACAAATGAAATAAGAGTGTTTCCTAAAGATGTCCAGTGAGAGGGAAAGGTTGAATAGCTGGTGATAAATGGTGAAAAGGAAAAGGTAGTGAGGAGAGGCATACAAAGGGTCATTGAAATTGTCTAAGTAATTGTAAGAGTGTGAAAATATAAATAAAATTATACATTTGATTTATTTTCAAATTTTGAGTAAACTTGAACTGCAATTGTGAATCGATTGTTGATTTGACACATGCAATTGTCAAATTTGGGTGAATAGTCATTGAGCCTATTGTAATCTGGATTTGGGTGTGAAGTTGAAGAGTTTGTGTTTTCTTCTTCATAAAGTGGTATCATATCCAAAGGTTCTGAGTGTGCGGATAGAGCGCCAAGAGAGAGGTGGTTCACACTAGAACATGCAGGTGGAGAGGGAAGTAAGCAAAGGTTTCAGGGGCATAAGTAGATCCTCAAATGTGAGGCAGCTTGTGACAGGACCTATGGTTAGTGGAAGCATGAGTGAATTCCAAAAGTATCATTGCAGGTGTAGAGAGTCCTAGCGGTTAAGGGCTAGAAGGTGCAAAGTTGGAAACGTGACTGAGAAGCTTAAGAGCATCATTGCAGGTGAGTGGAGCCTCGAACAGTTGAGATCGGAAAGCACAAAGAAAAGTGTTATGTGATGGAAGATTATAGCAGACAAAGTTGAATCTTCATGAGATTGAGGTACAATTTTAGCATGGAAGTTGTAGGGTAGAGTTGTAGTGAATGCATGCCAAAGGAGGGCATGGAGAGAAGAGGAAGAGCACTTGGTGGAGGAGGTCAGGCTTTCAGTGATGGAGTTTGTTGGAGATTGTTCGAAGTCTCGAAGGGTGGTTCTACCACTCAACTCCACCTTTGTGATCCCATGCTCACAAATTTCTTACCCGACATGTCTGATGTAAGAGCATCTGGGCGACCGAGTGATCAACATCAACAAAAAATATTTCGGTTTGATTTTGTTGTTTTGCTTTTGGTTTTCTTTCTCTGGGCAATTCAATGTGGTTTTGGCGGTCGACTATGACAAGTTGAATGACGTTGCATTTGAATGCTTATTGATTGTAACTCCATGAGTCCATTATGACAATTTGATTTGTAGAAGATCATGCAATTTATTTTCAAAATTTTATTAGCATTATTCATGAGCAGAAAATAAAAGAGGTATCTCAAAAGATAGGCATAGAAGAAAATGTACAGGTAAAGGAAGATGAAAGATTCCTAAATATTGAAGAATAAGAGACACATTCTAACTTGAGACAAGGGGGCTCCATGGGAAGGAGGAGAAAGGCACGACATCAAGAAATGTGTCTAAAGAAAAAGAAAAAATCACTAATTATGCCATAAACCAAAGGGAGGTAGGGCATACATGTGAGAAGAAGCAGACTAGTTGAATCCAAGCCTCTTAGAAGATTGAATGATAATTTCTAAACAAAGAGAATCCAGCACATGGAAGGAGTGACTTTGAAGACCAATTGGGAAAACAAGAAAACAACGAACAGCTTGAGTATGTGCATATAGAAATGTTCTAAAAGAGAAAATTATAGATTGGTCAGGTAAGTAGGAAGACCCCACAAAAATAACGAGCTCTTTGTGCAACACAAAAAGGCACGATGAAGACATTTAGAGGCTTAGTGCCATGTGCAGTTGGAATTTGGGAACGCATTAAAAGAGAGAAGTGCCTTGTTTAGAGAGAATGTACTAAATTGTAGAAAATCATAACTACTAATAAGGAGGGCATAGATCATGTAGGGAAGGTGGAATAGAAAGATAAGGAGGGGGGTCATGGAGTATAGAAGGGTTGTATAAAAGTGCCTATTAAATGTGTGAGCGGACTAAAGAAGAGATTGCATAGCAAGAATGTAGAAAAAAAATGCGCATATTGGAGTATGGAGGGAGGAGTAACAAGGAGGAGGCGGCGTGATCTATGTGTAAAGAGAGAGGTCGAGCCCAAATTGGGAAAATTTTAGCTTGTAAGGGGCTAGCCAATTAAATCAATTGGCATTATATTGTAGGAGTGAGGGAATTTCGAAGGAAATGCGGAATCATGGTGAGCCATGCATACAAAGGGAAGGTTGCATGTACAAAAGTTGCAAGTTAGAGGAGATTCATGCCAGATGGTTTGGCACAAATGAAATAAGAGTGTTTCCTAAAGATGTCTAGTGAGAGGGAAAGGTTTAATAGCTAGTGATAAATGGTGAAAAGGAAAAGGTACCGAGGAGAGGCATACAAAGGGTCATTGAAATTGTCCAAGTAATTGTAAGAGTATGAAAATCTAAATAAAATAATACATTTGATTTGTTTTCAAATTTTGAGTAAACTTGAAGTGCAGTTGTGAATCGATTGTTAATTGACATATGCAATTGTTAAATTTGGGTAAATAGTCATTGAGTCTTGTAATCTAGATTTGGGTGAGAAGTTGAAGAGTTTATGTTTCTTCTTCATCAACTAATTTTAGAAAAAAAAATTATTTTAAAGTAAAAAAAGAATTAGCTTTGACTAATTATTTTAATTTCTAAATTCTATAACTACAAGTTTGTAAATTCATTTATCAAAGATAATTCTTTTAGTTGCTAAATTATATCATTACAATTTTGCAAAATCAATATGTAAATATAAGATAATTGAATTTACATTCTAATTTTACTTAACTAATTTTTTTAATGTATATTAATTTCATTTCAAATAAAATTTTATTTAATTCCTCTAAATATGTGTTCCATTTATTGACTTAATCAAATCAATTCTTAGAAATTTATTAAGCAAGCACACTTAACCATCACATCAATTTAATTTAATTTGTCTTGATTAATTAATTAAAAAAATACATAAAATCACCCTTTAATTATAGGTCTATCACACTTGATATACCTAACATATTTCACCTTCCCCAATACCTAATTGTGTTAATACACATCTCAACACACATACCTTAGTAGCATTTTTAGCCAAAGTAATATATTTAATGATACATTCTTGTATACAACATTTAATTAAATCATTAAATTCTAACCAAACCATTTGTATTAAAAAAAAGAGTATAAAATGAACACACTAATGGAGAGAAACGATCAACTCCTACCTGTGGAGACCAGGGTTTTGTCCAAACTAAACGCGTTTGGGAAGGCATCTCAGGGTGTGTGCAGTGGTATTCAATGCAATGAAGGAGATTTTGAGGGTAAGTCTAGCAAAATTGTTCAAATAGTGTACGCAGAGAAGATAAATGGTGTAAGTAGTGGCGGTTTAGGTTTGGATGGGAATACCATACATCCGCCTCAAGGATAGAAAAGTGGGCATCCTAAAGCACGAGTCTCAGGGGGAGAAGGAAGTTCCAAGGTGTCCATGTCATCAAGGTTTAGGAGGAATCAATCAGGACCTTCCCAAACAATGCAAACTAGCAAAATATTGGCAGGAAGGAATGGAGGGGCCCTTTTTCAAAACCTGCAACAAGAACAGTCACAGTGGAGCTAGATTGTGAGTTGGAGCAAGAATTTTCCTACAATGAAAACATTTTGTTGGGTTGGGTTTGATTAGGAGATTCAGGGGTTTTTGGCCAAGCCTAACTGACCTTCACCAGTGGATCTCTTATCAATGGGAGCCAGTTTTGGAAGGGTGTGTTCAAATATACCCCATGGCTAAAGTTTTTTTTATTGTGGTGTTTAAAAAAGAGCAAGACAAAAGTAATATTCTGTGTGAATACCACTAGGAATGGGAAGAAAAATTTACCCTGTTGTTAAAGCCATGGCATCCAGCTTTTAACCTAGCCAGGGAAATTTTTGAGAGGGTTCCTCTTTGGGTGAGACTTTCGAACCTTCCTTTGCAATTTTGGTTTGATTCATGCTTGGAGGTTGTAGGGAACTCATTAGGAAGCTTCTTAATGGTTGACGAAGGTTCTTCAAATCTGTTACATTCAACCTTTGCTCAGATTTTGGTGGAAATGGATGTGTCCAAGGAGCTCCTGGAAGAGATTCAGATAAAAACTTCGAAGGGTTGTTGGGTGCAACCTTTGGATTTTGAAGGGGTACCCTTTAGATGCAAAGTTTATTTCCAAACAGGGCACCTAGCTACATAATGTACCAAATGTAGAACACATAAATTTGCCTCTTGGTGGAAGGATGTTGCCCCCCAGCACTACATAGTGGAAAAAAAGGAGGAAAGACAAGAAAACCCTCTATTGAAAAGTAGTGAAGAAGAGAGTCAGTTTTATGGGATTCAGATGTAGGAAAGGAAGGCTTTAGTGGATGTTGTCAGCAGGGAGAATCAACATCAGACAAATGCGGTCCCGACACCGAAAGGGAACTCAGTTGGGAAAAGAGGTAATGCTATCCCCAGTGGAAGTGAAAAGGAGTTCAGCTTCAAAGATGGGGAAACAACACCAGAATGTTAGGAAAAAAGAGGGGTATTGAGGTCACAAGAGAAAGAAGCTAGGAAAAGGAAAGTTGAAGAACAAAATCCACAAGCTACTGGCAGCTTGAATGGTGTTCTGAGGAGCCCTCTCGACAGATAACTGGAATGGAAAAAGGAGGCTGCAAGGGTGGAGGACGGTTGGAAAACTATCAAAGGAAAGAAGGCGAAGAAAGCAATGAAGAAAACTTTTGTGATGGTCCTCTGGTCTCAGACCAAGGGGAGATCAGATTGAGCCCCAATTCCATGATCTGTTGATAGGTCTTAGATTAGGGTTTTAATGAATGTAGGTTTGCTTGGTAGTTTTTTTTATGGTGACTCTTGTCTGATGTAATGAAGTTGTTTGTAAATCTAGCTAGGAATGTAGGATAGATAGATGACAGGGCTAAAGGTTCTTGATGTGAATTTTTATGGTGTTACATGGGATTTTTAAAAATTGTGAATTTGTACGGAGACTAGCTATGTACTTTTTTAATTTTCATTAATAAAAACCAACTCTATTACTAACCAAAAAAAAAAGTATAAAATAAATAGATAAGTAATTCAAATATAATTCATAGCTATTGTAACCCTTTATTCAAAAGGGTGGGAATTAGAGATGCATTATTTCTCCTATAGGTGATCAATTTCTCGATAACTTGAACAGTTTTCTAAAACTCGTTCATCATCCTTAAACACCACCCAATTAATTCTCCTAACAAATTATTTCTCATCCAAGAGTAATGATAACTTAAACGAAAAATTCCCCTTATAATGCTGAATATTTCCTTTGCATCTCCAATTTTCTTGAGCTTTTCTTCTTGGTATTTTTTATGTTCCTCATGTTTGACTTATATTTTATTGAAAACTATGTGTTCTATGTGCATTTTCTAGAGCATCCTTGTTTTGGTGCAAAGTTTCTATAAGCATGTGAGACACAAAAATTGTATATCCATCATCACAAGCCATTCTCTTCTTCTACCTATCTCTTTGTTTTCTTAAAACCCAAATATTTCTGTTTGACCTTCTTGAATTCTTATCGGTCCACTATCTCCATTTTAATGTAAACATCTTCATCAACCAATACCATCTTTTATAACCTTATAAAAAAATATTGTGTTCCCCTATTGAACATATATTAATTATATTTTTTCTCTTCTTTTTTTTGAAAAAAGGGGGTGAAAATTTTATTAAGAGTAAGCAAAAAATTACAGCATAAGGGACAAAAAGCCCTAACACAGTAGAACAAAATCCAAATTGGGCCCTAAGAAGAAATCACAAGTCACTACAGCAGAATAGGAAAATAGCACCTAAAATAGTGTCAGATTTTAGTGTATTTCAGTTCACGAATTGGGCGATTTGGCTGGTGCTAAATTTGAAGCAAACAAGCATGGACATCTTGGTGCCGAATTTTGCGTTGAACATTGCACCGTAGTTAGCACTAGAAAATCACAGTGCCCCCGTTAGCACCTAAAATAGTGCCTCTATTAGCGCCTAAAATTGTGCCAGGAAATAGGGTCAGAAATAGCGCCTAAATTAGCACCCAATTTGGCTTCTGGTTTTGCTTCTATGTCTACTCCCATTTTTGCTTCTAGTTTTTCTTTCGATTTTTCTTCCAGGTTTGCTTCCAGGTTTTCTTTTGGTTTTGCTTCCAGTTTTGCTTCCAGTTTTGCTTCTAGTTTTGCCTCCAGTTTTGCCTCCAATTTTGCTTCCAAGTTTGCTTCCGGTTTTGCTTCCAGTTTTACTTCTGGTTTTGCTTCTAGTTTTGCTTCCAAGTTTGCTTCCAGTTTTGCTTCTGATTTTGCTTCCAGGTTTGCTTCCAATTTTGTTTCTGGTTTTGCTTCCAGTTTTGCTTCCAGTTTTGCTTCCAAGTTTGCTTCCAATTTTGCTTCCAATTTTGCTTCCAAGATTGCTTCCATGTTTGCTTCCGGTTTGGCTTCCATTGTTGCTTCATTTTTTGCTTCTAAAAATGCTTCTAGTTTTGCTTCCATTTATTAATTTAATATGTTTTATTTCAATTTAATTAGTTAAATATATTGTGCCTCTTTAATAACTCATATGATTATAGACTAAGTAATTTAATTATTTAACTCATATGATTAAATAACAAGATAATTATTTTTTTTGGGTTAGTAACACAAAAAATTTGTATTGCTTGTAAAGATAAAAAAGTACATCTATTGTTCAGTGTCATTACCCACCAAAATTCCACAAGAAACGACAAAAACTAGAGGCACCTTAACTTGCAGAGTAAAACATTAAATAAACCCCATAACCCCTGTAACTGTTTACAAGTAAAATCCTTACAAAAAATAACCACCATTAACAGTGTTCAGAGTTACATGCTTTAATACAACAAAAGTGGAGGGAGAATTCAAAATTAGACACAGACAAACACAACCAATCTTAACAAGCTCCATCTAGACCCAACAGCTTCTTCTTCTACCGCTTCCCCAACTTCTTCTTCTGGTGTTTCCTTTTTGCTTCCAAACCCTGCATCTCCTCCTTTACTTCGATGAAGAGTTTGAGCGCTTTCCATCCCAAATGTGCTTCCTCACGGCAACGAGCTTTGTATTTTCCTTCGATCCAACGAATAAAGGGTTTGATCCTCGGTCTCCCATAGAGCTCCTCAATTTCATCATCTACCAGTCCTTCAGAATAATCTAAACCTACACCCGGAACCGCCCATTCAAGAATGGACTCCATGCCTACCAAAAAATCTTCATGCACAATTTTCTGCATCACCATCCTCACCATTTCCACTGGTTCACCTAAATCCAAGCCCCACGCTGCAATTAAGGAGTAAACGTCCATGTTGGTTTGGCATCTGTGTTTCAAAGAGCCAAAATCCCTGCCACAAATCATTTTTGCACACTGCACTAGCCACTTGTTGTCAACAAGGAAAAGGCCCTGCAGTCATTTTTCGAACGCCTCTCCATAAAATGGGCCCAAAAATATTCCTGACTAGAAGGTGAAATTGGCTTCCATTTCTCCTAACAACCAGTGCCGCCACCACCAAAGTTTGTTGCAAAGTTTTTCTCGACCCTTTCCAAATGCAATTAACACATCTTAATCAAGGGCTTGCTATTAATGAAGTACTACTTCACCACACTGCTATTAATGAAGTACTACTTCACCACCACTCACCACCCCTTCCTTCGCTTGTCATGTCAAACCTACTCCACTTGCTTCACCACCTAAGTCTGCTAACTTAACACCTCTAAAATCCTCCAACCTGAATTCCTCTGTGTCACCAAAATTTAAAGCCCATTTAGATAAGACATCCGCTTCCACATTACCACCTCTTTTAATGTGGCTCACCGCAAAACTCTCAAAAGAGCTTAACACTTTCTAATTTATTCAACTACATTCTGGAGGTGCCAAGCATTAATTTTGCCTTTCGTCACCGCCTGAACTATTATTGTGACATGATCATCATCTATAATTTAATTGAATTTGACAACATCCATCCTAAGCAGTAAATTAAAATCATCATACGTAATAAATATCCATCCAAAAATCATTGACCACTTTTAATATATATAAATTGACAAATCAATACTGATAAGATCATCATCATATATAACTAAAACAAGTGAAAATCAAATATGCCAGTACATCAAAAACATGTCAAAATGATACATGTCCAACAGTCGACATAAGTAAAAATGATACATGTACAAATGATATAAATAAAATTGATAAATTATGTAACTCAAACTGATACAAGTCAAGATGATACATGTCCAAATGATATAGTGAAAATGATACATGTCAATATGATACAACTCAATAATATAGTATTGTAGGCCGTGAAAATGATACATATGATAGTAACCATGAAAAGAGTCATCATAACGATATATCAACAATGATCCATGATGTAGTCTATATGATCATGAATGTCATTGGTTACTACCACCAACTATCTCATCATCATCACCACCATTTTCATCGTCGTCGTCGTCGTCATTGTCATGCCTCGGTGTCTTTTGCATTTGCGTCATCCTCATCCTCTGCCATGTGATCTGTACCAGAAGAACCAATATTTTGTGGATCTATATCATGTTGAGGATCATCTTGATCTTCTGGAAGACCCGTGTTCTACAAAAAAAAACATTAGAATGAAAACTTATTATTTATTTCATGCAATAATTTATTTTTCTGTTGTATATCTAATATTACAACATATGAGATGAAACCATAATCATATTACATCAACTCAAAGTGCACATACCATAATAAAATTTCAAAAAAGTTACAGCTAATACTGGTGAATCAGGAGAAACTTCAGCTTTCAAAAACAAAGCCAATTAGGCTAGCAGACTTGTGGATCAGGCCAGCATTTGGTGGAAGAGGAAGAAAGATGACTGGAACTCTGGAGGCCCACCATAATGGATTTTTGTATTCAACCATGAGAGAAAAAGAGAGATTTGATATCATGTATCAAAACATTAAGCATGCATTCTTCCAGCTAGTGGAGAAGGCGATGATTACTTTGCTTCATTTTCATTTGCATAACCATATCACAGCGTGGGAACCAAGAAGACCAAGGATGTCTAATTTTATGTGGAGGTAATGGATGTGGTCCAAACTTTAGGAGGGGCAAGAAGGTCAATGTATGATCCTAAATTGAGGAAGAACAACAAGAGAGGGACAGGAAAAATAAAATCAATACAGAGTTTCAAGGATTTGTCAAGCGAGTAAGAGAGCTATGGGAGCAACCTCATCTAAAATATTTTGAACTAAAGTTTGATATACCATTTAGAGAGCTTGGTTTTCATGGAGTTCCTTTCAAAGCCTCTACTTTTATTGTTCCTATAGTAAATTATTTGGTAGAGTTGGTGGAATTACCTTAGTAATCACTATTAGTGAGATTAAGATTGTTAACCTTGAGAGAGTATGAATTGGGAAAAAGGAATTTGATATGGCTATTATTTTCAAAGACTTCAAGTGGGATGTACTCCACATTGACACCATTCCTCAATCTTCACTTGATGGCATCAAGGAATGGTTGAACTTCATGGATATAAAGTATTATGAAATCATAATGAACTTGAACTAGCAGCCAATTTTGAAGAGTATTACTAATGATCCAGATAATTTTTTTGAAGATGGTGGTTGGGAATTTTTGAATATGGAAGCTAGTGATTCTAATTATGATAATTCATAAGAGTCAAATCAAGGATATGAACCCTTTGATGTAGAAGAGGAATCAGAATCAGATTTCATGTAGCCACATCAAAAGTGTTACAAACCAACAAGATGGAGGGAATTCTTATATAAGGATAATTTTCAATGTTGCAGGTATCAGCTTTAATGCCAACTACAATGGAAACATTGAAATTCCCTAGCAGTATTTATGTTAAGGAAATTTCCTTTAGATGCAAGGATTAAAAGCACATCAACCATGTGGTATAGATGATTAAATCCCAGAGATGATCTGTAGCAATGAAAGAGTCTGAAAAGGCAGAGAGAGCTACACTGGTGACTCAGGAGAAACTTCAACTTTCAAAAACAAAGTCAATTAGGCTAGAAAATGTGTGGATTAGGCCAGCATTTGGTGGAAGAGGACAAAAGATGACTGGAACTTTGGAGGCCCACCATACTGGATTTTGGTATTCAACCATGAGAGCATAAGAGAGAGCTGATATCGTGTATCAAAACATTAAGCATGCATTCTTCCAGCCAGCGGAGAAGGAGATGATTACTTTGCTTCATTTTTATTTGCATAACCATATCATGGCGTGGGAACCAAGAAGACCAAGGATGTCCAGTTTTATGTGGAGGTAATGAATGTGGTCCAAACTTTAGGAGGGGAAAGAAGGTCAATGTATGATCTTGATGAAATTGAGGAAGAACAACAAGAGAGGGACAAGAAAAATAAAATCAATACAGAGTTTCAAGGATTTGTCAAGTGAGTAAGAGAGCTATGGGAGCAACCTCATCTAAAACATTTTGAACTAGAGTTTTATATACCATTTAGAGAGCTTGGTTTTCATGGAGTTCCTTTCAAAGCCTCTTCTTTTATTGTTCCTACGATAAACTGTTTGGTAGAGTTGGTGGAATTACCTTTCTTAGTAATCGCTATTAGTGAGATTGAGATTGTTAACCTTGAAAGAGTAGGACTTGGGAAAAAGGCATTTGATATGGCTATTGTTTTCAAAGACTTCAAGAGGGATGTACTATGCATGTACGCCATTCCACAATCTTCACTTGATGGCATCAAGGAATGGTTGAACTCCATGGATATAAAGTATTATGAAAGCATAATGAACTTGAACTAGCAGCCAATTTTGAAGAGTATTAATGATGATCTAGATAAATTTATTGAAGATGTTGGTTGGGAATTTTTGAATATGGAAGCTAGTGATTTTGATTCTGATAATTCAGAAGAGTCAAATCAAGGATATGAACCCTCTGATGTAGAAGAGGAATCAAAAGCAGATTTCATGTAGCCACCATCAAGAGTGTTACAAGCCAATTAACAAGATGGAGAGAATTCTTATATAAGGATAATTTTCAATGTTGCAGGTACCGACTTTAATGCCAACTACAATGGCAACATTGAAATTCCCTACCAGTATTTATGTTAAGGAAATTTCCTTTAGATGGAAGGATTCAAAGCACATCAACCATGTTGTATAAATGATTAAATCCTAGAGATGATTTGTAGCAATGAAAGAGTCTGAAAAGGCAAAGAGAGCTACATTGGTGACTCAGGAGAAACTTCAACTTTCAAAAACAAATCCAATTAGGCTAACAGATGTGTGGATTAGGCTAGCATTTGGCGGAAGAGGAAGAAAGATGACTAGAACTTTAGAGGCCCACCATACTAGATTTTGGTATTCAACCATGAGAGCAGAAGAGAGAGATGATATCATGTATCAAAACATTAAGCATGCATTCTTCCAGCCAGCGGAGAGAGATGATGATCATTTGCATAACCATATCATGCATGGGAACCAAGAAGACAAAGGATGTCTAGTTTTATGTGGAGGTAATGGATGTGGTCCAAAATTTAGGAGGGGAAAGAAGGTCAATGTATGATCCTGATGAAATAGAGGAAGAATAGCAAGAGAGGGATAGGAAAAATAAAATCAATATAGAGTTTCAAGGATTTGTCAAAGTGAGTAAGAGAGCTATGGGAGCAACCTCATCTAAAATATTTTTAACTAGAGTTTGATATACCATTTAGAGAGCTTGGTTTTCATGGAGTTCCTTTCAAAGCCTCTTCTTTTATTGTTCCTACGGTAAACTGTTTGGGAGATTTGGTGGAATTACCTTTCTTAGTAATCGCTATTAGTGAGATTGAGGTTGTTAACCTTGAGAGAGTAAGACTTGGGAAAAAGGCATTTTATATGGCTATTGTTTTCAAATACTTCAAGTGGGATCTACTCCACATGTACGCCATTCCTCAATCTTGTCTTGATGGCATCAAGGAATGGTTGAACTCCATGGATATAAATTATTATGAAAGCAGAATGAACTTGAACTAGCAGCCAATTTTGAAGAGTATTGCTGATGATCCAGATAAATTTATTAAAGATGTTGGTTAGGAATTTTTGAATATGGAAGCTAGTGATTCTGATTCTGATAATTCAGAAGAGTCGGATCAAGGATATGAACCCTTTGATGTAGAAGAGAAATCGGAATCAGATGAGGAAGGTTCAGAAGATGAATCTCTTGTGGAGTCAAAGGAGGACGAAGAAGAAGAATATTCTGAAGAGGAGGAAGGTAAAACATGGGATGAATTAGAATTCGAAGCCAAAAATGCAGATAAGGAAAAAGGAGATGAGTCACAGTGAAGAGGAAAGGTGGCAACGAAAGGTAAAAGCTACAGGGAAGTCTCGGGCACATGATATTAGAGATTCAAGAGGAATGATGCCAAGAGGCATAAAGTCGAATGAATTGAGTTCATCTACATCCTTCTACTATTTATTCATGCACATAAATGGTCATCTTATAATCATAAGATTTGAGCTCTATTTACTCATCCTATGCATCAATAAGCAACTCAACACAAGAGATGAAAATTGACATATTAACACAACAATATCCAAATAAGTTATTGAAACTCAACTATTGATACCTCGTTCTCCATCCAGATTACAAAATCATTCCACTTTTTGTTTTGTAACATATTCTTTTCAAGTTGCTTTGGATGGCGGCCATATTTCTCCTCTTGTCAAAACATGGCACATGGACTAGTTAAACTAATTAATATGCAATCATTTACTTTTTTCAATGAAATAAAAATATATATATCATTTAACATATTAAATATACTTACAAATGTACAGATCAAGGCCTGTAAACCTTTCTGGCCACTGTGATGTGTGACACAAAATTTCTCAAGCCTAGCCTTGGAGGCCTTGTCCTAAAACATATACTAATTCAATTTAACTATGCACAAATAAAATTTAAATATCGTTTAATAAATTTGATATAATCTTATGAGAAAATTCAAATACCTACGTACTCTCCTCACCGGACTTCCTCCATGCATCAGACTTCTCATATGCTTTTACAAGCTCTCTCCATACTTTCACACTTACATCGATTGGCCTTTTTTTCTGCCTTAGCTCAAGAGGGATTTTTTTATCTTCTTTGTTTGGTTGCACCAAAATCTCTTGCATTTTTGAGAAATTCGTAGCTTTATCTTCTTCACAGACCAACCTGTACCAAAATCAGTCTCCATGTCATGGATAATTGCTTTTTTCAGGTGCATGGGTATCTTTGAGAATGGAAAATGTAGATGGTCTTTGAACCGTTGAAGGCATGATTCCTTCAACCTATTCACAAACATTTTTCTAGCATTCGTCATTCATACTTCCCTTGAAACCATCTCGTATTCTATCTTTGTATTGTAGCTACCAATGCAAGATTGAAAACATGGCATGGTGGAAGAAGTCTGTGTCCCAGGAGTGGAAGTCTTTGCTCCATGTTCCACAATCTTAGAGTTTACTATCGCTTATTTCCTCTTGGATCTTTTGCTCGATCCAGGACTGCTTGGGGAATCAATTGATTCCCTTTGACACAATTGATTTGTTTGCAATGTTTGATGGGCATTAATAGATTTTTTTTCTATGTATCTGGCAAGTGTTGTCTAGTCCACATTAACCAATTTGTTCACTGCCTCTACCCCCAATATGGAAGCCAATTCCTCTTTATCTTTGTCAGTCTCATGTCCCTATATATATATATATTTAAATTATATTTCTTCTTTTAAATTTAGAAATAAAAAACTAAAAAGTAAAATTCAAAGAAACAATGGAAACATTTACAAATATATAAATTAACAATGAATTACCTAATTGTGGCCAGATTTTGCTGACAATGCTCACTTCCCTCCATTGCTTGACATTTTGAGGTGACCTAGGGAAAATTATTTTTGTCCAGATTGTGGAGGCAAACAAAGTACACACTGTTAGGTATGAAATTTTTCATCCAGTTTGTGGTATGAAAGTTTTGTTTTGTGGGAAAATATGTTCGTTGGGTTTGCTTAGTGTTGATAACCTAGGGAAAATGTGTTCGCTCAGTTTGCTTAGTGTTGATAACCTTATCATGAAAACTCTTTCATAATGCAATCTTGCACAAATTTTTCATCGCATCGGTGACTATGGCACGGCTAGGAAAAACCAAGCGGTTTTTGCGTTTATTTTCAATAGTTGCTCAGCAGTGACCGACCCAATTCCTAGATTTTCCAAGCAGTTCACTACTTCCTTAATACCCAGGATAGGGAAAGAATACAAAGGCATCCTCACTTCGTGCTATAATATTTTGAGCCAAAGCTCAAATGGGTAGGGTAAAAATTTTTGTTGGTTTCTCAAAGGTTTTACAATTTATAATGATGGGACAATTTAGAGGTTGCCTGGACTGGTTAGGGCACGAACCAGTAAACAATCCTGAATTCAAATGCAATACAAAGAGTAGTAAACAATCACAAATTCAAGCAAGAAAAAAAAATTGTAACCTTACCTATGGTGTCGCAAACTAAATCGAATTTCTCATCAATTGCTGGTAGCGCCCTGCTCTCTTCCTTTGCAGGGGGTTTTTCTCTTTTTTGTTGTCTGATTTCTTCCTTCACAAGGGAAAGTTTCAAATTTTTTATTTTGATTCATTAGTCAACGCTTTAGTCAGTGTTAGTTAATGCCAACTTTAGCGCTGATTTTTATCTGTTAATGTAATCTATTTGGGACGTATAAGGCGGTGTCAAGTGTGCCTAATTTAGTGCTTATCATTGTTGTATAGTGACTATTTTCATTGTTGTGTATCATAGGATCTAGAGTGTTGGAAATAATTCCAACTCCTACCTTGTTTTTGTGACCACCATTGTCTCGTGGCTCCTTCATTAGCTCGGTGCGGTAGAGCAATTTTTATCGCAATCCTACAAGGTGCTTCATCCTTCTCGGCGATAGTGAAATGAAAGCTTATGTGGTGGCACGTGAGTCTTCCTTCTATTCCTAGTGGTGTCACAATGACTCTTGCAATCCTGCAAGTCATCTACCATTGGCGTACGATAGTGCGGTGACCACTATTGTCCCACGGCTCCTTCATCAGCTCGGTGCGGTAGAGTGGTTTTTACCGTAGTCCCGCAAGTTGCTTTTTCCTTCTCGGCGGTAGTGCGGTGAAAGCTTCTATGGCAGAATTTTTATTCACAGAGGAGGACATGGAGAGAGGACATGGATGGCATAGAAATACTAAATTGCTAAGAGGAAAGTGGGTGGAAATAGATGAGACAACAGAATCTGCAAATACAATAGAGGTAAGAAGAGAAAGCAACCTCAACCAAAGGAGGAAGGTGTTTATGAATTCGTAAATGCTACAACGTAGAGGAGATAAAGTCATTTTTTTGTCCGTGAGGCCTCTGAAGTCAAACATATTAGTTGAAAATGCATAGGAATGGTGATTAAATGTGATTCTATGATCAAGGGAAAATTTTGAAAATTAGGATAGCCAAAACATAATATCAATATGTCAAATATATGACTAAAGTGAGGTTTTGTGTTGGATAGCATATTCATTGAAATGATATAATTGGTGTACTAAACATTATTTACTATGTTGTGTATTATAGGGGCGAGATGAGGCCATGGCAACAGATCGTGTCATATCAAATGAGGACACAACGGATGAAGTGGGACATCAAGTAGGAAAAAATGATCAGATGGCATTTTGTGATACGTCCATCTTTTTTCACATAATTGTTGAAATTTATAATTTATTATCCAATCTTGACATAAATTAATGCATGTTGTTGATAATTTTAGATGGATATTGGAGCAAATGCAGAGCCTAAGCGTTCAACTAGCAAAAGAACAAGATATGTACATCGACATGGACCTAAAACTGTTAAATCACGTAGTCGACATTGGGTGGAAGAGGATATGACAATGGATACTGTAGACACAACAAATGATTGCATTGAAGAAGAGGTAGGTCAGGACTATAGTACATGGGATGAATACTTTGAGAAAATTATTGTTTGTGGATGTTTTGTATGTCGTGGAAAGAAACAATTCAAACAAGCGATTGTACAAAGACATTACATATATGATGAGCTTCCAGTCGATAGTATGCCTCCTACAATTGATTCAAATCCAATAGGAATTGTGGTGAGGAATTTTCCGATTTGATATAAATAACATGTATACTTCATTTAAACATTGTTTTATATTATTTAAATAACTAATTTTTTCTTAATGGATAGTTGCAGGATAAAGTTCTTGGTTTAAATTTTCCTAGATCGCCAACTTCTAGCCTAGAGGGCAATGATCATTTATCAAATGATACATCTAACAAAAATATGTGCCTATATACCAGCTCGAAAGATGAGGAATTGATGAAAACAAGTAACAGAACAAGAATTGGTGTGAAGGTGTATAATTTGCTTAAAGACAAGGGGAAGGTGGACTACATACCCTATGAGAATGAATGTGATGGAGATGATGACTTTCCCCTGAGTTTGAGATCAATTTACAAAGAGACATTTGATCATCACCTATATTGTGCTTGGCCTAGTGATCAACAACTACCTAGAGTGTACGAGGTGTTTCAATTTTGAGGATACAGCTACATGATACGACCCTCCAATATTCATGGAGTGAATCTAGGCCTCTTTATTGTCCAAAATGTACATGTGGGATCCAAACATAGAAACAATTTAGAACAAACCACTAGGAGATTAATGCCATATTATGGTCCATCATATTATAGTGGTGAATGGTGAAGGCTAGCAGAATATAAGCCTAGCATGTCAACATATGGTCTAAATTCGAATATGTATACACATCATCTCCAATTGGAAAGTGGAAAAGAAATGAATAGAGGTCATCTTATTTATATAGATGGATGTGCATACACACACAAAAATATTGCAGGATTTATAAATAGCAGTAAGGGAAGGGACCCTACTATAAGACCGAATTGTTAATTTGTTGAGGTTATAAATGATAAAGATGGAGATATGGAAAGAGAGCTTGATAGATTGATAATGGTCGAGGTTATTATGGACCTTACCATTGGGGATGAGTTATTGATTGATTTCCCCTTCTTAAAATGCACTCCTACGCGAAAGAAGAGGGAAGAACAAGGTCTCCCTAAGGATGTTCTTAAGAGCAGAAAACCAAAGAATAATAAATGAGTGTGGATTGATGTTTTATAAACTATGTTGTCAAAATTGTGTTTTATAGCAATTATTGAATAAAAAATGTAGTCTATAAAATAATGTTCCATTATTCAATTGATGTATATATGTTCATACAATTTATATAATGTCTAATATATGTATGTCGTTCATGTGCAAGTATTTTTCTATGAAGATATTTTGGACCTGAAATGGATATTTGTCATACATTATGATCCAAGATTAAGGCATGTATTTGACGATGCATTAGTGGATACTAAGCAAAATAATGATGGCCAACAAAATGAGAGAAAGGGATTAGAGAACATCAAAGAAATTGACATCCATGATGATGTTGAAGATGGTTATGTTCAGGCACAAGAAGACAACAATCCAGAGTTAGATGATGTTATGGAAGACAACAATATGGATGGTATAGAAAATGATGATCCAAATACATCTGGTAACAATATAGATGGTCTAAAGTCAAATTTCAATGATGATGAAGATGATGCAGGTCAAGATGAGGATGACGATAATATTAAATACTTGAAAGAACATATGAACATTGACAATGATACACTGGATGACATTGTAGCAGACAATAATGTTAATGACCAAGACTTCTAAATTTTCATAATTATTTGCAATCCATGTTTAAAAAAGGATGATTCTTATGGAATAAACTTTGAAATGCTTCGGTAATATTATGTTGTACTTGGACAATTGAAAACCTATTTTATTCTCATAGCAAGCTTTTTTATTTTCCATTATAATTCTAGACCAAACAACATTTGCGGGGATGGCCTTTTACACCAATCTTAATTTGTATGAAGTTCACGAACATGTTGTCAAGCAGTAAATTCCTTTCATAGACAGGAAATGTAAAGGCTTCATTTAAGAAAAGATAAGTAGTCTCTTTCTGAGGGTAATCCACATGTGCAAAAAGTAAAAAGCACATAAAAAAAACAATTGTACAGTAGAAAATCATTTTCAATCAATTATGTCTTATTTTGCTTGCACACTTATCTGAAAGACATAGGGTATTCACCATACATTTCCCTTGACAAATCAAACATGTGCTTTCATTTATTTTTATTGTATATCTTAGAAGTGAAATTCTTGTTATATAATGATGCACTGAAAAAATAATATATACAAAAAAATGCAAAGAAAATGTTTGAACTTTAACGTGCAACCTACTGTATTGTGTTGAAAGGAATCAAGATTAACTGGGACAAGAAATAAAAATAAAATTTTGATGATTGTACTTAAAAGTGAATAGGATATGAAAAGTGTGGACAATGATGGTGTTGAAATTGAAAACAATGATTCTAATGATATTACTGTTTTATGTCATTTGAGATAAAGACCACATACAATTTTATATACATAGAAAATGAAGATTTGAAACTAGTAAACTGAAAATGTAAACACTGTAAGATTTTTCCTTAAACAATAATTCACATACTCACTTACAAAAAAGGGTGAAGCATTTTTTATTCAAACTCTGTTTTATTTAATAGACATAACAGTAAAAGAATATTTACAAGTACAAGAATATATACACTATTTCATAGAAAATAAGGAATGTTTCATAGAATATACAATTACAAGAATATATCATCATCATAATATCCTTAATTAATACCTATTGCAATATCCTTAAATTGTTCAATCTTTGGTATGAATTGTTGGCAGAAAAAATTAGGATTACTTGGATGCTTGTTCCATTCATTTTGTATCAACATATGTTCGTGAAGACACAAAAGTTAATAAAATATTAATGCATGTAACTCACAATTATTTAAATAAGAAACTTTGTTAATTTTATTATTTTTAAATAGTTTCCATTTTTATGTTGAACATGTAACAAGGCAAAATAAGCTCATATTTTCAAAAAAAATAGTAGCTCTACCAACATCCACAATAAATGCTTTACTGTATCAGCATATTCATTCACATAAGCATAGTATTGAGGCTCAATAACTAATATTCATTCAAATATAAGAATAAATAAGTATGGAAAACATAAGAAAAATACAGAATGATAACATAGTCATGGAGAATCTTTGATAATAAGATGTTCTCCATTATATTGCTTCAATTGATATATATTAATAACAGAAGTCTTCAAAATGGAAATGATATATGATGATGATAATTTAAAACTAGGCCTTGGTTTCTTATTTATATAGGAAGCAACAAGCTACAAGCCTTTTACAAAAAGAAACGACCTTTCATAACTACTTTTACTAACAACTATTTAATTAGCATAATTAAGGAAATAACAAGACTTAAGACATTTTGACATATGGTTCCATTATTCAACGTAGAAGACCCATGATCATTGATCTGACAAAGTCTTCCTCTCCATGATGAATGTCCAAATGCTTTCGCCTCAGTGTCCTATTCTTCTGAAACCAAATACTTTTCCTCCCACTGATACACCGTAAAATCTGATGGCCACTTATATTCTTGGAACTTTTGCATGTTTGCAAGATGAGTTTGCCATCGACTATCTAGTAATTCCTTTGTATCATTGAAAAACTTTAGGTATCCTACATCAAGAACAATCAACCCATCCATGATTTGATTTAGCTTGGGAAGACTGGTATCATCATCCTCCTGTATATGAGTTACGCACTTATGAACAACCTGACTGAATTATTTCTTCCACTTATCCAAGTCCTCCAACTGATCACCATCTCACGATTTCAGGTATATACCACTATTTGTAGGTATGGAATAAATCCATTTGTGTTACAATCTTTTTATCAAACCCTTGTACATACTGAAATTCATCAATAATCATCTTCATAGTTTGTTCAGTTAGCTTTATTGATGTAGGTGCATCAGGACTTCTTTGTAGAAATTTGCATAACTTAGCCAAAGTGTGGTGAATAGGCTACCACCTTTTGAACAAAGGATCTAATACAAGCATATGTGTCTTTATTTGATCCATTTCTTGCTGAAGTGTTTTATAACTATCGTGCACATTCTCCAGTTTATCCATAACTAATTTTATCTTGTGCTCAAGAATATTTTCCATAACTTCACAAATTCATCTTTTCACTTCATCTTGGGTTTGATTGTTGGCCTTCTTTACATCATCCACTTCCTTCTCTATATTTTTTACCTATTTTTCATAAATGTTCTTCACAATATCCATTGGAGCAATAGGAGGCCTGTATAGCACCATCTCCTTGCTTTGTGAGGGTCTTGCTCCTCTTAATTGTTCTTTCAATTTGACATTCTCCATGAACAGTTTATTAACTTCATCATTTAGGAACCTTTGTTCCTTTTCATACTCCTTCAATTTGTCTTCTAATCCCTTAACAGTTGCTCGAGTGAACATGGTCGAATGCATGGTCATTGTGGCTGCCTCCAAAGGGGTGGTATCTTGTATTGTCCTTACCATCACTTCCCCTTTCATCCCTTGAATTACATCCAATAATTTTGGCTTCTGCGTATTTTTCTATTTGATCCATATGGCCAGGGTTTCAATCTTTGGGTTATACCCAGTTCCACTTCACACCTTCATCGGAGTCAAATTCTACAACTAGCATCGGATCTTCCTGAGCCCGCACTTGATCAAGCAGAAACATTTTCTTTAATTCCAAGCCAGGTTAAATGAGCATATTGCTCTTCAAGACCATTTATCTAGCCTTTTGGGGGCTAATATCAATGTTGTCAACTCTCAATTCCTAGAAAGTTTGTGCTACCATTTCATTTTTCTCTGATTCTTCCATTCCTACTTCAGCTGATTCCATCCTCTCTTGAAATTATTTTATCTTCATCTTCATCCAAAAATCCTTAAACTCGGGAGTCTTAATGAATTCATCATCTTCTATGAATCTCCTGGCTACAATTCCCTTTCATCTTCATGTACCTCTGTACTAGTTTTTTCTACGTCACCCATCCTTTCCTCATGTTTATGGGCATTGGTCTCAAGGATGGGTTGATCAACTTCAATATCACCTTTCAATGACTACAATATTGTAGCCACTTCCTTATTATCGCCCACCTCTTCAATATCCTCATAAGGTACTAATTGTTCAATGCTTCCTGTCTTCTATCTTTTGGGAGGTAACTGCTCCATGGGAGGCTTAGAGGTTTCACCTAGGGTATGCTCTGCAATTGCACCACTATGATGTTCTTCGAGATATGCTTCCTTCTTTTTGTACAAGTCTTCAAATCTATCAATTATCAATTCTATCCTCTTGATGGGGTCCTTTTCCTCAACAAAGTATCCTAGGAAATCCTTGGACCTTCACTTCGTCCTTTCTTCAACCTTCTTCATATATTCCCATTTTTTCCTTCTACTAAATACATCATTATAAGTAATGTAGTTCCTTATGACATATTCTTCAAAACCACTTAGTGTGGCACTGTCATTTTGGTAAGAAGATTGTGCCTTATGTTGTTCATATGATTTTTCAGGGTCGTTTCCCAATGCATATGTTGTAACTCCTCTAGTGTATCTGAGCCTACAGTCCAATCTTCACACTTGGTTTGGTTTGGCAAGAAAGTGCCTTTCTTCTGCTTGTGCATTAAATCTTTCTCCATCCACATCATTTTCCACATAAATTCAAGAAATGCTAATCTAAGGGGCACAAATTTTGGCAATATGTGTGGAGCAACAGGGCATCCATAAACTCTTATTATTATAACTTTTGAGAGGAAGAACCAATCTCCAAAATTGTGTGTATGACCCTGCTCTAGTCTTAAAGCCAAAGGTCTCACTAGTTGCAACATTTTGGTTGACAATATTGGTATTGCATACCCAAGAACTCGAAGGATTATGTGTACAAAGTTTTTGTAGAATACAAAAAAGCTTGAATTCTTGCATCGATTGTCCTAAATATAGCACCATTTCTAGACAGGTGTGGGATTCCATTGCTCATCTACTATAGCCAAGTCCATTCTTTTAGTCCAATGGTCCCTATTCTAGTACAATATCAAATGACATAGTAGGGAATAGTGTATGAATGTAATCGGTGCTCTATCCTCTATAACTTGGGAGAATTCATCATCTAACACCTTCTCAAGGTATGGAGCAAAGTCATATTCAATATTAGTTTCAAGGTTTTGAATTCTCATGGCCATCATCATTAGGCCTATTGGAATTTTATCTTGAGCATCTATCCCCAACACTTGGAAAAGAGCTAAATATGTATTCACAAATTAATACTAAAAATTTGTCACATTAAATGGTTCAGTAGTGGTAGTAGAGATGGGGAATGTTCTGTTACCAATGCCTCTTTTCATATATAGAGGTACCTCATCACTTCTATAAGTCTTTTTTGACCTAGCATAATCCTCCTCACTTTTCTGTAGGTTTATCTTGGTCAGAGCCTACTTGTTTAAGCCAAAACACTCAATGATGGATTTTCTGGTTACTTCTATCAATACTGTGTCATTTGGAAACCTTACTATTTTGGTAGCTGAGTGATAGTGTTTGGATAGCAGACTAGCAAATTCTACATCAACAAACACATTTGGGACAATCAACCTTACTATATCCAACATCCAAGCATTTGAAACTGGAATCTTCTCATTTATCTTACTGTAAAAATACCAAAATAGGTCCCATCCAAATTGGAAATGAGGGCATCCCTACAACTTTGTGCGATTTCCACAAGAAACTTCTTATTACCCTCTTTAGTAGACCTTGGAAGTATATCTAATATGGATTGATGGAGTGATCTCTTCTTTACTTTAGGATCTTCATCTTTAATTTTAGGCTGACTTTCTTTTACTTCTGATTGTTTTCTTTTAGGAGGCATGTTTCAATTTTCTCTACTATGGCTTCAAATGACAAAACCTTGAAAGATTTTTTATATTAACAGAGCTCTTTCAGAGAGTTTTCATGCACTCACCTGAGTATTTCATGCTTGCAGGACTTCTTTTTCTTGTATCCTTAGCTCCTTCCACACTAGTGCACTGCAATTGAGTGTGATATTGGGAAAACTCACTTATCTTTGGATGGCGCGGTATTTAGTCATATTAGTTTTGGCAACCCTTAATAATTTAATAGCATTTAATTGTGGCAACTGATGTGATTTTTTGCATTTATTGTTGTAAATTGTAATGAGGCCACGTTTACTGCACTACCACCTTGCTCAAGGCTTCTTGTTGTGGGGTTGCGGTGTATACCACTCTACCGCATATGTTGCTCACCTTCCCAGCGGTATAGTGGTGTATGCTTTTGATCATTACTTGAAGAGTGTCAATGAGACAAGTTAATATCTCTTGCCGATATGCCATTGTCTCATCGATATTTTCCTTTGGCAATATTTCTTTATATATTGGTGTAACTCTGCCATGTTGGGGAGACTTGTGATTATCATTGTGGTATAGCGGTGTTTTACCCTTCCCTTCTGTTGTTTACCGCACTACCACCTTGCTCAAGGCTTCTTGCTACGGGGTTGTGGTGTATACCCCTCTATCGCATATGTTGCTCACCTTCCCAGAGGTATAGCGGTGTATGCTTTTGATTATTACTTGAAGAGTGTCGATGAGACAATCTTATTTGTCTTATTGATATCTCAATGTCTCATCGACATTACTTCGTTATATCCAAGAGTTGTGTTTCGCTGAGCACTTGTAGATATACCTTGTTGATGTGACATAAGTGATTCTCTCCTCGATATGCCTATATCTTGTTGACATTTCACTGTTTTACATCATCGATGAGACATATAAATAAGTCTCTTCGACATAGGGGTGTATAAACCGGCACTAAACCCAAAGCTAAACTCAAAGCTAAATTTAAAGCTAAAAGTGGCACTACACTCGAAGCTAATATCGACACTAAAGATGGTGTCACTTTAGGCACTAATTAGCGCCGACTTTTACTGATCAGCGCAATAAACACCAAAAATTGCACCATCCTGATAAATAGCACTGACATTTTCAAAAAAAATCCAAAAAATACATTAAAACTGTGGGTGGAAGCAAAAAGTAGAGCAAATCACAGGGATTTGTTGTAGTGAGTATCTAAAAGGCCCCCACACCAACCATCCTCCCAGCACCAATGAGCACACAACCAAACCACCCCAGCACATTTAACCTTTTTGATCCTCATGAATAAACGGTTCAAGTTGTTGGCGCTTCTGTTGATCAAGCTGGCCCCAACTCCAAACAGACCACACCCCCATCTCATCAAAATCCCATTTAGCTAGACAATCTGCCACTTTGTTCCATCCCCTTGGAATATGCACAAAGGAAATAGAGACAAAGTTGGAGGCTAGATTGATAATTTTTCTAGCTAGCACACCTAACCTCCATGAAGAATTCTTGAAATCCCATTTGTTCAGCAAAGAAACAAGAATCATTGAATCCATCTCACAAATCACCTTCCTCCACCCCAACTCACAAGCTTTCTCCAAGGCGTGGAGAATTGTCCAAGCCTCCATTTGATTATTGGAATGTACTCCCATATAAATGGAGAATATGAATTGAACACAACCCTTACTATCCCATCCCACACCACCAATACCCGTTGTACTAGGATTACCATGGGCAGACCCATCAGTGTTAATTTTAAAAAAATCTGATGGAGGTGGACTCCACTTGCCCACTCGACTCACCTTCTTAGACCCCTTGATCCTAGAACCAAGCTAAGACTAGACCACCAAGGTTCTAGAAAGCCCCAAAAGAGAAAAGAAACTAGAATCATTTGAGGACAAAGGCTCCCTCAGGTCAAACTTTTCCTCGATAGTTTCCTTTAGCATAATTTTAATCTTGATCCAAATTTGGAGGGAAATCAACTTGCGATCCTGAAAAGTCCACCTATTTCTCTCCAACCAGATCTACCAGAGAATCAAAGAAGGACCCAAATCCCAAACCGCTACCAGGAAAGAAGCAAAAAGCAGAGGAGGGCCCAAATTTTTCCAAAGATCATGCAAGGATGAAAACTGAACAAGAGGTCGCTTCCACAAATTCCACCACATCCTCCAAATTTCAGACGAGAATGGACATTAAAAGAAGAGGTGACTAGATTTTTCCTCATTATTTCCACACAGAAAACACAACGAGGGGTCAAAAAATCCCCTTCTAATATTCTCCCAAGTGAGACATTTATTAAGACTCAGAAAGCACACGAACAAATTACACTTGGGCCAGCCATTCTTATTCCAATTTTTTTTCCACCAAGGGCTCTCCTCCAAATCCCCAAGTTTCTCGCATAGAGTAGCATAACCCTGAGCCACTGTGTACTTCCCCTTAGGATCATTACCCCAAGCCAGCACATCTCTCCCCTCCAAAGAATAGCATGGGAATTCTGCAAGGAGTGTAGCTAAAGAACTTCTCACATCCATAGAACCCCCACCAGGCCAGGTAACAGGTTGTCTCCACTGATACACCAAAGAGGTCCCCACAAAGGATGAAATCTTAAAGTTGTCAACATTAGACCATCCAGCCTCCACAAAAGATTCACTTAAAGCCTGAAGATGGGGGTGAGACAAAAGGATGGGTGGGTTACCATCCCAAGAATCAGACCAAAAGTGAGTTGAATTTCCTTTATTAATAATCCAAAAGAGACCCGCCTTAATAAGTGTGGACCCTCTTTCTAAAGTATTCCAAATCATGGAGCCTTTTTCCAGTTAATTATGTTTGTGGAATGTCCTCATCAGCCACACCACCCAGATATTTATAATTCAAAATACGAGCCCATGGCTGATCAGAAAGAGTACACCATCTCCAGAATAATTTAGCTACAATAGCCAGGCTATTATGCTCTGACTACCTAAGACCCAAACCACCACACTCCTTGGGCTTACACACCTAGTCCCAACTCACCAAGCTCCACTTATGATGGTCCAAATTTTTAGCCCATTAGAATTTCTGAGATAAGGAGTCAAATTCTTTGAGAAAGCCCTTGGGAGCCGACAAATCCATGAATCTATAAAGAGGGAGAGCCTACAAGATAGATCTAAGGAGAGTCAACCTTCCAACAAAATATAACCACCGAAAAGTCCATTGATTGACCTTTGAGTGGAATTTATCCAGGATCACTTGCCAATACCTCTTGTTCATGTTGCCCACACAAAGCGGAATCCCCAAATAGTCCAAAGGAAGGCTACCAATCTAAAAATTAAGAATGTGGGCAATCCTATTCTGAATCAATCTAAGAGTATTAAAGAAAATGATGTTAGATTTTCCCTCATTAATCTTCTGACCAAAAGCAGCCGTATAAATATCAAGAGCCCTTCTAAAATTAACTGCTTCATCAATTTTTGTCAACCCCATCAATGTTGTATCATCAAAAAACTGTAGATGAGTAAGGGAATCAAGTTCCTGGTTCTAGTTCCAGCCCTTAATTAAGCCAGTATCCCTATATCATCTCAATAGTCTCCCTGATCCCTCGGCCAAAAGAATAAAGAGGTACGAAGAAAGAGGATCTCCCTGCCTAAGACCCCTCGAAGCCGAAAATGTAGGAGAGGACAATCCATTAATCAAAACTGAGAAGGAAGCTGATGACACACAACTCATGACCCAGGAAATCCAGTCTAGATGAAATTTGAAGGATACAAGGATATGTTGGAGAAAAGACTTCTGACTCTGGCATAAGCTTTGGACATATCCAATTTAATAAACATTGCTTTCTCCTTAGAAGAGGACATGGAGTGCACTGCTTCCATTGCCACCATAATTCCATCAACAATCTATCGACCTTTGACAAAGGCCCCTTCTTCAGAAGATATCAAAGAATCCAAACAATTTTTCAACCTTTCCACCATAAACTTAGTGATAATCTTAAAAACCACATTACATAGCTCAATAGGTCTAAAACCATCAAAGGAATTGGCCCCATCTTTTTTAGGAATAAGAGCCAAGAAGGTTGAATTAAAAGCATGAAGCATTTGCTTATTAGCTTGAGACTCTCTAACCACTTCTAACAAATAAATTTTCAGGATATCCCAAAACTTCTGGAAAAACTCAATCGAAAAGCCATCAGGGCCAGGAGCCTTACCTTTCTTCATCTAGAAAATGATGCTCTCAACCTCTTCCAAAGAAACAGGCTTTAGAAGAAAATTATTTATCTCCCTAGAAACCATCGAAGGAATGCACTCAAGGACATAATCCTCTTTCGCCACCGCCATCGTAGAATCCTTGATGAAAAGGGAAAAGAAGAAACTAATAGCCTTCTTTGAGATAACCTAAGAAGAGGAGAGAGTGTCCCCATGACCAAATACAATAGAAGTAATTAAGTTGCCATACCTTTGTTCCTTAACAGAATTATGGAAAAAAATTATGTTCTTATCCCTTTCTTGAAGCCAATCAATACGGGATTTTTCTTTCCAAAAAATCTCCTCCCTCAATTCCCATTCAACAAGATCCCTGGAGAGTCTAGTTTCCCCCTTGAGCAGATCAATTGTCATTCCCTCTTCATTAATTATGAAAGTGATGCTATCTAAATGAGCCTGATTCTATTTTTTCTCTCGGAAAACATTTCCAAAAGAAGCTCTATTCCATTTTTTGAGCTTGTATTTAACATACTAGAGTCTATTAAAAAAGGAAAACATGGTAGTGCCAAAGGTAGGCTTCCCTTCATACCACCATCTCTCAACCAGCTGGTATAAACTAGGATCACGCAGCCACATGAGCTGAAATTTAAAAGGAGGGTTCCTGGGCATAGTAAACTAACTGGAAGAAAACTTGATTAGCCAATGATCTGAACCCTTCCATCCTAAGATTTTAGAAGAAGAAGCCCAACAATCTCCAACCCAATGATCTAAAACTAGGAATCTATCCAACCTCTCAAAGATAGATCCCTCCCAACATCTTCTATTATGCCAAGTAAAAAACCCATTCCCAAGCTTCACATCCACCAAATTAAGGGAAAAAATATTCTCACGCATCAAGGTTGAAGCAGTACCCAAACGACCCAGCCCCCTAGATTTTTTCTTAAGGCAACAAATAAAATTGAAATCTCTTGCAAGAATCCAAGGACAAAGAGGTTCCAAAGATTGAATGAAACCAATATGAGACCACAACATGACCTTACCTGGAAAAGCATTCGGCACATAAACATTGGAGAAGAGAGAGACAACACCTGGATCAAAGCAAGATGCAAGCACCGATAGAGAATTCTTGTTGGCAACCCACCAAAGGGGAACAATCTTACACAGGTTCCAAAGATAGGAAACACCTCCAATCGATCCTTGGGCACCAACACTCTGACAAAGACCTCTCTTCCAAACCTTGGAAGAAACATTCCTCATATCATCCATAGAAAGTTTGGTTTCTTGGATAAAAATAATATCAGGATTGCGATCACGAATCAAGTCATGGGTAGCCTTTTGTCTAGGGATGCTACCCAAACCCCTTGCATTCCAAAAAAGCACAATCATTTATGGGATGAAGCAAAGTGAGAGTCCAATGTCTTGACAACACCTGATTCCACTAAAGATTCATCCATAATCTTCATCTTTTCCAAATCCTTTTTCCTACCCACCTTTGTCAACTTATTTGATGTCCCTTTCTTTAGATTCTTCTGATAAATTCCCAAATGAGGCATATTTTTCTTTTTACCATCTTCCTTAGCCCCAAAGTCCAAATACAAATCATTAATTACCTCATTATCAACATGTTCCAGAGGTGTTTCACACAGGGGGTTTGAAACCATAACAACTCCTGGAACACTATTACATCCATTGACAACCTCTAAGGTCTCAACAAGAATTGGTGCCTTTAAGCTATTATCCTCTAAAGCCTGAGACAAAACCAATTCATGTACAAGAGCTTGAGGGGAGAGAGAAGAATAGTCCATACCTTGCATAACTTGGTCCCCATGAGTGATATCCTATTCCATTGAATCCAGATCCTCAAAATTTTTGAGGACATCAAACCTGTTACTGAAAGTGCCTTTTTGCATGGCTTTATTTTGACGCACAACACCCCGAACCTTTGATCTACTTTTCACCGAAATAAACCCCTATGAATCCATCCTCTCATTTTGAACCGGGGCTTTACCCTTTGCTTTGGAGTCAGATGCATACCACTTAGTCTAAGGGTGAGGATTGCTACCTCTCAACTTGGGACAATTCCTTTGCAAGTGGCCATACTCATAACAAAATCTACATTGGAAAGGTAATGCTTCATAATCAACCTGTTGAATCTAGCTCATATCCCCCAATCTAATCTCAACGGACTCTAGCAACAGAATATTTAGATTTATTTCCACACAAATTCAAGCAAAGGTGGTCATCGTACGGTCAAGGGTTTGGTGAGAGGGGCCCAAGGGTTTCCCCAAAGCAGTAGCAATAGAATGCAAAACATCTTTCTGCCAATACTCCATTGGAAGTCGAGGCAACCAGACCCACACAAGGATCTTTGACGGTAGCTCTTTAGAAGGATCAAACCCTAAATACCATGGCTTAATAAAGAGCCTTGCCTGATTGTGGAAATACGGGCCACCTTCAAAAACCATATTTCGATCCGCAAGCCTTGAAAACACCACAAAAAATAACCATTCACCCCCAGGATGATCTCCATATATCCCCCTCTAGGTTCCAATTTGTCTGTGCCCAAGCCTCCAAAAATGGCAGCGAAACACAGACTCCCATGAAATGCTCTACCAAATACATAGCATCTTCTGCTATATCTTCAAGTTTAATCACCATAATAGGGCGCTCCTTACTTCTTTCCAAGCAACCTGTTGGTATTGATTTCATTTCTGCAGAATGGTTAAGTCTTGATTCTTTTGTTGCACGCAAAAGAAAGTTCACAGCATCACCATGCCCCAAGGAAGAAGCATCTCTGTTTAAGGGTATAGATTTAAAAGATAGCCGAGATGGGTCTCTGAGACCCCCAGATGGAGCCATGTAGCCAGCAGCCCCAGCGCACCACACCACAAACCCACTACAAAAACAAAATCAGAAAAAATCAAGGAAGAAAAAATGACTCAGATCCCAGTTTAAGCCTTCCCCCAATCTGCATGCAACAAGACCACACTCAACAAGGAGAAACCAAGGTGACAAGGGCACATGCAATGACCTCCACCATCATAGAATGACAGATCTAGCCACCCAGGGCCGTGTGGGCTACCCAACAGCAGCAATGAACGCCATTTTTTTCTCCTCACTCATTCACTAAATATTTGACTTGATCAATTCTATTTTTTCTCTTTAATATTGAGTTCAATAATGCTAGGCCCTTTCATTGACATGCAAACCATCCTTTAAATCAACACTTGCAAATTTACCTATAGTGTAAATTCTTGGTTGAGAACAACAATTTTGTGAGGTTTGATAAATTATTTTTCTACAACAAAAGGAATTCATCTATGGTGTAAGTTGTATTTATAAAATCTCCTCAACCATCCTCTTACTATGCACTAACACTATATTTTTTCCTACCATATAAAATTATAATGATAAATATCCTAATATTTGATGCACATTATCCTTATTACATCAAAAAATTCATCATTTTCTCATCAATTTTTTGGCCTAATAATATTTTGTATACTCCAAACCTCTTACAAGATCCTCCTCTAAGTGACACAATTAATATAGATCAAATCACACTTGATGGGACTTCAAAATATTTCCAAAAAAAATTACTCTTTATTTCAATAGAAACTTCATAGACCTCTTATTCTCTATTGAAGGTCTCTAAAAATAGTCTTCCATGTGATATAACATACCTTTTATATATATATTTTTGTGATTCAAGGCCCTAAAAATGTCATTTATATTTAGATTAATGTCCATTCCTAAAAAAAAGTCCAAAATTAAACAACATTTCTAATTGGATTTTTTTAGCCAAAAGGGTTCTTTCTTTCATAAGCATCTTCTAATTGTTACTTTATATTATTCTTCTAGCCGATATTTAGTTGGTTACATTTTCCTAAGATCACGAAAGGTCTATTACTTTGAACCCTCTTCCCTCTATTCCTACTCCCAACCTATCACAGCCCTTAATCTATTACAGGATGAATATATATCTAGGAGTTAATATTTTAACCAATAGGAGGTTTAAATTTTGTTGAAATTCAAGACCATTATTATCATAGTATATTTTCGGATTGATAGCACCTTGTAACTTATTATTACGGTTAAGCATATATGTGTGTTAATGTGGTAGCTATTATGAGTAATTAATTTTTTTGGGGGGATTGTAGTTGGTATTTGTTAGATTCTATAAGAAATGAGAATCATCTGATTAGGGATTTGAATTTGATCATAAATCACATGCACTCTAGTTGACAAGTGATCAAAGATTAAAATAGTGGAATGGAGAGAGAATCTTGAAAAGAGAGAACTCAAGAGACAAAATGCAACAAAGTATGAGAAGTGCTCACATTACTCTTTATGGCTAACAAAGAAGAGAGGTGAATGTTGTATATATAGTACAAATAGGGGCATATAAATTCAAGAGGTGTTATAACTCCAACTTCCAAAAATAGGTGGGAGTTTTACCTACTTTTTAAAATTCAAAATTACATGGTTGTGCCTACTTAGATAAAGATAAGAAAATGGTTATGAGAAGTGGCATATAAATCCAAAAGAGGGTGCGAGACTCAACTACCCAAGTGTGAACTTAATATTCACACATGTAACTAATGGATTATTCCATGTGTCCTTACAATAGCCATGCCTAAATAACTTAAGAAAGATTAATAATATGTGTAGGAAAAAATCCCCTAAAATAAGGAAAATAAAAAACCTACATTAACACCCCCTTAAGTTTAGCTTAGGTGGGTGAAAGTATAGGTCCCAAAAAATGAGGCATAATAAGGTACCCATGTAAAAAATAGATCCCCCTAAAAGAACAATCCCCCCAAAGAGGAATAGCCCCAAAAAACAGAGAGAGAGAAAGTGAAGGACTAAGAATCCCCTCCTGAAGTAGAGACCTCTCACACCCCCCAACAAAGCTTGCAAATGAAGGAACTTGCTTTTGATGAAGTTTTTGGTGAACATGTTTATGATCTAATTATATGCAAGAAACTACTTAATAACAATTTTTTTAGAATCTCAATGTATTTTGTCTATTGGTGAGGGGCTAGATTCCTTGAGATTTTTATCACACACTAGCTATCACCAAATATTATTGTAGGATTTGTGAATGGAATTTCAAACACAATAAGAATATTTTGAAGCCAAATAGCTTCATTGGTGGTATAAACTTCCCCTCAATACTCATCCTCTATGGTTGAAAGACCAATTTCACACTGTAAGTGTGGAAAATGTAAACTAAATACAATTAAATACACCTCTTAATGAAACATTGTATCAAGATTAAACACGAATTAAACTAATTTAAAGTAGAGAAAAGCTTAAAAGCATCTCATTGTCTCCTATCTCCAAAGATTTATCAAATTACAAAAGCTCTCATATTTGTAAGCACTGTAACTGTTTAAAATGCCTATCTAGAGAATGGAATGGATGCTAAATGCAATGATGTGATGACTGCTAATGAATTCTAGATGATATGATGCTACTGTAAACTATCTGACATGAAACCTGCTAAATGGAAGCTATAGTAAAAGCTAATGATGCCGTTGTGATATGAAATCTATCGATGCCATGATACTATGATGATACTAAAATGCTAATGCTAATGCTTATGATTGCTTGGTTGCTTGAGTACTAATTCCTGTAGAGTAAGTTTGCATAAAAGATGATAATTCTTGGATGATTTAGATGCTTCAGAAGGTTGTATATATAGATTTTTGGCAACAATTTTGCACAGGGGTAACACAACAGAGGCTGAGATTAAATCTGGAGATTTGAATGGTACGAGATGAGAAGGTGGAGCTGATCGTGGAGGATTGTTCCTCCACATGAAAACACTAGGCAATATGAGAGGAAAGATTTCAAACAGAAGATTCAGAGGATTGCCTGCAGGTTTGTCCCCGAGGCTTTTCCCGTGAATGCCAGTTGCATTAATTAGATTTGAAAAATCTAATTTTATTGGTGAGTGAATAGAGGGATTTGATTTATGCATTTATTTTAATATTTTTGGTTTATTCAAATTCAGCAAAAGGGGAATAAATAATTAAATAAAACAAATATTTGATATTTTCCCATTTAATAAAGAGGAATATGATAAGATAATTAAATAACACAAATTATTGAAGTTGTGTATTTAATTTAATGGATAAAGTATAGAAGAAAGAATAACAATTAAATAAAACAAAGTATTTAATTTTGTTTATTTAATTAAGAGGAAAATAATATGATAAAATAGAAGGATTAATAGTGAACTTAATATAAATAAATATTTCTATTTATTTACTAAGTAGATGAATTTAGGATTGTATACACCTAAAAACGGTCATCACCTTTAATTAATTAAATACTAGCTATTTGATTAATATTTCAACTACATATAAATAAATGCTCAATTTATTTATATTGTTCACCCTTCTCTAATTCTCCAAAATCTAAAACACTTTCTTCTAAATTAATTAAATAAACACTTAAAAATGGTCATCACCTTTAATTAATTAAATACTAGCTTTTTGATTAATATTTCAACTACATATAAATAAATGCTCAATTTATTTATATTGTTCACACTTCTCTAATTCTCCAAAATCTAAAACACTTTCTTCTAAATTAATTAAATAAACAAGGTTCCCTAAACTTGTTTTATTTAATTAAACTTCATTAAATCCAATTGGGAATTAGAGCACATTTCTACAACTTTTTGTGTGCCACCTCATCAAGGTCACATGAAAATAAATAGCTCTAATTTTTAATTAGAATTATCCTCCACCAATTTCAAAAAGTACATGGTCTTTCCTTCCCACACTTCCACCAATTTCAAAAAGAACATGGCTTTATTCCCCCACACTTCCAACAAATTTGGAGCACATGGGTCTTTGTTTCACACACTTGGAATCTCATACATTTGACATGCTTCCAATTGGTCAAGGGGATTCTCTTCACACACATAGCATGTTGTCCTTGGTCAATGGGACATTTCTTCTAAATTAAATAATAAAAAAACCCTAAACGTGTTTATTTAATTAATCTTCCCTAATCCTGATTAAGAATTAGAGCACATTTCTACAACTTTTTTATGTGCCACCTCATAAAGGTCACATGAAAATAAATAAGCCTAATTATTAATTAGAATTATCCTCACACACTTCCACCAATAAGAAAAAGCACATGGCTTTATTCCCTCACACTTCCAACAAATTTGGAGCACATGTGTATTTGTTTCACACACTTGGAATCTCATACATTTGGCATGCTTCCAATTGGTCAAGGGGATTCTCTTCACACACATGGCATGTTGTCCTTGGTCAAGGGGACAACAAACTGATTCCTTTCATCTCCACCGTCTATCTTGTCTCCTTTGAATCTGAACCATTGATAGGTGCCACCTCACAAAATGCTTGCAAAACTCTATAAATACACCCCTCATCCATTCCATTATCATCCACCTTTTGAGTAATGTTATAATGCTATTTTGAAATACAAATTGGAATAGTGTTATAATGCCATTTTCCATCACACTTTGAGTATTGTTACCATGCAGGTTTTTTGTAGGAGCTTGGAGCTTTCATGGAGTCTTATACTTAGCTTGCATATCATATGTTACTTTGCATTCTCATCTTAGATTAATTAGTTGCTTCATAGTTACATTTTATCATCTCCATTACATCATAGTTACATTTTAGGTTAGTCTATTTTATGATTGCATTTGAGCATATGCATAATCATAGATAGCTCATTATAGTTGCATATCATCTCACTCATCTCCACTTGTTCATCCATCACCAACATCATCCTTCATTTATTGTTGCATTCATCATCAATTCCATCATCTTGTTTCATTTAAGAGCATACCATTAATCCTTCCACCACACATTTGCACATAGAAATCATCTTAGCTTGCATATTAAGCATAAAATCTCATTTTCTAGGTAGTCATTTTAACAACCTTTGTGCTCATAGAAATCTGAGGGCCAAATGGTTTAATAAATCCCTAGAATTAGAGAACAATAATACGTATTTGAAAAGTTTGATTTTATTACGAAATAGATTAGTTTTACTTGCTTCAAACTTTGAATGTAAACCGTTTCATTAAGGTTTGTGTTGACATTAGAATAACTAACTCACTCTACACATTTTGACACATGCACAAAATGGCAACCACCATGGGGCCTTTGCCTCGCTTATTGCTAACTTTTTTGATGGTTTCATGATTGTAGGTGCAAGGTTTATGACTTGGGAACATTTTGCACCAATTTGGAGGCAATTCTAAACTGTTTGAGCCATTTATGGGTTGTTTTTAGAGTTTTGGCACCTCTTGCAATTTGTCACCAAAATCAGAAACTCACATTTGGTGTTGTGCATTCGCAGGTCTTCCCAGATTCATTGTCAAAGACTCAAAGCATAAACTACTAACATATTGCAAGGGCTGGATGTTATGTACTTGTTTCCATTTTGGTTAAGTTAGGAATGTAGCTTAAGTAAAGGGATAATGAACATCATGTTTCCTTTTGGTTAAGTTAGGAACATAGCTTAATTAACGGATTAATGAACACCATGTATTTTGTATGTGATGGATGGTAGGCATATGTTGTCCCCTTAACTAGGTGATCCAAAAAGCTAGACCCATTCTTGTTTATGTGCAAGTGTAAGTGGGGTATATGGCATGAGTTCTCTCTTTATTCATGCGAAATAAAGATCGATCAAACTATGGGTATACTCACTTTCTTTTGTTTATCCTAGAGGGTCTGCCTTGTGGGAAAAAGTAATCACCCAAGGGAACGACCCAACCAGTAACACGCTAAAGCCAAGCGACTTCCAACTGGGATATAAATGTGGATACTTGAGGAAATTTCAAGTATCACGAGGATAATTTCGACGAGATGGATCGAAAGGGACTAGCATCGTATGGATTATCCCCCATGAACGGAATGCCCGCGCATTAAAACCCTTGTTGTAGATTTTCCAAAATCCTTTATCTATTCTTTGGTGCAGCAACGGTTGTTGCCAAGGCATCCACATTCTCGCAGTTTTTAGTAGAGGTGATCAGTTCACCATGGGAGTTTCATGGGGACTGGAAGCTTGGTTGGCCTAAGAAGAGAGTGCACTGTAAGGGGGAGCTCGTGCAGCCAAGCTTCTAAATTCATCCACTAAAGATAGTGCAGTTGGGGTAAAATCTGCGTGGAATCTAAAAGAATACAGTCTTACATAGCCTTAGGAGTGTATATTTTGCTTGATGTGTCTTCAAAATGAAACTCAAACCAAACACTGTGAAAACCTTGATTTAGAACTACATTCATTGAGGTAGACAAGTCAGTAACTTAGGTCCATCCATTTTCAAAAAATCAGTCCTTTCAGCAGTGTTCAACCATTCCTTAGGAAAAACAGAGTCAGAATATGTGGTTTACATGATGATTTCATGAAAGATCAAGATTAGAAAACCAAGGATCAACCTCTTAGTCTAAAACAACATCAAAAATGTTTGTCTATGCTCTATGACTTTAGAGAAAGGTTAACCTTCAATTTTTACAAGAAATCTTGTAGGAACAATCTAGAGTTATGCATGATGTACTATTGTCAAAATCCAAGACTTTTCCAACGTTTTGAGTACCTTAATTACACATCTTGAATCAAAACTCCAAGTCCAAGATCATTCCTTAGATACCTTAAAAGTCTAAATGTGTCGAAACGGACCTATACAAGTGGAAATTTTCAAACTAAACCTAGATCTAGACATTTCAAGGTGCCTAAATCAATCAATATCCATCACATCTTTGTTTTTAGAACCTAGTTTCATCTTTGGGATTTGTCATCCTTCTATCAACGAAACAATGTCATGCAATCAAATCAAACTTAGTCTAATCAATAGAATTTGTCATTCTATTTGACTTAGTTGTAATCCTTGGCACTATTTCAAACTTAGATCAAAGCTTAGGCCAAATCATAACATTTGTATGCCTATCCAAACGAGATCACAAAAAAGGAGACTTCAGGACAAGGAACTTGGAAAACCCAACCTTGAAACGGAAAACATTGGAAACCCAAGTAGTGAAACTCTTGATATTGAAACACCAAACTTTGAAACAGAAAACATTGAAACTCCAAGTAGTGAAGATCTCAATATCGAAACTCCCAACATTCAAAATCAACACATTGAAACTCAAAACAGTGAAATCCAAACCACCATGGCTGAAATAGATGAGGATCAATTGAATGCTTTAGCTCATCAAATGAAAATCCTTCAACAACAAATCTAGGATATGCAAAGGGAAACAACCATAGAAATACATTTGCTACCACACATCTACCCTTCTCCATTTGACAGAAATCTAGACATGACACCTTGTCCCCCAACAACTACATCATCCAAGTTCAATGTCTTTGAATTTTTGCAAAAGTTCAATAAGCCCAAATCTCAGTCATCAAACACAAATGATATTGAGCAATCTTACCAAGTCATGCATCTATCTTCATCTCCCACAAGTCAAAATAAATCTCAGAATTCTTTCACCCAAGTCAACGATTCCATACAACTACCTTCTTCTATCATATCTTCTACATCTGATGATTCATGTCAATCTCTCAGTCTAAACCATGCTATCATAGACCCTTTTGCACCTCAAGATCAAAGCATTCTTTCCAATTCATCCAATGATATGAAAATTCCACAAGTTCTTCCAATCTTTGACCAAGACCGAATCTCTCAAGAATTCTACGATGATCCCCTCCTTTCACTTTTCATCCATGATGATTCTCTTCCATCTCAAGAAAAAGGTATCCTTTCAAGTCCTTCCACCACATCTAACGAATCCATACCATCTCATGATTCCATTGCATCCCAAGACCATGATAATTCTTCCATCCTATCTAATGATGTCCTATCACCCGATAATCAAGATATGCTTTCTCATCAAGATCAAGATATGCTTCCATCTAAGGATATCCATTCATTCCATGAGGATGTTCATCCTTCTCAAGATCAAGATATGCCTTCCATACCACTACATGATGATTCCACACCTAATGAAGAGCAAGCTACTTCATCTTATACACCTCGTGATCCTCTTCCAAGTCAAGATCAAAGTACCCCATCATCCCCATGTCCAGATCCTATCACACCTACGCAAGCTATCCATGAACCCCACACCTACAAATTGGGATCCTCCACCTTCATCCACTTTGGTTTACTTCCAACACCTATCCTTTCATCCATATCATATCCTCCCAAAAATGGACTTGCATCTTGTTTCACAAGCAATACATATCCCATTGGTAAATGAATGCATCAAAGTATGAACTACAAAGGCAAAGGATTAGGCCTTCATGAACAAGGTATCCTACAACCCCTTTTTGCTCAACAAAATCCATATTATCTCGGCCTTGGTTATACACCTAAGTTTCCTAGTCCATCAAACCTTCCATCTATCTTAGGTCCTCATCCTAATCCACCAAACCTTCCATTTATCCTAGGTCCTCATCCTAGTTCATCAAACCTTCCCTCTATCCTAGGTCCATATCCTATTCCTCAAGAACAACAAAGGCACACATCCTCGATGCCCTTTCAAAATTCTACCACCAACAATTCATCCATGATACCTCCATACCATTCATCTCCATCCATCTCTCCTATTGCTCTTAGAAGCAATTTGGGTGCCAAATTTCAAAAGCTTCCATATCAAAATCCACATGTATCAAAGGATCAACATGTCTCCCCAAAGAGGCATGGAAAAATAAAAGAAAATTTGATCCAAAATCAAAATAAAAATAAAAAAGGCCACAAAGGCCCATCAAAGCAAAAAGAAAATTTTCCAAGACCACAAAGGTCTATAAATCAAAGAGAAAAATCTCAAAGGCCACAATGGCCCACAAATCAAATATCAAAGTCAAAAATCATGTGGATTCCAAAAATTCTCATAGAAGCAATGAAATCTAAATTGGCACCCAAATTTTCTAATCCAAAAGCTTCCTCCAATCTTCCATATAAAATCCTATCACCTTCCAAATCTATTTTTCCTCCATCACTTCATCACCCTTCAAGGTGTGTGCCAATGTTGATCTTGCCATCCTTTCCATCTATCCATCAACAAACCTTTCAAACTCCTACCCATTATCCCATCATACCCTAAATCTGCCAACATTTAGGAGTCCAATTTCCCATTTCCATGGTTTATTAGAGCATGTATTCAAGAGATATTTGGTTGTGAAACTTGATACTTAAGTCCTTCCTCCATCTCCCTATCATCCATATCCTATTTTCCATATTCCTCTTGCACTCTACACTTGGGGGGGAAAGTTTTTTCCATCTTATCATTCCTTACATTTCCACCTTTGATCTTGACAAGGTTAAGGATCTTATTGAACATCATATATCTTATCATATACGCTCTATCCATATCTTTTGTACCATATCTTTCATCCTATCCATATTCCATCATTCTTACCAGATACATCCCTTTTCTCGTCTTTGGTCTTGATGAGGAATAGGAGTGAAATACTTGGGCCTTGTGTCTGTATATTATCTAGTTGATCTTGATCATCCCATTCATTATCTTTATCCTTGCTTTCTTCTATTCCATAACTCCCAGCTTATCAAAATCCATGTCATCATGTCCCGTTGCAACCTTGAATCTTATCATGCAAATCATATTTGAGCCTAACTATAAAACATTATCCAATCACCATATCTTTTCTCAATCAATCATCATCAATCATCAATCTTATCATCATCATGTCTTATGGAATCAATCATTCCTGGCATCTTAATCAATCAACCATTATCATCTTTCGACAAGAGATATGTTGCTTGCATGACATGTTTTGTAGTGAATCTTTCATTTTGATCTATCATTTATCCATGGTTGCATTACCTCTTTTGTGGGACATCTTGTTCCTTCAACTAGTCATATCATATCAATCTATCTTGGGCTATGCGACTTGCTCTACATCATTTATCCATCATGCTTCCATCTTTGCACCTATCATGCTTCCATGTTCAAATCATAGCTTGATCCAATGTTTGTATCAAGGTACTCCCCTAGCATTACTCGGCCCATTCTAAAAATTATTTTGTCTTATCATATCACACTGGGGGTATGTCCTACATTGGATTGGATTCTTGTACATTCTCAAGGTCAGAAAATTGAAAATCCCAAAAACATTCAAAACATATCAAAATTCAAAAATAGGTCAAAAAGTCAAGAAGTCAAAAACATAGTCGTCCTTCGAACTATGTCATCTTTGAGCTTTGAACGTAGGCAAGGGTGATCTTTGATTATCCCCCGAGACATTTGAGTCAGTCTTTTCAGTTTCCGCTATGTTCATATTTTCATCTTGGTTGTGTCGTCAGTCGAACTACATGGTCTCTGCGTGTTTAACGTAGGCAAGGCTAATCTGTTGATCAGCCCCCGAGGCCCCTAGGATAGGTCTTTAGGTTAGGTTTTGGTCATCATGGTCATGTCACACCCTGCACTAGGGGCAAAATCCTGCACTCACTAGGGGCAAATAAACTTTGAGCTTGAACCAACAAGCAAATAGTCGTTGGACTAAAGTTACAAACACAAACTTCAAATGGATGATGATCTTTCTAAATCAAGGGTTTATCATGTTAAACACAAAAGTTCAATTTGTTCTACTTTGATTTTTGATATCATATCTCTCGAGTCCTCGATGATGTATCGAACTAGAGGAGCAAGGAAGGAGTATGATTTTCTTTATCTGTTGTCTGTGAGTTTATCATTATTACTATGCAAGTTGTCGTGAGACATTCGCTACAAAGTATCACTGATAACATTCTAAATTTTCATAGGAAAAAGATTAACTCTTGACTGTTTACGCAAGCGACACTCAAGTCATCTCAGTTTAATTATACTTAGATGCTTGTGTTAACTTGCAATTTTAAAACATCATGGAAGTGGTACTTAGGTCATCTTGGTCTAAAATATGCCATCGATGCTTGTACTCACTTTCAACATTTTAAAGGCCCAATGATGATAAAAAGCACGACAAATTGGTTAATATAAATGACAACTTTTGAAAACGAGATTTGCATTGTTAAGTTAGACTACATTCATGTTAGTATTGCATGTGTATTTATGGGGTTTTTCAATGTTGAAACAATTCCACAATGGTGTCATCTCTATTATTAATGGATTGAGTACATTGGACATTAATCAAAAACACATCATTCTCATTTAGTGGCACATCAGTTGCATCATCATTTGTATATCTTGGAAAACATTCTCATTTCATCTACATCCATACATTCCATCATGATATTTGCATCAGAAAATACAAAAGAAAGGACATACATTGCATATCATTTTCAACATCATGTCATCCACTACGCTTAAATAAGTCTCTTCAGATTTCCAAGAAAGTTGGGAAATATGTTAGAGTTATGAAGCTTAAAATATCAATCTACTATAATCTTCCCACAACTTTTGGAAGTTGGACAGACTCACTTATTCAAGCTTAAGGCATTGAACATTTGCACTCATAATCATTACATCACATTGCATCATCATAATAAATCACATCACATTCCATAATCATAATTCATTCATCACATTGAATAATCATTATCATCATCTAGAAATTAAATAAAGTCACAACATTGCATATCATAATAGGGAAATCAAGTGCATGTCAACATTTAGATCATAATCATCACCGCATATCATATACCTCAAAATGATGTCAAAGTGTACAAGGATATCCAAAGGTATAAAGAGATACATCAATATCAAAACTAGTAGTGTATCATAATGTCTCAAATCAAGAGGTACATCATCAATGTCTCAACTAAATCAGTGTATACATCAGGTCTCGGTACATCATCAAGTCTCAATACATCAATCAATCCTATACTGGGGCATATCAATCAATCAGAGAAAGAAAACCACATCGCCCAATCAAATCTGGATCCGCCTGCACCAGATGCGAAAAATCCTCCTATGATCAATAACATATCACAAATCAGCAATCTTATCAATCAATTCAACCTCGCCTATCATGAGGTTCATCAATCAATTCAACCTCACCTAGCATGAGGTTCATCAATAAATGCACCTCGCCTATCATGAGGTCAATCAATCAAACTATCATTGATCCTCGCCTATCATGAGGTCAATCATCAATCTATCATTGATCCTCGCCTATCATGAAGTCAATTATCATCATCCTATCATTGCATCTAACCTATCATGAGATCAATGGACATCTAATCTATCAACATCATCAATCATCATCAACACAAAGGCTGAACGCGATCATCAAACATCAAACACAAGGAGGAAACATAAGGCATCAATTAATCAATTAATCAATCTAGCAGGCTCAATCTTCTTTTTCGAGAGATAAATTGTGTATGTTATCATGGTATCATTGGTTTAACGTTGGATCATCATCACATCATTACAACATCATCACACAATCATTAAATCATCGACAAATCATCAAAATTCCAAACTTCACCGATTTATCTCTCGAGGGGGCATATATCCGTCAGTACCTAAAAATCAACGTCTGGGGCATCGTCTAGGGCATCAAAAAAAAATTAAGCATTAGTATCAAGTTTTTCTTTGAAGCAGCGTGTAAACACATTACTTCAAAGAGGGGAAAAATGTATACACCTAAAAAGGGTCATCACCTTTAATTAATTAAATACTAGCTATTTGATTAATATTTCAACTACATATAAATAAATGCTCAATTTATTTATATTGTTCACCCTTCTCTAATTCTCCAAAATCTAAAACACTTTCTTCTAAATTAATTAAATAAACACCTAAAAATGGTCATCACCTTTAATTAATTAAATACTAGCTATTTGATTAATATTTCAACTACATATAAATAAATGCTCAATTTATTTATATTGTTCACACTTCTCTAATTCTCCAAAATCTAAAACACTTTCTTCTAAATTAATTAAATAAACAAGGTTCCCTAAACTTGTTTTATTTAATTAAACTTCATTAAATCCAATTAGGAATTAGAGCACATTTCTACAACTTTTTGTGTGCCACCTCATCAAGGTCACATGAAAATAAATAGCTCTAATTTTTAATTAGAATTATCCTCCACCAATTTCAAAAAGTACATGGTCTTTCCTTCCCACACTTCCACCAATTTCAAAAAGCACATGGCTTTATTCCCCCACACTTCCAACAAATTTGGAGCACATGGGTCTTTGTTTCACACACTTGGAATCTCATACATTTGACATGCTTCCAATTGGTCAAGGGGATTCTCTTCACACACATAGCATGTTGTCCTTGGTCAAGGGACATTTCTTCTAAATTAAATAAACAAAAAACCCTAAACGTGTTTATTTAATTAATCTTCCCTAATCCTGATTAAGAATTAGAGCACATTTCTACAACTTTTTTATGTGCCACCTCATAAAGGTCACATGAAAATAAATAAGCCTAATTATTAATTAGAATTATCCTCACACACTTCCACCAATAAGAAAAGGCACATGGCTTTATTCCCCCACACTTCCAACAAATTTGGAGCACATGGGTCTTTGTTTCACACACTTGGAATCTCATACATTTGGCATGCTTCCAATTGGTCAAGGGATTCTCTTCACACACATGGCATGTTGTCCTTGGTCAAGGGGACAACATCCTGATTCCTTTCATCTCCACCGTCTATCTTATCTCCTTTGAATCTAAACCATTGATAGGTGCCACCTCACAAAATGCTTGCAAAACTCTATAAATACACCCCTCATCCATTCCATTATCATCCACCTTTTGAGTAATGTTATAATGCTATTTTGAAATACAAATTGGAATAGTGTTATAATGCCATTTTCCATCCACACTTTGAGTATTGTTACCATGCAGGTTTTTTGTAGGAGCTTGGAGCTTTCATGGAGTCTTATACTTAGCTTGCATATCATATGTCACTTTGCATTCTTATCTTAGATTAATTAGTTGCTTCATAGTTACATTTTATCATCTCCATTGCATCATAGTTACATTTTATCATCTCCATTGCATCATAGTTACATTTTAGGTTAGTTTGTTTTATGTTTGTATTTGAGCATATGCATAATCATAGATAGCTCATTATAGTTGCATATCATCTCACTCATCTCCAATTGTTCATCCATCACCAACATCATCCTTTGTTTATAGTTACATTCATCATCAATTCCATCATCTTGTTTCATTTAAGAGCATACCATTAATCCTTCCACCACACATTTGCACATAGAAATCATCTTAGCTTGCATATTAAGCATAAAATCTCATTTTCTAGGTAGTCATTTTAACAACCTTTGTGCTCATAGAAATGTAAGGGCCAAACGGTTTAATAAATCCCTAGAATTAGAGAACAATGATACGTATTTGAAAAGTTTGATTGTATTGCGAAATAGATTAGTTTTACTTGCTTCAAACTTTGAATGTAAACCGTCTCATTAAGGTTTGTGTTGACATTAGAATAACTCACTCTACACATTTCGACACACGCACAAAATGGCGCCCACCGTGGAAATGGGTTGAAATAACATTTATATGTAAACCATGGATTATATTTAATTAATATCATAAAGGTTTGAATGTAAACCTTAATTCAAAATGGGTTGAAATAACCTTTATGATATCCTAATTCATTAGATTAATTAAAGGTTGTTAAAGATATCATAACCTTTATGAGGACCCCCTTGACACATTTAATTAATTCATTAGATTAATTAAATGTGTCAAGGGGATCCTCATAAAGGTTATGATATCCTTAACAACGAAGATTAATTAAATAAACATGTTTAGGGTTTTTTTGTTTATTAAATTTAGAAGAATGTGAATTAGGAGAATTAAAAGGAAAGTGAAACATATAAATAAAGTAAGACCTTATTTATATGTAGTCGAAGCATTAATCAAATAGGTTGTATTTAATTAATTGAATGTGATGACCATTTTCAGGTGTATACAAAGGTTAAGAGTCTTATACAAAGGATGTTCAACGGATTTTTAGGATATGATATGCAAATTTATGATATGCATGTTACTTTGCATATGTTATAATGCTATTTTGAACACATCACTTCAAAGAGGGGCAAAATATATACACTTGAAAATGGTCATCGCATTCAATTAATTAAATACAACCTATTTGATTAATGCTTCAACTACATATAAATAAGGTCTTACTTTATCCACCTTTTGAGTAATGTTATAATGCTATTTTGAAATACAAATTGGAATAGTGTTATAATGCCATTTTCCATCCACACTTTGAGTATTGTTACCATGCAGGTTTTTTGTAGGATCTTGGAGCTTTCATGGAGTCTTATACTTAGCTTGCATATCATATGTTACTTTGCATTCTCATCTTAGATTAATTAGTTGCTTCATAGTTACATTTTATCATCTCCATTGCATCATAGTTACATTTTAGGTTAGTTTGTTTTATGTTTGCATTTGAGCATATGCATAATCATAGATAGCTCATTATAGTTGCATATCATCTCACTCATCTCCACTTATTCATCCATCACCAACATCATCCTTCGTTTATCGTTGCATTCATCATCAATTCCATCATCTTGTTTCATTTAAGAGCATACCATTAATCCTTCCACCACACATTTGCACATAGAAATCATCTTAGCTTGCATATTAAGCATAAAATCTTGTTTTCTAGGTAGTCATTTTAACAACCTTTGTGCTCATAGAAATCTGAGGGCCAAACGGTTTAATAAATCCCTAGAATTAGAGAACAATGATACGTATTTGAAAAGTTTGATTGTATTACAAAATAGATTAGTTTTACTTGCTTCAAACTTTGAATGTAAACCGTTTCATTAAGGTTTGTGTTGACATTAGAATAACTAACTCACTCTACACATTTCGACACACGCACAAGGATTAATTAATCAAATAAATCATATTTAATTAATTAGATTCTTCAGACCATTTTTAGGTGTCTACATTTTGCCCCTCTTTGAAGTGATGTGTTTATGCATTGCTTCAAAGAAAATTTGTTTTGCTGCTGCTAGTATCGACGAAAAAATTCAGAATGCCCGAGACATGTTTTCAAGTGATTGATGGATATATGCCCCCTCGGGAGTTAAATTAATGAATTTTTTATTTTTTGGAATTTTTCAAATTTTTATGATTTTTCTAATGATATGATGTAGATTTGATAAAGGTTTGATGATAAAATAATTTATCTCCCAATAATTGATGTAGAAAGTGCCTTTGAATGAGGTTTGAATTAAGCCTCCTTGTGTTTGATGATTTTCGATCGTGTCAGCCTTTGATTTGATATGATTGATGATTTGATCAATTAGATGATGTTTGACCTCATGATAGGCGAGGTCTGATGATTGAGTGGTGATAATTATCCTCATGATAGGTGAGGAATAATTATAGTTTGATTGATGAACCTCATGATAGGAGAGGTTGATTCGATGTATTGACCTCATGATAGGCGAGGTTGATTTGATGTATTGACCTCATGATAGGTGAAGATCAATGATGGGTTGATGATTTTCCTCATGATAGGTGAGGATCAATGATAGGTTGATGATTGATTGACCTCATTATCAGCGAGGTTCATTGATAGTCACTCGCGAGATTTGATCAAAGTATAACCGGAGCCAAATAAATTGATAGGCTGATTGATTTTTGATTGATTGATAATATTGCTAATTTGAAATATGTTATGATCATAGGATGATTTTAGAGTTTTTCCCAAAGACATGGGACATGATTCCACATCTGGTGTAGGCCGATATAGATATCATCAGTCGATGTGGAAAATCTATAATGCAGATGCAAAACTAATATGAATGCAATCTAATTTAACCATGCAAATCTACATATGCAAGCATTGGCATGTTAACAGTACTTTTATTGTGCTTTGTATCATCATAGAGCTTTAAAAATGTTGAAAGTGAGTACAAGATCAAAGGTATAATGTAAACCAATGATGACCTGAGTACTACTCTCATGTTTTTTGAAATTGCAAGTGAACACAAGCATCGAGGTATAATTAAATCGAGATGACCTGAGCATTTGTTGCGTAAACAAACAAGAATTAACCACTTTCCTATGTGAATTGGAATGTCATCCATGATACTTTGTAGAGCATTTCCCACGATGATTCACACAGTAATTATGATTAATTCATAGACAGTAGACAAAGAAAATACCATTTCTTCTTCCTAGCTTCTCTAGTTCAATACATCATTGAGTTGCTCCAAAGAAATGATAACAATGATCAAAAGTACAACATATCTTACACTTGCTTATAGTATTCAATCATTTATTCAGATTAGATCATCCATCCTGATTTTATGATGTTTTTGTGTTTTCAATATTTTGGATCAAACCTAACCTAAAGACCTATCCTAGGGGCCTCGGGGGCTTGATCAAAGATTAGCCTTGCCTACGTTATACACGCAGAGACCACGTAGTTCGACTAATACAGACTCATGTTTGGTTTTGGATTTTTGATATTGACCTGTTTGACTTATTTTTGAATTTTCGATGTGATATGGATGTTTGATGCGTTTTTTATGGTGATTGATATTCCATGTTGGGTTGTGTTTTTATCATTGTTTTTGTTGCTTTTGTCCAACCGTTGTCTGTCTATTTGATTAAGCTCAATGTTTATTGCCCCTAGTGAGTTCAGGATTTTTCCCCCAAGCTCGGGTGGAACATGACTACTCACAATGATATGATAATGGATGCAAAATGATAGTGAAAGTAATGACCATGGCATGTGTCCAATAGATTGAAAAGTTGGCTTGAATCACAAACATCGCCTGTTTCCAAGTTTTCACTATATGTTTTTATTGCACCTTTCATTCTTTTTGAAATTTTTTTTGTCTTTTTCTCTTTTCTAATAATTTTTTTTTTGTTTTCTGATTTTTTGATTTGTTTGGATTTTGTAGCTTCTTTTCTTTTTTGGATTTTTCAGGATATTTGAGATGAAATGAGATGATATGACTGATTGAAGGAACAAGAAGCCCCACAATAGGGGTAATGCAACCATGGATAAATGATAGTTCAAAATGAAAGATTCACTGCAAAACATGTCACACAAGCAACATATCTCTTGTCAAAAGATGATAATGGTTGATTGATTAAGATGCCAGGAATGATTGATTCCATAAGGCATGATGATGATAAGTACTTAAGATCACTGATTCCCCTAAGTACGATAAGATTGATGATTGATGATTGATTGACAAAGATATGAGGATTGGATAATGTTTTGTAGCTAGGCTCAAATATGATGTGCATGATAAGATTCAAGGTTGCAAAGGGACACGATGACATGGATTTTGATAAGCTAGGAGATATGGAATGGAAGAAAGCAAGGATAAAGATAAGGAATGGTGATTATCAAGATCAACTAGATAAGATACAAACACAAGATCCAAGTATCTTGCCCCTATTCCTCATCAAGACCGAGGAAAGGAAGAAAGGATGTATTTAGTAAGAATGATGGAATATGGATAAGATGAAAGATATGGTATGGAAGATATGGATAAAGTGTATAGGATAAGATATATGATGTTCAAGAAGATCCTTAACCTTGTCAAGATCAAAGGTGGAAATGTAAGGAATGGGCATAGAAAAGATATTGACCATGAATGATAAGATGGATGAAACTTGTCCCTAAGTGTAGAGTGCAAGAGGAATATGGAAGATAGGATATGGATGATAGGGAGATCGAGGAAGGACTTAAGCATTGAGTTTCACAACCAAATATCCCTCTAATAAACCATGGAAATGGGAATTAGACTCCTAAATGTTGGCAAATTAATGATATGATGGAAGAATCTAGGGACTTATGCAAAGGTTTGGATTAAAGGAGAATGATGGGGGATGAATGTTGGATAATGGATAGGAGGTTGGAAGGCCTATTGATGGATAGATGGAAAGTATGGAAAGATCAACATTGGCACACACCTTGAAGGGTGGTGGAGTGATGGAGGAAAAATGGATTTGGAAGGTGATAGGTTATTAGATGGAAAATTGGAGGAAGCTTTTGGATTAGCAAATTTGGATGCCAATTTAGATTTTATTGCTTCTATGAGACTTTTAGGATTCCACATGACTTTTGACTTTGATTTTTTCTTTGTGGGCCTTTGTGACCTTTGAAATTTTTCTTTTTGATTTATGGACCTTTGTGGTCTTTGAAAATTTCCTTTTTGCTTTGATGGGCCTTTGTGGCCTTTTATATTTTTCTCTTGATTTTGGATCAAATTTTATTTTATTTTTGCATGTCTCTTCGAGGAGACATGTTGATCCTTTGATACATGAGGATTTTGATATAGAAGCTTTTGATATTTGGCACCCAAATTGCTTCCAAGAGCAATGGGAGAGGTGGATTGAGATGGATTATATGGAGGTATTATGGATGAGTTAATGTGGGTATAATTTTGAAAGGGCATCAAGGATGTGTGCCTTTGTTGTTCTTGAGAAATAGGATATGGACCTAGGATAGAGGGAAGGTTTGATGGACTAGGATGAAGACCTAGGATAGATGGAATGTTTGGTGGGTTAGGATGAGGACCTAAGATAGATGGAAGGTTTGATGAATTAGGACACTTAGGCTTTTAACCAAGGCTGTGGTGATATGGGTTTATTTTAACAAAAAGGGGTTCTAGGATACCTTGCTCATGAAGGCCTAATCCTTTTCCTTTGTAATTCATACTTTGACACATTCATTTACCAATGGGATATGTATTGTTTGTGAAACAAGATGCGATTCCATTTTTGGGAGGATATGATATGGATGAGAGGACAGGTGTTGGAAGTAAACCAGAATGGATAAAGGTGGAGGATCCCAATTTATAGGTGTGGGGTTCATGGATAGCTTGAATAGGTGTGATAGGCTCTTGACATGGGGATGATGATGTGTTTTGATCTTGACTTGGAAAAGGATTATGAAGTGGTATAAAAGGCATATCTTGACCATGAGAAGGATAATCATCTTCATGGGATGAAAGGGTATCCTTGAATGGAAGCATATCTTGATCTTGATGAGGAAGGGAATCATGAGATTTTTTAGAAAGCATGTCTTGATCATCAATTGGTAAGACATCATTAGATAGGATGGAAGAACTATCATGCTCTTGTGATGCAATAGAATCATGAGATGGTATGGATTGATTACATTATGTGGAAGAAGAACTTGGAAGGATACTTGTCTCTTGAGATGAAAGGGAATTATTTTGGATGAAAAGTGAAAGGAGGGGATCATCATAAGATTCTTGAGAAATGTGGTTTTGATCAAGGATTGAAAGATTTTGTGGAATTTTGATATCATTGGATGGAGTAGAAAGAATATTTTGATCTTGATTTGTAGGGGAGTCTATGCTAGCATGATTTGGATTGAGAGATTGACATGAATCATTAGATGTTGAAGATATGATAGAAGAGGATGATTGGATGGAATTGTTAACTTGAGTGAAAGAATCTTGAGGTTTATTTTGGGTTATGGTGGATGGAGATAAATCCATGACATGATAGGATTGCTCAATATCATTTGTGTTTGAGGATTTAGATTTGGGCTTATTGAACTTTTGCAAAAATTCAACGAAATTGAACTTGGATGACGTAGTTTTTGGTGAAGAAGGTATCATGTTCATTGTTTGGTCAAGAGGATATGGGTAGATGTCTGGCAACATATATCTTTCTGTTTTTGTTTCCCTTTGCATATCCCAGATTTGTTGTTGAATTTTTTTCATTTGATGAGATAAAGCATTCAATTGATCCTCATCTATTTCCGCCATGGTGGTTTGAGTTTCAATTTCCTGCTCTTTGGATTTTTTACTCTTGTTGTGAGGGATTTCTTGACAAATGTTGTGGATTTCCAATCCCTAATCATAAATTTCACTGTTTGATTCTATTTTGACTCTTTTGTGTTGTTTTTTTTTTTGGATGATCTTTATCTAGATTTTAATGATTTTCAAATACACAACAATCAAATGTAGACAGTTGTTTTTAAGAACAGATAGTGTATGTTCAAAAGAACCACATATGGTCCTATTTTCACTGGTTTGATAACAAAAATGCACTTCAGATAGACTCACTCTTAATAGTCAAAAGGTCATTGTTATACTCAATAGCCCACAGCTTAAAATTGCATCGACTCACACAACCGTGTCACCCCCTAGAGGGCGCATGTGTTTTTGTCTTTTCCAAGTGCATACTCAAGTTTATATTTCTTGATCCCCTGAGCAAATGATCCTTGGAAATTATATGATGAGTATCTTGGGGGCAGATTCTTCCCTCCCCTTGCACTGTGAGTATTACAATGTCTGGTTACTGACTCAGTTGGATACTACACTATGGTTCTTAGAAAGGGTTTCCGTTTGGAGTGGCAATAATAAACTCCCTCAGGAGACCTCCCAACCTTTAGAACAAAGGTTTTAGGGATGGTTATCTTGCACACTTCTGACAAAAGTGGGTTTCCCCATATTTTCTTTAAATTTTATAGTGGGGTGGAAAAACCTGGCTTTGGTTTGAAACCACTTAGGTTGTTCCCGTAGGGTGAGTACTTTTTCCCACTACAACAAGCCTTCTAAAAGATGTAATAAAACTTGAAGAACACATAAAAAGGATGAGTCTGGATTTTTGGATCACCTAGTTAAGGGGAGAGCATATGCCTATCACCACACAAATACATAAATCAAGTTGTTCAATTTTTAGAGCCCAAACTAGTTACAATTTTCTATCTATGTGACGATGTTGCTTCACAAAAAGACATGGTGTAAATTTTAAATCCACATTGAAAAGTTTGGTGACTACCCTAGATTGATAAATTTTAGTCCAATTGAAAATGTAACTATCCTAGGATTGATTCATTTTAAAACCAATTGAAGAAGTGTCTATCCTAGATTAATTCATTTTAAGTCCAAATCCAAAAACTAATGAGTTTCTAATGTTAATTTTAACCAAATTTGACAAAGCTTGTGTAGATGGTTAATTTTAAGCCCAAATTAATGCTAGTTGGTCCTAAAGCATGAATGAAAAATAACATATGATGGGTTATTTTCTCATGAGTGTTTGAAAACACTATTACAATGGATATCAAATTCTTTCTTTCACTTCAATACTCCATGTTCTTCTTAAAACCTATAATAAATGCTTAAAAATTTTAGATGAGATCAATAAATAAGAAGATATAAGGGTTAGATGAATGATTAAGCATAAAAACCCTAAAACTTAGACCAAGTTACAATGTGATTTGACTTTAAATGTAAAATTGAAAATTTTAACTCTAAAAAAAGTGATAAATACCTACACTATTTCATAGCTTATGAAATTCTACCCCATTTCAAAAAAAAAAGTTTTGAAAAAGACCTTTGTATGACCAAGATATGGTCATTTTAAGATTGATTGTCAAAGCGCTAAAACAGAGGTCAGAAGCGCTAAAACAGAGTTTTTTTTTTTTACTTTTGTCGGATGCGCTAAAAGAAGTGTCAGACACGCTATTACAGTGGTTAGAAGCACTATAGAAATAACCAGAAGCGCTATAGAAATAGCCAGAAGCGCTATAGGATTTTAGAAACACGCTAAAATAAATGTTGGATGTTGCAGTCGACCTGTGCTGGATTGTAGAATTGAAGCGCTAAAACAGTCCTCCAAAGTGCTATACTTTTCCTTAGAAGCACTAGAACAGTCCTTCAAAGCGCTATACTTTTCCTCAGAAGCACTATAGAATCTTCTGATCACGCTAAAACAGATTACGCCATATTCCTGTATGAAAACTTTCCAGAAAAAGTTGTTAAAAACATGGGGTACAGCCCCACGGTGGGCGCCAGAATGTAAGTGTGGAAAATGTAAATTGAATACAATTAAATACACCTCTTAATGAAAAATTGTATCAAGATTAAACATGAATTAAACTAATTTAAAATAGAGAAAAGCTTGAAAGTGTCTCATTGTCTCCTATCTCCAAAGATTTATCAAATTACAAAAGCTCTCATATTTGTAAGCACCGTAACTATTTAAAATGCCTATCTAGAGAATAGAATGGATGCTAAATGCAATGATGTGATGACTACTAATGAATTCTAGATGATATGATGCTACTATAAACTATCTGACATGAAACCTACTAAATGGAAGCTACAGTAAAAGCTAATGATGCTGTCGTGATATGAAATCTATTGATGCCATGATACTATGATGATACTAAAATGCTAATGCTAATGCTTATGATTGCTTGGTTGCTTGAGTACTAATTCCTGTAGATTAAGTTTGCATAAAAGATGATAATTCTTGGATGATTTAGATGCTTCAAAAGGCTATATATATAGATTTTTGGCAACAGTTTTGCACAGGGGTAACACAACAGAGGCTGAGATTAAATCTAGAGATTTGAATGGTACGAGATGAGAAGGTGCAGCTGATCATGGAGGATTGTTCCTCCCCATGAAAACACCAGGCAAGATGAGAGGAAAGATTTGAGGCAAAAGATTCAGAGGATTGCCTGCAGGTTTGTCCCTGAGGCTTTTCCCATGAATGCCAGTTGCATTAATTAGATTTGAAAAATCTAATTTTATTGGTGAGTGAATAGAGGGATTTGATTTATGCATTTATTTGAATATTTTTGGTTTATTCAAATTCAACAAAAGGGGAATAAATAATTAAATAAAACAAACATTTGATATTTGCCCATTTAATAAAGAGGAATATGATAAGATAATTAAATAACACAAATTATTGAAGTTGTGTATTTAATTTAATGGATAAAGTATAGAAGAAAGAATAACAATTAAATAAAACAAAGTATTTAATTTTGTTTATTTAATTAAGAGGAAAATAATATGATAAAATAGAAGAATTAATCGTGAACTTAATATAAATAAATATTTATATTTATTTACTAAGTAGATGAATTTAGGATTAATTAATCAAATAAATCATATTTAATTAATTAGATTCTCCAGACCATTTTTAGGTGTCTACACACACTACTTGGTTGGCCAACAAATTAGACTGGAACCAAGTGAGAAGAAATGCATTAAATTAGACTTACGATCCTAATAATATCTTAATCTAAATATATGTGTCCCACCAAGTCAATATCCACACCTATTGCATAGCGAATCCCATAAATATGAGTATCTTGAATGCAATGGAGATATGCTTAACTACTTTCTAATGTAACTCATCTAGTTCCTACATGAATCGAGAGACCATTCCCATAAAATATGAAATTTTATGTCTTATACGAATCAATTATATGATACTACCAACAACTTTTCAATATAAAGTGCCATCAACTAAGGGTGGAGAACACAGCCTCAAGTTTGACCCCTGATAGAAATGGAGTCATTACAAGCTTACAATCACCCATGTAAAATTTAGAGAGTATATAAAGATCATACTTGGTTTGTGTAAAGAAGATACCTAAAGATGATTGAGTGATCTTAATACCTAAGAATTATTTCAAAAGGCCTAAGTTTGACATAAAAAATATATCATGTAAAGTATTTTTCATTACCATGATGGTGGATGAGTGACTCCATGTGATCAAGTCATCAACATAGAGAACTATAAATATTAGTGACATTCTACTAAAAAATGTATACTTTTGTATTATAATGACATCAATTGAACCCAAATGTTAGAAGGAGGGAGCCCATCTTGGTATACCAAGCTTGAGGAGCCTATTTGAGGCCATAGAGAGGCTTCTAAAGATGAAAAACAAGTGAAGGATCCTATATGAACCCTTGTGGCTACTCCATGCATATTTCCTCTTGAATGTCACCATGAAGAAAGAAATATTCACATATATTTTATCAAATTCTCAATTTTGGATTCCATAAATAGTAAGGACAAGTTATGTGAAATTTATTTTGGTAACTGGCATAAAAGTTTCAAAGTAGTCAATCTTAGGAACCTAGGAGAATCTTTCTATGACCAAGTGATTCTTATGCTTGTCAACTAACTTATCTATTGTAATTTTTTTCTAATAGATCTATATTTGCATTGAACAATTTTCCTTTCCTTAGGAAGGGGGACTTTATCCCAAGTATGGTTCTTCTCCAATGAACTTAACTCTTCTTACATAGCATCATCCCACTCAGGGATACTAGAAGCTCCCTAAAAGGAATTTATATTGGAATTTGAAGCAACGAAGAGATGTAGATCATGTTAAAACTATGACCATATTCTTTGAGTATCTAAAGGATCACCAACCCAATCACCTACTAATTGTAATGTTTGGCAAGCCCAAAGATACCCTAATCCTAGAGTGTGTAAAGAAGAATCATCAATCTTTGAGTTATGAGTAGAAAAGGAATACAAATCCTCATCATCACCATCATAATTTGAAGTGGAGGAAGAAGACTCATCATAAAGATTGGGAGGATTGAGATCCTTTGAAGAATTATCATCATTGTGCAATGTCTCCAATGTGATGGTGGATGGAGAATTAGTAGGATAAGAACTAGAAGGTCTATCCTAAAAATAAGCACTCCTCTCATGAACAACTCATGAATGGTGGGATGGAGAAGCTTGTAGCCTTTGACACCATCTAGATACCCAAAAAATTATGTAAATATTGCTCTATACATCCATAGCCTTGTGTTTATCTACTAGAATATGGGCCCATAGAAGAGAGACAAACACTCAAAAATGCTTCACTATGGGCTTCCAACCCGTCCAATCTTTAAAATGAGTTACCCCCTTCAATTTTAATGAGGATCTCAGTTCTTAATCTAACATGCATAGTTAATGGCCTCTACCCAATAATGAGGTTCCAATGATTTGGAGTGTATCATATAATTATTTATTTATTTTAAGGGCCTATTCGTATTATGTTACACCATTCTATTGAGGATTGTATGTAACTATGTGCTACAAGTCAATTTCTTATTAAGCACAAAGTTATCCAAACCAATGGTTAACATATCACCCCCATTATTTGCACACGAAATCTTGATGGTCTTCCCTAATTATTTCTTTATAAAATATTTGAAGTTTTAAAAAGACTCAAAGACCTCAAACTTTGTTTTTTGAGAAAATAAACCCAATTGTTTCTAGAAAGATCATTTATAGATTTCAAGACATATTGAGCCTTGCTAAATTATGGATGTGGAAATGGTATTTCCAAGTCACTATGTACTAACTCTAATAGCTATGTGGCCCTCAATGATTTTCATTTATCATATTTCTCTTTAAGATGCTTACCAAGAATGCATCCCTAAAAAAGTACATTACAAATTTGAATAGAAGGCAACCTGAAACCATGTCTTGTTGACCAAATCACTAATGCCACAAAAAAATCACCACATCTAAGTAATATTATCAAATCAAATTCAAGAATATAATGAGAAAAGTGATAAATTCTAGACTAGTGATCTACTTTTCCATGATAATTGTAGACCCACCATGTATTTTACTTATTACAACTATATCTAGCATGACCTCAACTTGCTTTCTAGATCCCATGTGAGTGATTTGATAAAAAAAAATGATATTAGCTGTTAAAGATGGAACATAAAGAACATCCTTAAATGTTCCTTCACCCACATCAAAAAACCCTCTCCTATGCACTTCCATAGAAGTGTCATCGCCCATTAGTATGGTAGGCATAGAACATGGATATAAGGAGGTGAGACCTTCCTTTGATAAAGTAATGTGGTATGAAGTACTTGAGTCAATGATCCATGTATTAGGTTGTAAAATAACTGAAACTAGGGCCTCACTTTTTCCTTTCCCTTTACTTTTATGTGTCCTTAGAAGACCCTTCTAATGAACCATATTTCATTGAGTCAAGCACCTTAATATTAATCTTTTCAAAAAGATGTGTTAGGTGATCAATATATTTATTTTAGAAATTGTGTTCATTATGGCTAGGACTTTTATAATAGGAAAACTTGAACTTCTCCTTGTTAGGTTATCCACCTTTTGATGAAGAGGTCTGATTAGCTACATTTAAAGCAACATGTTTTTTTATCTTTCTTCTTCTCTCCCTAGTTCTTTTTCTCTTATCCTAATTTTCAAACCCTTTTTGTTCTTTTGTGTCCTAATTTATAGCTAAGGTATATGACTTTGAGGGTTTAATTGTACCCATTTGGACCAACTTATATTTCTCCCTAGTGAATTAGGAGGAAAATTCATCTAGAAGACACTTTTTATGTGCAATCTACGACACATTTTGTGGCATAAAATGTAGAGAAAAATACATAATAGTTAGGAGGTCAAGCTTACAAAGAATACTTAAGATTTTTTGTTTATCATTTTTCTTAATTCTACATTATTTCAATGGCAATCTAATAGATTTTAATTGTGTGAAGAAGTATTGTATAGTGTCAAAATCGGTAGGACTTAGCCCTATGGTTTCATTCTTTGGTTGATGATCCCTTAATTCATATTTCTTACTAAAGAGGTTTTCTAATGTGGTTCACACATTATTGGGTGTAGTGGCATATTCAATGTAAAAAATGAAGTCGGGAGACACTAACATACATAGAATACCAAATACTTTATCGGATTTATTTAACATTTTTAGATTTCTACACCTTTTGCAAGTTTTATTTCAAGTACCATCATAACTTTGTGAAACCATTTACTTTTTAGATAGATTACCATTTTAGATTTCTATTCAAAATATTGATAAGGTGTTATAATATGAACCGTTGATTGATTTATTAGTACAAATAAGTAGATTGTTGTACCAAAAAAATACAAAATTAAGGCACACAAGACAATCCTCCCTTTTCATTAGTTTTAGAAATGACCCTCCCATAAATTACAATATTGACACTTTATAATTAGTGTAATATACAATGTAAATATCATTTTTTTAGATTTTTACAAAGCCCAAAATGGCCAAAACACTAAAACTATAGATCAAGTACATTATGAGATCAATTACAGAGTAACATTATGAAGTACACAAAAAATATGAACTCTAGAAAAAATATGACCCAAAAATAAGTATTTTGCACAAGATGGCTCTTGGAAGGTCTCAAAATGAGATTTATTTAGCAAAATTTGGATCTTAATTTTATAAAAATACTGGAGCATTAAATCAAAGAACCAATCTCACCATAGTGTATCATGTGAAATCTTACCCCAAATAAAAAAATACACCAAAAAGGCCTTTGTATGGATAAGAATGGGCCTCTCAAAGTTGACCTATAAAACTAAAAACTACAATGGATAGGGGGTATAAAATTTAAAATAATCATGTTGATGTCACCACTAGTTTTAACCAAAAAATGCCAAATTTAGTAGAACCACTAACTTTAGTTATAGAAAGATAAATTTATTCATCACCTAAAATTATGAGCACCCAAATAAATTTAGAGGGATTTATGTTAGAAAAACCATAAAAATTTCCACTAAACTTTGTGGCACCGTAGGCAGGTGGTGGAGGAGTCACACTTTTGGTGGTGGTGGAGTTGGATCATTGATTAGGTGGTGTCAATGTGGCCTAATGATCATAGAGGGCTTGAGGCGGGAAAATCCAGGGTTTGGTTGCTCAAGCTAAGGTGGATTGGTCATGAACATGTCAATAGTGATTGGTGTTGCTAGTATAGTGCAGACTATGTACTTTTATTTTTTATTTTTTTATGTATAGTTGTATCATACAACTCATAGAGTAAAACTAATTTCCTCAAAGGTAAACTTATCTAAAATCAACGATTTGATAGTCAATATTTATGTTTTTGGGCCTTCTAAGCATGATGGAAATATCTATTTGAACTAAAAATCCTCTAAAATATTAGCTACTTTCTTCAACCATGCTTCAAACCCCTATTTGCAATTGAATCCTCTGATCTTTGATTTTGGTAAAATGAAAGTCAATCTCTACTTTCTTGAGCCTCCTTAACAATGGAATTTAGCTATAAATGCCTCCAAAATTATCAAAATTTTGTAATCACCCAAATATCACACAAACACATATATGCAAACTAGAGTATACAATTGTTTATTTTCCTTTTAAATTGTATATATGATCAAAGATCAAAAGAACATAATGGAGAGAGAATCTTGAAAAGAGATCAATCGAGAGACAAAATGCAATAGAGTATAAGTACTACTCAAATTACTCTTTCTGACTAACAAAGAAGAGAGGTGAATGTTGTATATATAGCACAAATATGGGCATATACATCCAAGGTGTAATAACTCCAACTACCCAAAGTAGGTAGGAGTTTTACCTACTTATAAAATATCAAATTACATGGTTGTACCTACTCAAATAAAGATAAACAATTAGTTGAGATGTGCTATATAAATCCAAAAGGGGGTGTGAGACCCAACTACTCAAGTGTAAGTGAGATCAACACATGGAACTGATGGATTATGCCATGCATCTTCATAATAACCATGCCTAAATAACCTAAGAAAGATTAATGTGTAGAAAAAATATCCCCTAACATAAGGAAATAAAAAAATACACTAACATCAGTGTATCTATATTTTTTAGAGGGTTTCTTTAGGGTCTACTCATCCACTTACACATGCATTAAATTATAAGTAATTCTTTGAAAGGATTGAAATGTTGAAGATCTATTTCTTACCTATATGTCATTTGAATTCTATCTTATGCTATTTCTTTTCATATGGCTGTGTTATCTCTATGAGTTGATAAAAATTTAAATAAATGAGTAAATCTTCTAGTTATCTGCAAATTGGACACTCTATATTTATATGTCCCTTATTGAAAGGAACATTGTACTTGTCAACTAGGTTTCCTATTGGTCAATTGTTAATTTGGTCTAAGGAATTTGTATAAAAATGAGAAACATCAAAATTCTTATTTCAATGGTTTTTAACTTCGGAATTTCTTTTCTTATGACTATTATCATAGTCCATTATTATAATGTTGGTCATTCTGATGACTCTTAACATAAACATTTATTACATTGTTGGTTATTACATTGTTAGCTATTCTATTTTTGATGGCTATTACTAGTAGTCAACCATTATAATAATACAACATTAAACATTAACATGGTGTTGGAAGTTATCTTTTAACTTGATTTCTATGACATTGTTGACTTGGGCTATTACTCGTGAAACCACATGACCTAAAATCCACTAATGACCTTGATAATATACACCTTTTCCCACCTTTCCCATTGTAATAGTACCCAATCCATCTATCCTTTGACTTCATGGGATTCATCAGTCCCCATATCAATAATCATCATTTCCATCTCACCAAACACTTTGGTAAAAGATAATACTAATGTATGTAAGTTGACCATTACTTTTGGATCTTTGTTTATTTATTGTTGCCTTATATAGCCCCCCTTCAAGGTTGCCATAATCACTCATATCATGGTAGGTCTTTGCTGTTTGACATTGGGGCATGGTCTTATTATATTTATGTGTCGTGTTTGCTTGGTTGTCTTATCATAGTGATGCAGGAGAATCCTTGGTTGTAAAGCAATTCTATATCAACCAAAAATAGTTCTTTTCTTGCATTGCATCTAGTAGCAGTTTCAGTAGCTCATTCCACATTTTACCACATCATTGTTTCTTAGCTCGTGGAGCAGTATATAGCACCTATACATTGACATCTATCACATATCCAAATTTCACATCATTTGTAGTTGTCTTTTGAAAGTTATTGCTCTTAGAATTTCATTGTGTTACCAGCCAGAGCATTTGGGGTCAACCTGGTCCAAATTTCTTGGTGCAAACCTATTCCAGATCATGCAAATCCTAATTGGACATCATACAAGCATCTTGGGTTCATTGGGACCTATCTTGAAGATTCACAAGTTAATTCATTATGCGTGGAGCTAATTCTTCATATCTTGAGGCTGACATTCATATTTGATCATCCATCAGGTTATTAACCCTTGTGGTTGACATGGACCTATATTGGAGCTTGAGAAGCATATTTATAAGCATTTGTAATCCTTATAGATCAGTCATCAATCATAATTTCTAAGTTAGATGTCTTAGGATCATTACAGTTTTGCATAGACCCTTCGGGGGCATGTAATAAGGCCTGTTGGCCAGTTGTATTGTTGAGAGCCCTTATGGTAGGGTGGTGAGCCCATGTAATTCACCCTTGTGGCCAATGATGCATGTAAGCATTCTATATTAATGAAGATTCATGTTTGCATATCAGTTTTTTGTGTTATTTCCACAGTGTTGACTCATTGTTGCACGATCCAGACTATTCCTTCTGGAACCCTCCTATTGTGAGTGCACCAAGTGGTATCAAATCAAGCTTTCAATTCCTAAAGGCATTCCTTGAGGTGAATAAATCGCCGACCTGAGATAGACCACATTTGTTTTCAACCGATCACTGATTTTGAGGCAGTTGAAACCCTTATAGCTAGATCCCCAAATTGAGGTAGTTCTACCGATTCGAGGGGAGATATGCCGCCAAGGAGAGTGCCTACTATGGTGAATGTTACTAGAAGAATGGATGAAATGTTAGAGATGATGCACGAGATGTGAGCTAGGTTAGATTTTGTTGAAGAAGATTGAAGGAGAGGCCTAAACCCTTGGAAGAATGATGAAATGGATGATGAAGAAGAACATGCGAATCAAATTGTAGAAACCCTAGGTGAAGAAGAAGAAGAATCTGATCAAGTAAAGATGTTGAAAGTGATTTCAAAGATTTGCAAGCGACCTAAAGTCAAAATTCAAAATTACATGAGAAATTTGAATCCTAAAGAATTGATTGATTGGATAAATAATATGGAATAATACTTCAAATATGAAGAAATTGAAGATCCGAAAAGAGTCAAATTTGCAAAAACAAAGTTGATAGGACATGTTGCATTATGGTGGAAAGAAGTTCAATTAGACCGAAATAGAAGAGGCAAAGAAAGAATCATCAAATGGGACAGAATGGTGAAAAAATTGAAGAATCAATTCATATTAGTAGATTATGAACTTGGATTGTTGAAGGGACTACAAAACCTAAGGAAAAAAGAAAGATTTGTGAAGGAGTGCACTAAAGAGTTCTATAAGATGATCATTAGAATAGGTCATAGTGAAGCAATCAAAGAAAAGGTTTCTAGATATATCAATGGAATGAGATCAAACATCCAAGAAGAATAAAGTTTGGTAAATATTACATCTATTGAAGAAGCATATCAATTTGCATTGAAGGTAGAAAAGAAGTTGAACAAGAAGTTTGAATAGAGGAAAAGAAGTGCAAGAGGAAGATTTCAAAAGAGTGGAACCTAGTCCAGAGAAAGAAGACCATATGTGGAACAAAACAAAGATATGAAACCCTACCGAAGTGAACAAAAGGATGCTAAATCATATCATAGAGGAAGAGAAGATGGAAATTTCTACCACAATAACAAAGGAGGTCATAATTCTTATTGCAATGATGGATACTGAAGGCATGAAGGAAGATCTAAAAGAAGACCATTCAGATGTACCTATTTCAAGTGTGGAGGTGAAGGACATAGAGCATTTGAGTTTCATCAAGGAAGCACTGGAAAGAAACCTGAACATACAGAAAGAACATCTTATGTGGAGGAAGAACATGTTGGATCCCCTAATTTTGTTGGGAAACTGGAGAACGGTGAATCATTGGTGATGAGAAGAGCACCGATGCATGTGGAAGTTACTGAAGAACCATCACAAAGGAAGAAGTTATTCAGAACCAGATGTAAGTCTAAAGGAAAGGTATGTAAAGTTATCATTGATAATGGTAGCACTGATAATCTATTTTCAGAGGAGATAGTAAACAAGTTGAACTTAAAGAGATTGAAACATCCAAACCCCTAAAGGATAGCATGGATTCAAGATGAACATAAGATATTGGTGAATGAACAATATTTGGTAAAATTTCATATTGGATCATATAGGGATGAAGTATTGTGTGATGTTATGCCTATGGATGCATGCCATTTACTGTTAGGAAGACCATGACAATATTATAAGAAAGAGATCCATGATGGAAGAAGGAATACTTATACTGTGACATCAAATGGAAAGAGAATCAAGTTGATACCTTTGGAGGAAGAGGAGAAGACTGAATTTTGTGGCATTGGCAATCTATGTTTGGTAGATGGAAGGAAATTTTTGGATTGATTGAGGCATGAAAGCATGTGTTTTGCATTGATTCCAAAGAAGGGTGGTAAACAAGAGGTAGAGAACCCTACCGTAGAGAGTGAAGAAGTTGCAATTTTTTTGGAAAAATATGAAGACATAATGCTAGAGAATGTGCCAAAGGGAATGTCACCAATCTGGAGTAGCAGTCATCACATAGATCTCATATCGGGAGCAAGTTTGTTGAACAAAGTAGCACATAGAATGACATTGGCAGAGAATGTAGAATTGAACTGGCAAATACAAGAGTTGTTGAGGAAAGGATTGATTAGAGAAAGATTGATCCCATGTGTGGTACCTATTGTACTTGCACCAAAGAAAGATGGGGAATGGAGAATTTGTACTGATTCAAGAGCAATCTATAAGATCACTTTCAAGTATAGATTTCCATGGCCAAGGATGGATGACATTAAGGATTATTTGAGTGGAGAAAAATATTTAACAAAGATTGATCTCAAGAGTGGATATCATCATATTGGAATTAGAGGAGATGAATGGAAGACTACATTTAAGACAAATGAGGGATTGTATGAGTGGTTAGTGATGCCTTTTGGATTGACCAATGCATTGAGCACTTTCATGAGATTGATGAACAAAGTATTGAAGAAATTCTTAGGTATTTTTTTTATTATTTACTTGGATGATATTCTAATTTATAGTAAGAATAGAGAAGAACATTTGTGGCACATCTGGAAAGTATTATAGAGGCTGAGAGAAGAGAATTTGTTGATTAATGTTAAGAAATGTAGTTTCATGAAGACAGAGTTGGTATACCTTGGGTTTTTTATTTCTGTTGAAGGATTGAAGACATGGATCTAGAGAAAGTGAAAGCAATTTTAGATTGGCCTACGCTGGTAAACATTGGAGAAGTTAAATAATTTCATGGATTAGCTAGTTTCTACTGGAAGTTTATCAGGAGTTTCAATAGTGTTTGTAACCTTATGACAAAGACAATGAGAGGATATAGGAAAGACTTTAAATGGACATCTAGAGCACAAAGGATTTTTGAACTATTGAAACAAAAGGTAACAGATCAACTAGTGTTAGCATTACCGGATTTTGACAAAGTATTTCAAGTTGATTATGATGCAAGTGGAAATACAATTGAAGTATTGAGTCAAGAAGGAAGACCTATAGCTTATTTTAGTGAAAATTTGAATGATGCCAGAAGAAGATACTCAATTTATGATCAAGAATTCTATGACATAATTCAAGACTTGAAGAAGTTGAGATATTACCTATTGCCTAAGGAATTTGTGTTGTATACAAATCATCAAGCCTTGCAGTATTTGAACAGTCAAGGAAAGTTGAATCAGAGACATATGAGATGGGTTGATTTCTTGCAGAGTTACACATTTGTGTTGAAGCATAGGCGTGGAAAGTCAAACAAAGTTGCATATGCATTGAGTAGAATAAGGAATTTGCTGATAGAGATGAGAGTGGAAGTACCGGGATTTGAAGAATTGAAACATATGTATGAAGATGATGCAGATTTTGGTGAAGCATGGAGAGCATGTAAGGAACCAGTAGTCATAGATCGAAGCTAATGGTTGGATTATTTCATTCAATAAGGAATGTTATTCAAAGGAAAACTATTGTGTATATCGAGGACTTCAATGAGGGAGAAATTGATCAAGAAAAAGCATAGTGGAGGTTAAGTAGGACATTTTGGAGTGGATAAGATAGTAGCTTTGGTGGGTGAACATTATCTTTGGCCACATATATATATAAGGATGTGAGGAAGTATGTTCAAAGTTGTCAAATTTATCAAGTTGTAAAATGGAGCAATCAGAACACTAGATTGTACAAACCTTTGATAGTATTGGAGAGACCTTGGGAAGATTTAAGCATGGATTTCATTTTCATATTACCAAGAACACAAAGAGGTTATGATTCTATTATGGTAGTAGTGGACTGATTTTCTAAAATGGCACATTTTATTCCTTGTAAGAAGACTAATGATGTTGTGCATGTTGTTGGCTTATTTTTCAAGGAGATTGTGAGATTGCATGGATTACCTAAGAGTATTGTTTTAGACAGAGACACCAAATTCATTGGATATTTTTGGAGGAAATTGTGGAAGAAGATGAAGATAGATTTTAAGTTTAGTTCAGCATATCACCCACAAACTGATGGACAAACAGAGGTAGTGAAAAAAAGTTTGGGTAACTTGTTGAGATGCTTGGTTGGAGATAAGACAGGAAAGTGGGATATAGTTTTACCACAGGCAGAGTTTGCATACAATAATTTAGTAAACTAGAGCATAGGAAAGACACCATTTCACATTGTTACTAGAGTTAATCCTAGAGGAGTTGCAGAGTTAAGAGACATTAGTATGGAGAATAAAAGGAGTGTGGAGGCCGAAGAGTTTTTTGATTTTATGGAGACATTGCATAATCAGGTCCAGAAGCATTTGGAAGACATGAATGATAAGTACAAGGAGAAGGCATATGAGCACCAGAGACCTAAGGAATTTTCTATTAGAATGAAGTATTGGTATATTTGAGGAAGGAGAGATTTCCAGTTGGTACGTACAATAAGTTGAAGATGAGAAAGTTTGGACCGTGTAAGATACTTAGGAAGTTTGATTCTTGAAATGCATATGAAGTGGAATTACTAGAGATATTGGGTATATCACCTATTTTCAATGTTGCAGACATATATTAATTTTATGAGGGACAATCAAGTGGTAGTAGTGATGAAGTGGGTTTGAAGGAGTAGTTACCAAATCAAGAGTCAGAGGAGATTGAGTAGATTTTAGATACCATAACTGAAAGAAGCACAAGGAACAAGCAGTACAAAGAATATCTTGTAAAGTGGAAAGGTAGACCAATAGAAGATTCATCATGGATATCTCAGGCTGAGGTGGATCATCTTGGCTTTCCTCTTATCCCTGGAAAGTGAGGGAATCATTTTTCTTCCAACCTTGAGTGTCTGATGTGGGAGCATCCTTGGTTGTAAAGCAATCTTGTATCAACCAAAAATAATTATTTTCTTGCATTACATTAAGTAGAAGTTTTAGTATATCATTTTTCATTTTACCACATCATTGTTTCTCAAGTCCCAAAGTAGGATATAACACCTACACATCGACATCTATCACATATCCAAATTTCACATGATTTGTAGTTTTATGTTGAAAGTTATCGCTCTCAGAATTTCACTATGTTACCAGCCAAAGCATTTGGGACTAACCTATCCAGATTTCTTGGTGTGAACCTATTCCAGATCATGCAAAGCCTAATTGGACATCATACAAGCATATTGGGTTTGTTGGGACCTATCTCGAAGATTCACAAGTTAATTCATTGCATGTGGAGCTAATTCTTCATATCTTGAGGCCAACATTCATATCTGATCATCCATCAGGTTATTGACCCTTGTGATCGACGTAGACCTATATTGAAGCTTGATAAAATATTTATAAGCATTTTTTATGCTTGTAGATCAGTCATCAGTCATAAGTTCTAAGTTAGATATCTTAGGATCATTATAGTTTCACATAAACCCTTTAGGGGCATGTACTAAGGCATGTTGGCCAGTTGCATTGTTGAAAGCCCTTGTGGCAGGGTGGCGAGCCTGTGTAATTTTCCCTTGTGGCCAATGATGCATGTAAGCATTCCATATTAATGAAGATTCATGTTTGTATATCAATTTTTTGTGTTATTTCTGCTGTGTTGACTCATTGTTGCACAGTTCGATTTGTTCCTTTTGGAACCCTTCTATTGTGACTGCACCACATAGTTCCCATCAAGGATATCAAAAGCATTGTGATATGTTGGGGCATCCTTCTACCTATTGGTTGTTTCATTTAAATATCCAATAAGGTCATACATGGCCTTGTGATGTTATAAAGCATCCTTTTGTATGTTTGTATAATTAGTCCTATGCATGAGATACATCAACACCTTGGTCTTTATACCCTAGTGCATACTCTCTTGTGCTATATCAAAATAAGTTATCACTGCATTTCAAGATAACACCTACATTCAAGAACACTCTAATAATTTCCATATCATTATCTATTATCCACTATCCCATTTGAAGGTTTCCCCTCTTGACTAATTGTTATTATACACGTGTAAATAATTAAACTGATTAATTTTTCTTTATTTGGTATATTATGATCATTTATTCATCCATTTATTATATTTTCTATCATCATTTATTCTTTCCTACAATTGTACCATAAAATATAAATTCACCTATAATCATGTTACCATACATGTTATCATAATATTAACATCGATACATACATCATTCACATAATCACAACAATAAAAATAAACAACACATTGTGTCCATTATAAATACCTACATTTGTAGCATCTCATTGTTATAATCATAATAAATCCATACTATATATTTATTAATCTAAGAATATATATCATCCATCACAATTATAGTAAATCCAACATTACATAATGTCATATATACATCTCATTGTAGATAATCATCCATAAACGCACCATCTATCCATAACATCATTAACACAAGACAAATACACATATCATGATCATCATATAATATACATCATCATAAATCACATTCATAATCCATAACATCTCACATATCAACTACAATGTACAAAGACCATGGTACAATTATAATATCACAAATATCTCATAAAATGGAGTAATGTACAATATGGCTACATAGAGCATTAAAAGAATGTATACAGATCATGCCTCTTAGGCATATATAAAAATGCATGAGTAGTAAAAAATAAATCTAACTAGCACTATCTCTTGTAGACCTTGTTAGTGGTGAGGGAGGCCCCCAAGGTGGTGCCATGGCCACTAATGCTTCACCTAACTATGTCAACCTTGTCCCCCTTGAAGCTAATGCTCAACAAAATTGGGTATCCTTTGGCCTACTAACATGCCTTACTCTCAAAGTGACCTATACTAGGTTGCTTCTCACAAAGCCTACATCATCTCCCAATGATATCTCCCCATCTCCACCCATGCCTACAATGAACCACTAGGGCCTAATAGTTCCCTCACCTGGTCTCTCTCTTGCCTCAATCGCTACACATCCACCTTAGCTTTAGTGAGCTAAGATTGCAACACATCTTGTGCTACCACTATCGTATATTGTATATTTCCCTACGACTAGGCTACCCTCTCTACTTGGAGATTATCCCTCTCCAACTATAGATTATCTCTTCTCGTACCTCCTAGTCTTTCCTAGCCTACCCACCCTGCCCCTATACCTATGGTTGCATTGTTGATTATACATATATATATTTGGAACTTGTTGTTCCATGGTATCATCTCCTCCCATCATTTATATATTTTTTTGACTTTGATGACCCTAAAGAGCTAGAGCTAATCCTACTATTGCTATCCTCCATCTCACCCCCCTCCTCCTCCATCACTTGATCTCTCTGCTCCTTTACATCCACCTTCATCTCCTATAAATCCTCCCACTTCTCCTCCTCATCCCCTCACTTTCCCTATAAAATTACACATATTGTATTAGAATCCTCTCTCCCCACCATTTATGTTATCACCCTCCTTAATCCCCCTCCTACCTTCCTTTCCCACACCTTCATGTGTGCCTCTCCTATATTTGTCCTTAGCCTCTCCTACACTTATGATTGTGGTAATATTATAAGACATATTAGTCTTCACTCACTCCACCATGTTGCATATGTAGGTGTCACTCTTGCATCTACCATTACAAAGGTATCATCCTACATTAACTCTACTATATCCCTCTAAATCTCCTTAGCTACCTCTAGCTCTATCAATGACCCCCATAATCCCACCTCCCTCATCACTTGAGCAAACACACATGGTCATATCAACACGCCCTGTTGTAGCATGAATTATCATTATACTATGTAGGGATACTACACCACCAAATAAAATTTTGTCATCATGAACCATTGGTAGTGGTCATCCTCCTCCCAACTCTCACATTGTTGTCATAGTCACCAAATCACATTATCGAATACAAATCATTGAGAACCCATTGCTAATGGTGCTCATCACCCATATGCTTATATCTTAAGATCCTCTTCCATCCAAACACATGAGGCTCCTTGAAGTATATGGTCACCATGTTTCCAATGAGGTAAAGCAATAAAATTTATTCCCATTGCCCAAATCCATCGTAGTGTAGAGGAGTTAATGCTTGTGCTCCCTGCACATCACTAAATGTAAGTCCTTGTATATGTGTGCCAACATGAAAGCACCCCATGCAAACTACCATTACCTGTATACCATGTTAGCCACATGATCTACTAATCCAATAGAGAAGTATTTCCCACTTCTTTCATGTAACATTATCTAGTAAGAGCTACCATCACTAGAGGAAATGTTAGTATTAGCCCCCTATACTCATTTATATCCAACTCCATACCCTACCATAGCAAGTTAGACCTCCCAAATATTCTCGTTAAGGTAGCATCAAGATCTCTTGTTGATGTGTATACCAATGTCATACAGATTAACACCCATAGTATATACCACATGTCCTTGAAAGTTACTATCATCTCCCCTATAAGGAGATGGAAGGTGCTAATCTTTGATTGTCATTGTTGTACTAGTGATATTAAAGCATCACTTGGTGTAGCATCATAAATTGTTGAACCTAACAATTTCACACTATGTTTGGCTCCCCCTTATGTGATTGGACCTAATCATGCTTAGTATTTACCCATTTTATTATTGTCTTTAGAAATCAAGATAAAATTGGGAGTTAAAATTAATTATTTATTTAACGACAACTTAAAATTCAAAATAGGCCTACTCAAGGGCATCTTCACCGTTGACCACCTTATTTTGGCCCAATTTTTAATGTTTTATTGTCAACATTAACATATTTGCAAATTTAAATTCAATTGTCGACCTTTCAAAATAATTATTACGAGAAATGAAAAAATGCATATAAATGTCTTTTTCACCATTTGAAACTAGAAGAAAATTTAAATTCCAATTGAGCATCCTAAAAAGCATTCAAGGGAATTCAAGAGTAGAATAAGCATCATTCTATAACATTTTCATTAATCAATATTCATGTTAGTGATGCATCATCAAGTCATGTCATATCATAAGTAAGATTGTTTCACGTTTTATGTTCATTCTCCTTCAAGTACTAACGCTTGCAAGATTTGCTATCAACAATCAAATTCTCCTTGTACAAGATGTGCAACATGACTTCAGTCCATCAAATAAAGTAGATCTAAGTGGTAAGTTACAACATTTATGATTGTAAGCAGTCTTTATCCAACATCATCATAGCCATTATAGAGGTGGAAACACCAAAATGGGGTTTTACTTAGGCAAGCCCCTATACAACACAAACCTTCCCTCTCTTTCTTGCAGGTGGGAGATCTAAAGTTGATTTGGAGAAGATTGAAGACCTAACATCAAGATCAAGCATTCAAGCCCATTCATTCATCAAATTGGGCAAGAGAAATTATTCATTAGTAGACAAAGTTCCGAAGTTGAGTCTGACAAAGAAGCACCTACAAAATGTAACATGCATGTACTTGTTAAGATATTCTAGAAACACTAATTCTTATTCTAGGGCACCCATGCCCCTAACCAATCAATTTGAGCTTAGATTTGAATGTCAAGATTCCTCTATCTCTGCCCTCTACTTTTTTATTTTTAGTTTTTGTCAGACAGTTATATGCTATTCTAAATTTACATTAGTTTGTTGCAATTTTATAGTTAACCTAATTTCCATTTACCAAATCACACAAATCATATCCATTTATATCAATTCAACTCTCAAAACCCCCCAAACGAGACTAAAACCCTAATCAACCATTTTGGCTTTTCCTCGAGGATAGTAGCCAAGTGGTCTTTTATGGTCATTTTTGTGTTCCTAATATTGTAGGTTGAAAAGTGTGATTTAGACCCTAGATCCCTTTTTTCTACATCATACCCAATGAGTGTGAATGTGAGCATCTTCATTATATATTGCAAGACCACTATAATCATCACCTCCTAGTTCACATTAGTGAATACATTTTTTAGGTTCAACATAACTAGGTGTCACTATTGAGTCACTAACACCTTTAAGCACACCTACATTTCATCCAAACCACATTTTAGTTTCCTTATAAATATTCCCCACATGCATGTGCAACATTATTAGTGCATTCATTGATTCATACGCTACACATACCAAAACATGAGCAAATTCCCTCATTTTGTGCATCCACCACATTACTAGCAAATGCACTACTTTGTATCACATATATGTTGATTTGTGTAAATGTTTCATTATCCTCCCTTCCCCTCATGCATCTATTAAACATTACTAGTGCATGTACCACTTTGTACCACATATACACTAATATTCTTAAATGATTTATTCTCATCCACCCTCTTGCACATACACTTCATTTTTTTATGTGTGCTACTTTGTAATGCATCTACCCCTTGTAGATACATTGAAGTGCTCCAAATCTATTGCAACTAATAATGTATCCACTACAAGTAGGTGCACATCTGTCAAATTGAGTTTTTAACATTTTAGTGGATTTACCTTTCCCCAAACTTCTCCCTCACATTTATGACTATTGTGTAATAAATGACTAAATTTTTTGCATGTACTACTAACCCACTACCTAGTGGATGCTTGTAAACCTTACTTGCTCCACATGATGCTCATCAATAAGTATACACTATTTTCTCTTTGCTACTCTACTACTTCTCAATTGTGATCGTTGTAGGTTTAAGGTAAAAATATTTACCCCAATTTTACACCCCTAATCACCAATTTTGCTCCTATTTTCCATTTCCATGTTATTTTCTTCCTTTGTCCATTTTCCCATCCATTTAATCTTTTGAGAACTCATCCAAACTCTTTTTTTCTCACTTGACCTCTCAAGGGGGCATCATCCTACCATCATAATTCTTCCTTTTTCTTACTGAATGGGGCATGTTTCCACCCTTTTCTCATCCAAAAATACTATTTTATTTTTCTTTGAAATAACATTATTTTAACACCATTTCAAAGAGGGGAAAAATTTAGATGCATCAGATTAACACATCACCATTTTAACTCATAAGTTGTCATTTTCTCTATAATTGATTGAATAAATTTTTATTTCTTTGATTAATTATCTATTTTTAGCCCCTTATTAATTAAATAATATTTTATTATTTAATTTTAATAAAATCACTATTCATCACTATTCACCCAACCCTATTTCTAACACTAAGTATCCTACCACCCCTTCTATAATTCAACTATCCAATAATTAAATAAATTCCAATATCATTTAATTGTCATCTTTTGTGCAATTTTCATTAGCCAACTAAACTAAATCAAAAAATATCCCTTAATCATTTGCACATGGGCCTAATAATGATTAATGATAACATTATGTGCTAAGTCCTAATTTGGTACACATGCCATTCAACATGTAAACTTAGAGTACTTGGGAGCATCAAACAAGATCTTCACATCCTTCCAAAAAGTTACTTTTTAATCTCCATCATCCACTTCCTCCAAGGAAAATCTCCACCCTTGATTCCCCGTAAATCTTGGAAGCCCCTTTTTATCACCACTCCAGACATTCCACTTGAAAGCTTCTCATGCCTCCAACTATCTCAAGCAATGAAAGCCCTTGATCTCTCTAATCCATCTTATCCTCCATTAATCCTCCCAAAAATCTATAAATTGAGGCCTCCATAAACCACTTGACAACCAACTCTTGAATGCAATGTTATGTTGATAGCGTGAGCACTTGACATGCTACTCTATCCAACATCGATCCTTGGACACACCCACTATGTACTTAGTGCGTCAAGGAGACTTAGGTGGTGGTATTTTATAATGCTTTCATTATGTTTTGATTCATTTTTTCTTAACTTGAGTGTTTCATATTTGTGAGTTGAATTGGTTAATTTAGTGTTTTAATTGGATAATGTGTGCCCACATTTATATGTACATAATTAGTATAGCTAGTAGAAGAGTCCTCAATTTTTTTAGGGCACCACATGATTTAATTTATTAATTAGTTTCTCCTCCATGTCAATTCCTTGTAGTCATGCATCATATAACCATTTAGAGCACCTATAGCCAATCCTTATGCCCTAGCTATGCCTTTATCCATATGTGATTCTTTTTTATTCATTACTCTAACAAGTGGTTCATCATCTTGTTCAAATATTATAGGGAAATCATCAACTAAACATTTATCCCATGTTTTACATATATTGTAAAGCAACTTACTATTCTTCCAAGGGTTTTCTAAAATTCTACCCCATTGTGGTGGCTTATTTTATACCTTATATAATTGGAAATTAATTTCTTAGGCAACCTTCATTGCCAAAACAGGTACACCAAATATTATTCCTTCTTAGTGAGGGGGGAGGACCTCTTTTCTCCCACCCTTTGCTAGAATCTCCTATTATGTTTTTTTTATTTTTCGAATTCTAACTTTAATTTTTCCACTTTTTAACTTTCATTGAATTATTTTCTCCAAGATTGAGATTCTATTTTGGTCGTTGGCTCCACTCTTCATTATAGGTAGTAAATTATTTTCCATCTATCGTTGCTCTAATTTTTGGTTTCTAACCACGTGTAAACCATTCTATTATCTATTTCTTAGATAGTGTTTCTTCTAATTTTTGGACTACACTTTTCAATCTATGATCATATTATTTCACTAAATCTATCTTCTCTCGTATCATGTCCCTCATTTTATTGGCACTTTCTATAGGAGAATCAGGAGAACAATTTTTTTTCCCAAAATCATTCCATTTCTTGTTATATTTTGGGCATAATTTAATATACCATTTAATTGTTGCATATATCTTAATGTCTTTGTAAATTCATATAGTCTAGTCCAACCTCATTTATAATGGCTCTATTCCAATGATATTCTAAGATTTAAATATATTCTCACTTACATCTTTGATGTATTTACCATTGAACACGTGGATTTTAATCACATTTTCAACCATTCTTATAGGTTTTAAAGGTATATTTGATTTACCTCTTTAATATTTAGGGTTTTTCCTTCCACCTGAATGATATTTTTTTCTTGGCTCTCTTTATCTTCTCATATCTTCTTTGCTTGGTTTTACTCTATTGTTTCACTAATCTTTCTCTTTTTCCTTTATGTATAGGCAATTGAATTTAAAAGTCTTTGTTGCCTAATATCTATTCAATATTTTGTACGCTCTTTTCTTGCTCCCACTCTCTTTGTGCTTCCATTATTTCTAGTCTAACCATGGATACAATAATTATTTCTTCTTTGTAAACTCTTTTTATCTTATTTGGCAAGAGGGTTGATTCTTGGTATGGGCGTTTCACCTCTTCAAGGTGCCTTTTCATCTTTAGGGATGCAAATTTGGGTAATTTATCATTTGTTTATGACATATATTTTTTTGATGTGTGATTCTTCCATCCTTCTTGTAAGGTTTATATTGTATCCATAGCTAACTCCTTGCACATTTCCCTTATATCATCGTCTTCCACATTGTTTTATTTATCTTGAGATTTTAACCTTCTCAACATCCATTTTATTGAATGTACATTTCCACCTACTACTTTTTTAAGTGGTATTTGCTCAAATTCAAAGATTTAACTTTTGAAATTAGAGTTAGCAAACCCTGAAATCCTTTATTAATTATGACCCTTAGTTAAAAAAATATAGTTCAAAAAATATTGTCCTATGCTTCAATAGCACTACTTAAACGAATTGAATATGTAAATTCATCAAATTCTTTTATTTTAATGTTAATTTCGTCATATTTTATTTATTTGTTATTATTTAATTTCTCAAATGTTTTGTTATTATTTGGCAGTACAATAACCATGTCCCTCTGTTGGAAAAAACACATTATTTTTGCTAGTAGCCCTCTTGGTATGGTCTATAGAGGTTTATTTGGCCTTCTCCATCCCTTTGCAACATATTTCTTTTCATTCCTAGGTTTGTTTCAACCTCTTTTCTTCTTCCATGTGCATTTGTAAGCCATCTTGATTTATTAAAAAATTTCCCTTATCCTTTTTCTATCTACCTTTGCCATATGCATTTTTGATTTGGGATTTGATTAATCCTTTTATCCATCCTTGATGGATTAGTCTAAATCTACCTTAGTGGTCATATCTCTTTGAGATGTTTTTTTTAGGATCCCATGTTCCTTTTATCACCCCTAGGCTCTTAGCCCATCTTAAAACATAAGACCTCGAGTGTGTTAGTGCACATCTCTTTTACTACAAAAATTGTCACTAATATCACTTTCTTTGGTAGTATTCTTTACCATTGATTTTTTTTCTTAGTGGCTTATCATGTTTGTGATTCTTGACCTCCCAATAATATGTATGTAGTGTGTGTGAATGTGCATACACACACATGTTTGTTTGTATGTGTATGTAGTGTATATATGTGTGTAGTGTCATTTATTACTTCCCTTATTTGTCCTTGTATTTGAGTCTTTTGTTTATTCCATATTTACTCCTATTCTCATTTACCTTCTATATCATGTTTCATGTTTTATTTCCCCAATTGGGGGTATCTATATGCTTTTTATATGATTCCTTTAGTTCATATGATATGTTCTTATCCATGTTATATGTTTATGTTGTTTATCTCCTATATTTTCCAATGCTCTTTGTTTTAGCTCATATGATTTCATGTTTTCTTTATTTAGTTATGCTTTCCTATATTTTTTTTAGCTTACACATATCTTATATTTCATGATTGTTGCTTATCTTTCTTACACAACCCTTGCTATATTTATATTTTAGATGATTCTTGATTTTACCATGATTCTCTAAGTTCCATGAATATGATGTTTACCTTGTAGGTTATGCCATCATCATTATGCTTATCTTTTAAGTATAAGTGTCTATCATGTTTAAGCTTATCATGATCACATGCCATACATGTTTATGGTTCTTACCATGCCCATATCTTGTGATTTTCTTCATACCTACATTTTATGATTAATTATTATGATCCTTGTCATGCTTGTCTCTTACATTTTATTAATGCTTATATAATTTTTATTTAGTGTTCATGGCTACAATTGTTGAACTTCATTGGGGCCAACAATGGGGGAACCTTGCCTGTCTCGTGCCATATATATTTATCTTCCTCACGTCCTCACATGCTTGTCTTCTGATGATACTCTTTACCATGTTTACATGTTTTTAACATATTATTTTCCCATTTCTTCCAATTCCTTGTATCCTTTGCATGCAAAAAATTTTGGGAGGGGGGATATATATCACTTATATTCCTTTGTGAGTTGTGTTATGCAATGATAGGCTTGTAGCCATTCCCATCTCAATGGAAATTTTTATTAAATTATATACAAAGTTAGGTCTTTTATTTCACATGGTCAAAGCTTATCACTTTTCGTAATAAGCAAAATATCTCATCCTTATTATTTTTTATTTTTGAAGATAGTTTCTTTTAGAAAGTTGTGATTCTATTTATTTTTAAATACTTCATAGATGCTATTTATTGCACACTTTTTTATTTTTTTGTAGGTTCAAGAATGATCTATTACTTTATAGATAATTATATCCTTTTGAGTGTTTGAAAAATATTTAATTTCCATGTTGGCTACTTATTTTACTTTGAGATGCATTCAATAGTAGTTCAAATGTACATTAAAATGTGGAAAAACTATAATGGTGAAAATTGCATTTCTATGCCCCTTTATACCTGCTTTGATTAGAGTAACTTCCTAAATGCAACAAGTTTAGAAGTGGAACATTCTTGTAGGAAACTCTACTCATAATATTCTTGTATCATGATCACGTCATCAATTATCCCTAGAGATTCAATCCTAATTAATGGATCCCCTATCTATCGCCCTAGATTAGGTCCATGGATAGGGAATTGACCTAGGCCATATCCATAGTTATAAATCTAAACCCTAAAATTTTAAAATTTAAATTCATAAGTTATCCCACTAACTCCCTCCTACTAACCATCGTGAGATCACCTAGCACACATTTGTGTTGACTTGTATGCTTAGTTGTGGAATGTGAAAAATAATATATACGTCAAAGAGATTAAATAAGAATATATTCTACTTCATTTGTTTGTGACATTATCCTAGGTTCATTCCATACTTGTTTGTTGTCTTTGAGGATTTTCTTAGAGCCATCAGGTTGATCCAACTAAGGGTTTTCCTAATAATAATGTGACCCACAATTCAACAAATTCCTAAAGGTGTTTCTAATCACCACCAATCCTTATATAGATTCAAATATCAAAAGATCAAGGAAAATGACTTCTAACTTTCAACAATCTACCAGTTTAGTTTTGCTAGTTGTAGTTCAAGTCCACATGTTAGGTTAGAGATTAGTTCCACATGCGCATATGCGAACTAAGACAAAAACTAATCAATTTGCAACTTTTGAGATGACTTCATTGACCAATTCTTAAAATTCTAACATTATGACAAAAAAAATTCTAATATCTTTAACATCAATTTTCCATATTTAAAATCTAATTACGTCGAAGGCGTTCCCTATTTGAAAATAGCCAAGTTGATTTGTGAAATCAACGGTTAAGAGTTGAGGAGAAGCAATGCAAGATAAATGAAAATATCTCGTCCATTCATAGCTTCTCACCCTTTTTTTCTTGTTGCCATTTTCCTATGTTTGATTCTCGTGCATTATTTTCACCCATCATGTCGTTTACAACTTCTCAATCACATTTTTGTTTATTTCCATCCTTACAAACCTTGGTCAAAAGTAGGAATCCATGCCTTTGTAAATAAAATAATTATTTTATGGGATGGGGAAACACCTCTTAAGTGGATGCTCTGACTATTTGATTGCCATTAAATTTGTATGCTATTGAGCGAGCGGCTTATAATTTGATTTTGTCCTTTTATTTTTAATATATTAATTTAAATAATATTATTATTTATATTATGTTTATATTTTATAATATATTATATAAAATATAATACACAATAACATATAGAAAATTATCTATATAATTAAATAATAAATATGTGTTAAATATTTAACATATTTAATATAAATATATACTTTTAGAATATAATAATATTTTTAAAATATATTTAATAATTTATATTATATAAAATTCAAATATAATATATAATAATAAATAAACACTATATTATTATAAAATATTATCTTATATTATTTATATTACAAACATAATTATATTAATTATATATTTAGATTTAAATTTATATTACATTATACTACGTTATTTATATATTTATATTATATTATTTAATATATTTATATTTGTAAATTATATATTATATATTATTTATTATATTTATATTTATATTATACTATATTATTTATTATATTTATAGAGTTTTTTATTATTTTTATAAAAGGGGTAAACACTTTTGACTAGGAGCTATGAACTGATGAGGTCACAAAGGGGGGACCTCATCCTGATATAAATTCTCAACAATTATGCCCCAATGGGGTTTTTGAACCTAGATGGCAAGAATAACAACACAACCCAACCATCACACCATGCTACTGTTGACATTATATTTATATTAATGTTATATATTATATTATATTATATTATATTATATTATATTATATTATATTATATCTAATATTATATATTAAACTATATAATATATAAATGATAAATATATATATAAATAATATTATATAATTGTTATCAAACAGATTGCACCTGAATGCTTGAATGGCTAAATTCAACAATCTGTTGAAACATGGGAACTATCTTTAGGCTGTGGGTATTCCCATGGTGAAGATAGACCTCCAGACTCTCTGATTATGGACTTAAAAAATTGCTTGGAAAAGAGAAAAGACTGAAACTGATGCAAAACTGGAAAAATTGAACTATGGTGATACACCTATTTGATTTTAAAGAAAACAGATTAATTCACAATTGATTCCTTACGAGCCTATTTTCACAACTTAGATTGAACAATTTAATTGTATCAATGATTCACAGAAAGGCTTGATAATTCATTCTTTATGAAGGAAAATTTTACTTTCACAACTTAAAGATATGAATATATTATAAGCACAATTTATGACCTGCAACTAAGATCATTTTTTCTATGTACATGCATTCATGAATGTGATAGAAATTTAAAGGTTTTGATGTAAAAAACATTAAATTTGCATCCAAAACATTCATAAAACAAAACACCTGAATCTAAGAAGGCTAATATCTAACTTGCAATAACAACAAAAGGAAAACTCTACAAATGATACTCTAACATAACCTGTAAAAACTGCTGCATAATCTATTAAATTCTTAAAGATGAGTTACATGAAGTCTCTTTGCTAAAGGCAAAGGTAGAAAACAAGAACTAGTGAAAAATGACTAAGTCATATCACTTTATACAAAAAGCCTCTCGAAGGCATGAAGGTGAAATTGAAAGTCAATTTCAGTGTAAAAATGATAATTCCAAGGCAAATCCCAAGCAGAATATTTTAAAATCTCCAAAAAGAAGGCCCAAACTCATGTAAAAATGAGTGAACTCAGGATCAAACTAGCTGTCAACTCGTAATTGATCCATGGATCACTCAAACTGAGCTGAAAATCCCTTAAAAAGTGGGTCCAAGCATGTGAAAATCACCTCGTTTTTATCAACTTGCCAATGCATATCAGACTCAACCAGCTCCATCATTAATTCCTTGTTTAATCATGCATTATTAGGGTAATTTTCACTTTAATGTTTGCATTTAATAAATAGTTAAGTTAATTAAATGATTATAAAGCATCATTTGATTAACTAACTTTGCATGGTTTATGCAAAACACATAACATTTAAATTTAATTAAAACTTTTAACCCTACCCCAATAATAACCTCTACCCTCATACCATGAGCCCCATTCCACACATAGCATTATTCATCCTTATTCATATCAACCGACCACATTATTGCTAGTCATCTTGACTTAGAGGAGTCAAGGCCACGGGCAAAAAGATATAATGATTTTGTTTTTTTTTTAAACAATAAAAAAAATCACCATTGAACCCACACAATAGAGATTAGGGATAATGGAACCCTAATCATTCATTCATTCAACTTTGTTGATGCTTGAGGAAGAAGCTTTGAGGAGAAGCTATGGCCGCCATGGTGTTGGTATTAAAGGTCGAATATACTCCATTTTTGCTGCTTTTTTGAAGATTTTCCTGAAGATTCCTACAGGGTAAGTCATTTTACCATAGATCTGAACATTTATCTTCATTTTGAAGTATTCTTTGGGCCTCTCAGTCATGCCATAATCATTTTTCTGATGTATTTTTATTTGTGAATTGTTCTGTTGATACCCTTTCTCTATTTCTGGTCGCCATGGTTATACTGGGCTCGAGCTCTGATCTGGAAACTCTATGAGAGCTTGGTCGAGGCATGTTTTCTCTTTTACAGACATACGATGGTAATTTTTACTTACTCTATATTTTCATCAAACATAAGCTTACAAGAACTTCTTTCTTGATAAAAGAATGATATAGGACCCCTGTATAGGTCGTGCCATGTGTATCTCTTATTTGTATTTCCTGAGAGTTGTAACTCATGGAACAAGCTCAAAAATGGCCTCCTTACTTTGCTTTACATTCTTTTGTTGAGCTCCAAAGCTCGCCATTGTATATTTCAATGCTCCCATGTCTGAAAATAAAAATCCACATGTGGGTAATTGTATCTTTGAGAAAAAATTGTTCATCTTGCACTTCTTTGTTTTGAATTAAAAACCATCATATGAGTATTTGTAGAAATGGAAGAAAATCCCCCTAAAACTTCTAGGCTTGAGCCTAATAACACCCATTTTCTCCAAAAATGAAAATATTTAGATTCTGGAACAAAAATACTAGACTTCATGGTTGCGGCTGTATTTTTACTGGGTATTTGGAATTTTGCCTTTTTGCTTGTAGAAATAAGGAACCCTTAGCATATTCTATGGTTGTGGCCTCTTTACAATGTTATGTTCAAAAGGAAAGGTATTTTCCTCTTCTTGCTCTCACATTTTACACAGTCACTGCTTCATGCATCTGAAAAACTTCTGAAAACTACCTGATATATTCCTACTGTGACAATACTTTTGCTTGATACTGTCATCATTTCATAGCTTAAGAAAACTTGACGAACCTATCAAATCACTGTGACTGAGTTCTTCTTCACATGATTACTATTATCCCTTCTTTTTGCTTATAGCTTTCTTTGCAAATGAATTGTTATAACTCAGATAATGTTGGTATAACTCAAGGTTGTTATTGCATTTGTTCCCTTGATCAAATGAATTTGAACTCCTTTTCATGTGGATAAGTGTATATGGCTATATTTGCTTGTAATGACCAAATGACTTATTGGGCTAATGGCTCCTTACTTGAAGTTCACTTGTATGTTGTTTTGTATCTCTCCCTTCTATAGATATGTAGACAGCTCTCTTGATGATGCTTTTTAATACTTCTATGTAACAATGACTTTTCTTGTAGTTTACATGGACATATCTGATTTATTCATTTGTGATGCCCTACACACCTATAGCTCACTATGTTATCAACACTTGTTTTGATTAAGTGCCCTTCAGTTATGCATTCATGCCTTCATGCATTTGCAGCCCAAAATATATTTTACAAGCTTTTTTATGGTATTCACTATACTTGCACATTGTTGCCTTTGTTGTTTATGAGCTGGGCTCAACCCTTAAGGTGCCACATTTTCCACTACTCATAACACTATCTATTGGCTGAAATGACCTGATTGTACTTGTACCTCTCAATGATGAATGCAATTCAGCTCTACCTGTTTTGAGTTGTAGCTAAAAATAGGTAACAATTTGGTGACCTTTGCGGAGTGTTTTCTTGCTAAACACCATAGACCAATTATGTAGCTTATCCATTGGGCATGGAGTCCATTCTTGATTTGCTTTGACTCACAAAAACTATAACTCAGTTGCAAACCAACCCAAACTAAAAGAAACTATTGAAACTCTGTTTAAGATAGAGTTTGAAAACCCCGTGTAGCAACTGCACTTTATTGAAAGAAAAACAATACTAAATTGAAAACATGCCATAGGGCACTTATTGAAAGCAAAACTAAAACTGAAACTACACTACTATGTACATCTGCAAACGTTGCTCTTTAGTAGCACTGCTTGAGGTGAATCCCGTTGACGGGGATTGGCAGCACCTCACCATCCAACCTTGAAAGCTAAAATGCGTTATTTTGTTTGCATATATGGGCCATCCCACATGGCATCAAAATTTGTATGTTTACGAGGCCTACTTTTGAGATCCTCCCACTTGAACATTAAATCACCTTCATTGAAGATCCTTGCTATTGATTTCTTGTCAAATGTTTTCTTCATCTGAGAATGATGAATTTGAAGGTTCCTGTAAGCCTCTTTTCTGGTTTCCTCCAACTCTGTCAATTGAGCAATCCTGACTTGCATTGGTTGTTCCTCAAGCAATTCAAGTTCTTTTATGTAACTCAGAGTTGGTAATTCAATTGAAATAGGTAATTTGGATTATTTTCCATAAACCAAAACATATGGTGAAAATCTTGTTGATCGTTTTGGTGTAACTCTATCAGCCCAAAGGGCTAACTTAAGTTTATCATGCCATGACCTATGATTATCTTCAATAGTCTTCCTTATGATCTTAATCAGATTCTTATTTGTTGATTCAGCCTGTCCATTACCCTGGGGGTAATAATTGGATGAAGTATTCACATAAATGTTACTTTTCACTGACCAATCTGAAACTCTTAATCCTATAAATGCCAAAGCATTATAAGATATTATTGAATCTGGTGTACCAAACTTGGAAACTAAGTCCTGATAGAAGTTCAAAACTAGTGTTTCATTTGCATCTTTTAAAGTAATTGCTTCAATCCACTTCATAAAGTAGTCTGTGGTAGTCAAAATCCATTTGTGCCCAGCACTCGAGGGTGGATTGATTGGACCTATGAAATCCAATCCCCATTTTCTGAAAGGTTGCTCTACTTGAATTGGATGAAGTGGTAGGGCTGCTAACTTCTGTTTTCCTGCAAATAATGAACATTTACTACACTTTCTCACATATAAGCATGAGCATCCTTGAACAAATCTGGCCAAAAATAGCTGGCTCTTATTATTTTTAGAGTTGTACTACGCGGTGCAAAGTGACCTCTAGCAGGTCCATCATGGAATTCCTCAAGAATTATTTCAGTCTGATTCGGGTAAACCCATATGAGGAATACACCATTGAAATCCTTTCTATAGAAAACATCATCGATTACTGCATATGGAATTGCTTGCAATCTGTAATATATTTGTTTTGATCTATCTAAACCTTCTGGACAATCTCCAATATGCAAGTAATGAATCATTTGATGGATCCAATCAGTGGAAGTAGCTGGAGCAACAACTTCTTCTTCAAGATTTAGAACTGTAACAACTTCTTTACTATTGTTTTCCTCATTTTTTGCAAGTTGTTCGCATAAACCTTTACCTCTGATAAGTTTAGTAACCTTAATATTAATGTCATATTCCATGACTTTGGTTATCCAGCCCGCTCTCTTGTCATTAATATCCTTATTTAGCATAAATTCTTTAACTTTTTGGTGAGCTACCAACGGATGTATCTTATTATTAGACAACATATGTTTGAATTTCTTGAGACTTCTCACTACAACAAGCACATGCTTCTCAACAAATGAATACCTCATTTCATAATCATGCAAGACTTGACTAAAAAATGCTATGGGTTGCTCCATACCTTCACTGTTTTGCTGACAAAGCATTGCGGAGATGGTATCCACTCCCCCAAATGCGTACAGTATGAAATCCTTATCAAAATTTGGATTGATAAGAGTAGGGGTTGTTGCAAGTTCCTCTTTAATCTACTCAAAACTATTCTTTCCTTCTCTCATCTAGCTGAATTGAATGTTTTTCTTCAACATGGGTATCAGTGGCTGCAATAAAGCTGCAATGTTGGGAATAAATCTCCTAACGAAGTTTATTCTGCCTAGAAAACTCTGTAAACCTTTCTTGTGAGCAGGAAGCGATAATGCCAAAATGGCTGCAATACATTCTGGATCAATAGAAATGTTATCTTTAGAAACAATATAACCCAGAAGTTTACCTTTGTGAATAACAAAGATGCTCTTTTTTGGATTCAAGGAAATTCCATACTCTCTGCATCTTTCAAAAATCTGTCCAAGATGATCAAAGTGTTCATTAGCATTTCATGAGAAAACAACGATATCATCTAAATAAACAAGAACAAACTTGTTTATCAAACCTTGGAGATCCATATCCATTGCTCTCTGAAAGGTTGCTCCCGCATTTGACAATCCAAATGGCATTTTTTTGTAAGGCATAGTACCCCACTTGGTGGTAAATGCGGTTTTGTATTGATCTTCCTCCTTAACTAGAATCTGGTTATACCCTAAATATCCATCTAGCAATGAGAACCTCTCTGATCCTAAAACAACCTGGAATATTTGCTCCATTGAAGGCAGTGGATAGTGATTTTTGAGTGAAGCTTTGTTTAGATCATGGAAATCCACACACAACCTTATCTCTCTGCTCTTCTTCCTGACAGGCACCAGGTTTGAAACCCAAGAAGTATGCTTTATTGGAAAGATAATACTTCCTTCAACCAATTTGTTCAGCTCTATCTTCATCAAGTGCTCCAGCTTAGGATTCAGGGGCCTATGCTTCTGTCTAACTGGTTTTGCATTAGGCTCTAACTTAATTGTATGTTGATCCAACTTAGGGTTAAAACCCTTCAGATCTCCATACTGCCAAGCAAATATGTCACTGAATTCTTGACAAAGCAAGAAAAACGCTTGTTGTTCCTCTTCCGTACAGACTTTTCCAAGCTTAAGGAGCTTGTCTTTGAATATCTCTATTGGTTTGTAATGCTCCTGCTTCAATGTGATGCTAGATTTATCTCTTCTAACCTGATCATCAGTGTTGAATATGGATTCAAGGGTCACCAAACCCTTTGGAAACTTGTTAGACTTTAGTTGCATGATCTGATCACCATATTGTTGATCAAACTTTCGTTGATTTCCAGCAAAAAACTCTGCTTCTTCCATCAAAAAGTGAATTATCTGTTCATCACTATCAAAAATCTGCCAACTCACATTATTATCAGGCACTGATGGTCTGACAACCACTTTCACATATTGTTGCACTTCCACATTGTGGATTTCAGTTGGAATGTCAAACTGTGATCCTATGGTAGCAAGTTTATCAGCTTGCTTATTCTGATTTCTTGGTACTGATTGCAAATTAAATGCATCAAATTCTTTAATTAAGTCCCAAACCCGGTGTTTATACAATTTCAACAAATCATTTTTCGTTAAATTTAGATTTCTAACCTGATTTGCTATTAATTGAGAATCACCAAACACCTGTAAGCACCTAATTTTCCTTTTTTGGCCCATTCTAAACCATGTATCAATGCTTCATACTCAACAACATTATTAGAAAAATTGAAAGTAAATCTAAAAGTTGAATAATACCTATCTCCTTCAGGTGATATGAACATTTCTCCTCCACTAGCACCTACTTTACTCCTGGATTCATCAAAGTACAGCTTCTAAAGCTGATCAATTTGTTGTTCTGGTTATTTTTCCTCTTTGACCATATTTGGAATAGTTACATCGAGCTCCTGAATCATATAAATGCCCAAACCTACTTCGTCCATGAGACTGAACAGATCAACCTCGTGATTCTCGGCTGCCCACTCATCTAAATTTATGTCAGGTATGCCTTCTATAGGTACAATGGGGTAGGGGGTCATGGATTGATCCTCCTATTCATGGAAAACTAGGTTTGCATTTATGGGATTTGGAATATAGGGCTCAATATGGTCTTTAGCCTGTTATTCTGACTTAACAGTGACTCTAGTACCATATCTAATTCTGAAAAACATGTGTGACCAGTCTGATGATAGATAACCACCTAACTTTGTAGTGAAATATCTAGACAGACAGATGGAAAAATAAGGTGGGAGATTAATAATGTATGTCCTGTGGAATTTGAAAGTTCGGAAAAGCATGTAATGTAAGGGGCAGATTTTTAATAACTCCTACAGACTTAATTGTTGTGCCATCCAATTGAACTACCCCTTTTGACAATGGTTCATACTCAAGTCCTAACTTTTCTACCAGTTGTTTAGGCATAATTGAGTTGCTTGCTTATGAATCTATCATGCAATTATGCACTATGCTATCACCAATTATCATACTAATATAAAAGGGTGGTGGTTTTACCTCTTGAGTTGGCTAATCCTTCTTTTGGTCTAAACTGTTTGCAAGAACACTTGGCTGGTTTTGAAGAGACCCATCAAAAATGGAAATCTTAGCTAAAGCCTCTTGCAGGCTTTCCTTCTGCCCAGGAAGATGCAAAGCATCTAACATGGTCATGGTGACAATGGCCTTCTTCATATGATCAACAATATTAAAATTCAGAGAACTAACCTTGTGTTGTGCTTTCGGAAAAGCAACCTCCTTTTGCACTTGAACTAGCTGGTCCTTTTGTTCCTTAGCGGGTTCAACTTGTTTTTGCTGCTCTTTAGCATGTTCAAGTTGTTCTCTTGGTAGAATGTGAACATCATGAAAAGAAGAGGGTTGTGACTGCTCTTTTTGAGTTGTAGAAGTCTAATTTTTCTACGGAACAGCTTGTTGTTTATCTTTTTCTAGCTGTTGTTTGTTAGAATTAGCTGCTTGTCTTAGGTCAATTGCTCTTTTCTTGGACCTCGTATTTGCTACAATAGAAGTGACTAACTGATTTTGTACTTGAATATGACTTATTCCACAAAACTCATTCCCTTGCAAGTTCATCATGGCAACGTCTTCATTATTCTGTTGCGTTTGATCACCCTGATGATCATTATTTTCTTTGGTTGTATCTTCTGCAGTAACATAATTACTCTATACCATCAAGGCCTAATTAATTAATTTGTTCATGCATGTGGCTTGATTGTGAGGCTGATTGCATGGATAACACCATACATAATCTTGTGCCAAATTATTTTGCACTGGCAAAAGCTCTTTTGAAGAGCTGGTAGTGTTCTGATTGTATGGTGGCCTGGGATTGAAATTCCTTCGCTAGTTTCCTTGATTGTTTGCCTAATAAGGTGGTCTATTAGGCTGAAAAGGTGCTTGATAAGGCCTAAAATTTTGAATTTGCTACCTCTTAAGACTCACTAAGTCATTACTAACTATCTGTAATAATTTTGCCATCTCCTGCTAAGTACCCCTAAGCTCTTGAAAATATGATTGTGCTAGAAAAGCACCATTTTGAACAACTGGTTGATAGCCTAAGGCTAGTTCAATTGGAAGTGGGGCAATATGTGGTAAATTAATGGGCATCAAGGGATGAATATCTAGAAATATCAGCATAGGAGGCCTTGGTGCAATTTTACCAGCTTGTATAAGGTTGTTTTTAGCTCTAATAGCAACATTATACGCTACTAGTAATGTTAATCCACCCATCGATTATATCATTAAAGCAATATCACTATTAAAAGCTTTAAGATAATAAGGGAAAGCGTGATTAGGTGTCAGCCTTACCGTTACTAGAATTCTATCCCTGGTCTTTTGAAATCTAAAATTGAAGTCAGTCATATGTTCTTGCGGGGCTCTTTTGATTGTGGTCATTTTCTCCACCAGAGATAAATGATTAGACTTATTCGTAAAGTGTTTATTCAGCTTATCTCCCAAGTCATCCCATGACAAAATAGAGTTTACAACCAAACTCCTATACCACTGAAGAGCCTTACCCTTCAGAGATTCCTCCAATAGCCTTATAGCCACATTCTCTTGCGTGATATGATAAACACCACAAAGAGAAGCTACATCCTTTATGTGTTCTATTGGTGTGGTCTACTCCTCGCCAGTGAAAATGGGTAGACTTTTCAAGGCATTTACTGGTATGTCATCATACTGCTGCAAATTTAGTGAATTGCCTTGATTGAAAGGTATGAAAGCATGTGCTCTGGCCATTAGAGCTGCTGGTATTACGATATTCATAGCTTGCAAAATTGGCACAGGACGTACCGGAAACAATGGAACTAATCTTGTAACAAAACTCAGTGAACCTCTTGAAGGTGAAACTGATATCCTGTAACTTGGCAAAGCTGAATGCAAACCTGGCTGCCTTGTTGATGGTCCGCCTCTCCTTCTTGTTGAATATACTAATAATTTTGTTCTAAAATTTGGAGAAACTGATTTATTTCTTGAAGATCTACCAGGTGTTCTCTTAGCTTTCCTTCCTCTTCTTTTTGGTGAAGATAGCTGTAAGTATTCAAATGGAGAAGAACTTCTTGTTTGAACTTTTCTCATAGGCTACTTGCACTTGATATGCTTGAAACTTGAGAATGGAGTCGCCAGGTATATGAAAGTTTAACCTCTGAAAGGCTAAAAAACTGTTGTATATACCAGGTCAACAACTTGAAACTGTTTAATTCTTACTCTGAATTGTGATTCAGAGTCCCACCGGGCGTGCCAAAAACTGTTATGAAACAGATTGCACCCAAATGCTTGAATGGCTAAATTCAACAATCTGTTGAAACATGGGAACTATCTTTAGGCTGTGGGTATTCCTATGGTGAAGATAGACCTCCAGATTCTAGGCTAGTTCCTATGTGATTCTCTGATTATGGACTTAAAAAATTGCTTGGAAAAGAGAAAAGACTGAAACTGATGCAAAACTGGAAAAATTGAACTATGGTGATACACCTATTTGATTTTAAAGAAAACAAAATAATTCACAACTGATTCCTTACGAGCTTATTTTCACAACTCAAATTGAACAATTTATCTGCATCAATGATTCATAAAAAGGCTTGATAATTCATTCTTTATGAAGGAAAAATTTACTTTCACAACTTAAAGATATGAATATATTATAAGCACAATTTATGACCTGTAACTAAGATCATTTTTTCTATGTACATGCATTCATGAATGTGATAGAAATTTAAAGGTTTTGATGTAAAACACATTAAATTTGCATCCAAAACATTCATAAAACAAAACACCTGAATCTAAGAAGGCTAATATCTAACTTGCATTGACAATAGAAGGAAAACTCTACAAATGATACTCTAACATAACCTGTAAAAATTGTTGCATAATCTATTAAATTCTGAAAGCTGAGTTACATAAAGTCTCTTTGCTGAAGGAAAAGGTAGAAAACAAGAACTAGTGAAAAATGACTAAGTCATATCACTTTATACAAAAAGCCTCTCTAAGGCATGAAGGTGAAACTGAAAGTCAATTTCAGTGTAAAAATGATAATTCCAAGGAAAATCCCAAGTAGAAATAAAAATCTCCAAAAAGAAAGCCCAA
>VDFB02271358.1:658908528-659233776 GCA_007258455.2 Sequoia sempervirens
GCTCATTTGTAATAGGGACCTTTAATCTTATGCAATGAAGTTTTTCCCAAATTGTGACTCAACTTTGAAACTTTGTGTTCAAATCGCAAGATCAAATTCAGCTAATAAAAGGAGGCAAATTTTTATTTAAACCTTTGTTTTGAATTAATTTGTATGAGTGAGAATGTTCTTATGTCTTTCTTGTTGATTTCTCTTATTGTTAATTAGATAAGTGGTGATTCATTCTTATGATTGGAAGGATGTTCAAGATATTTTATTTAAGCTTTGAGTTATATTGATTACTTGAAATTGTGTGATGTAAGTGTTTCTTGGTGAAGATTATCAAGACTTTGAGCTTGGAGTTATTCACTTTGTGTGCAGATCTCTTGGTGAAGTGGGCTGATAGACTTTGTGCTATAATGTGCATCATTTGTTACTATAGAATTATCATAGAAGACAACAAGAAGACTTTGTGCTTATGTGTGTCTTCCAGTTACTTTAAATCTAGTTATATTGGTACTCTTTGATTATTCTTACGTTTAATCAAGGATATTGGTAATTACTGCTTAGGTATATATTTAGAAGTGTAGAGCATTGCAGAATATTACTGTGGAACATTATAAATGCATTTTCTAAAAGAAGAGAAAATGGCGAACGTAACACACCTACATGGTTAAAGCTAGTGTAATTTCTTTTAGTTTAGCATAGTTTACTCTTTGTTCCAATAAGCAGTAAGAAGGGAGCCTCCCCTTTCTGAAAGGAGAGAACATTCTCATCATAGTTGTGGCTGAAATCCCTATTTTGTAATTTGTAAAGGAATTACAAAATATTCACCCAAAAAAAATTTGGCGACTTTGTTGGGGATATGAGCATGCAACCAAAGCCTCATGCTTTCGGTTGAAGTATACAAGTATTCCAGTTTCTTATTGCAAGTTTGTTAATATCTTTTATTGTTGATTTTTGTTTTTTTTGAAGACCACACTTTGGCATACAAAAGATATACTCACAGTCAAAGGGCACAAGGTCAAGTTGATCCTTTTTTCGAGTTGTTGCAATGCCATAATATTATTCCTTGTCCTCCGTGAGCAAGGTCACCATTATAGCATACATGAAGTTATCCTCATCAAATCAGATCATCTCTTCCAAGCGAATCTTCTAATTTTATAAGGCCTTTATTTATCACACCAATTCAAGCAACTGTTGTTCAAGGCACTATGGCAGCTCAACCGCCACCAGGTCCTTGGGGTAACGCTTTTGGCCCTTTAAATTTGGCTACTCCTTTACATGAAATTTCTCACGTTTCATGCAAGAACATCCTCAAATTCTATGGTGATGGTAAGCAACACCTTGAAAAACATATTGTTGCTTTTTATATTGTATGTGGTGTTCTTGGTGTTGAGCACGAGGACGTTTCTGTAAGGTTATTCATTGAAACCTTACAAGGAGTAACAACAAAATGGTTTTATACTCTTGCTCTTGGTACTATTACAAATGGGCTACTCTTCGTACCAAATTTGAAGAATGTTTCAAGCCTACAAAAGATGCACATGCCTTGTTGGCACAACTTACAACTATGAGAAAATCAACTTTCGCAACAAAATCAACTTGATACATGGAAGAATAAGGAGAAATCAAATGCCCATGTTTGGGTAGTCAAATATTTTATGTTATGACAGTATGACAACATGTTAAGGAATATGTTATTAATATTTGGGGGCATCTTAGACCAATGAAGGATTTGGATTTGAGCCCAACCAATCTAGGTGTCTACCTCCTTTGGGCTTGTAAATAGTTTCTAAAATCATTCAATGGTTTCACTTTGTAGTTCTTCTATAAATTGGAGCTTGGACTAGAAGGTTGGATAAGTTGTTTTGCTGTAAGTTGTAGAGGTAACAAAGTGCTCCAAGAACTTAGAGAGAGAAGTTGTATTGGTGTAAATAATTTTAAGGATTAATACAAGGTTTGGATCTCTTTGGGTGTAATTTTTTTCCTACAAGGGTTTCTAAACACATATATTTTGTGTTATAGTTTACATTTTGTTTGTGGTTATCTCCATTTTTGTTTATAATTTATCATGATTATGGAACTTGAATGTTTTAATTTTTTAATATTATTTCACTATTTACTATAAATATAGTGTTTCTATAGATAAATCTAAGAACACCAAAGTGAACCCAAACACTAATTAAGAATAACTTAGCTAAACAATTATTTTAAATGATTTTTTATGGAATCAAAATGAATAATTTGGTCTAATGTACGAATCCTAGGAGTAGTAGAATATTTTTTTGTTTTTTGTTTTTCTATCTACACTAGAAGCTAAACAACCATTTGAAAGATGAATTAGATAGTCATTTTCATGTTTTTAAATGTGTACATTGTATCATATTTTTTTATCTATGAATACATTAACGGATGAATTTTATGAACATCATTGAATAATATTTTTTATTATTTATGTCAAAAAATTTTGCATTTCATTCTTAGGCTAGACATTTGTATCAAATCAAGATGAAGAGATTTAGTTGAAGGAGAAGCATGAAGAAAGGAAATGTATATGAAATAAGCCAAGTAATTGTGAAAATTTGACCTGTTATTTAATAAAGGAGACCAAGTCTTTTGTGTATTATGAAGAGCATAATATGGTTCTAGAGAAGAAAAATGAGCTACTAAGAATTGGCATCTTGCTAAATCCCCCATTTGAATAAATCAACAACAACAATAAGCCAATACCAAATGTGATGAAGAGTCAATTTACTCATAGAAGCACCTAGTAAATCTAATTCTACTAGCCATTTTATTCTTGGTATCAACTTTTCTAATTAGCTTATGCTTTTACTAGATAAATTTAATTTTCTTTGATGACTTCTTTGTAAATACTAATATCTAAGGTGGCACCCTTAGAATTTCATGTTACTTGTAAAACCCTGAACATGTGCATTAAATCTTCATTGGTGATCTAAATTTGTTTGAACCTACTCTTGCACACCATATACAATAATTGTGTTATGCTTGAAAGCCATGACCAAATATATCAACATCCAATTTATAAATATTTTTTAGTATTCCAGTCTTTGACCTATTTCCTACCTAAAATTCATGTGCTCATATGTGATTTCCCACATGCCTAGATTTAAAATCACATGTCCACATGCAAAGCAAACATGACCTTTGAATCTCCCAACTCACAAGACATCATTGGAAAATTTCCTTTGAGGTCTCAATTTGAAAAATATTACATTTTCTAGTAGAAAATAAAAAGTTGCTTGTTTAGCATACACATGAACTAGGACACATATTCAAAAAACAATAGAATTTACAACAACCAGTATGAGACTATAAATATTCTTTGTCATTGGCCCAAAATTTTCCCACTTTATGGTTGTTCACATGCTTGATGGTTCATTTCTTCTCTCAATCCTAGATCCTTTTTTTCTCATATTGATAAGTTTTATTTTGTGAATTTAGATTTGAGTTTATAATTTCAATATTAGGAAGTTTGGAGTCAAAATGTAGTTTGATGGTTTTAAAATTAGGAGTATTTTTAGTCATATAGGCTAGGAATTTTTCATGATTGCTCTAAATTTGAAGCTAATTTTTTAATATAGTAGTTTCTAATAGAATGGGGGTGTTTTGAAATAGTATTACCTAAAAAATCATTTTAGAAGGTTAATTTTATGATATCATCATTTTATACATTCTAGAATATTTAGGGAGAACATATTTTTTCAAGTTAAATATTTTAAATAGTAAATCAATTTTTCAACCAAAAGTCCAAAATTGAAACAAATTTTGTAATCCTAAAATAATTGTACCATTCAATATTTGAGGTACTCCAGGTTCACATTTATGAGTTAAGTCATCAAGATTGAACTACTGTTCTTGAAACCAATATAGCTATAGTAATGGCATGTGTGGCAAGAGAAACAAGGACATTATCATTATCATTTCAATATTTTCCTCTATCACACATTCATCCTTATCATAAGACGTAAATTTTGAATGAAATAAATTTTAATTTCTTTCTAAGTAGGTGTCATTGATAAAAGTAATCATTTTCGCATGTTACTTATGTTCCATATATGTCTCCAATCTCACATCATTTAAATTACTTTCATGTATTGGTGTGTATATTAAAAACATGAGCTTCTTCTACCTACCAATAGGTATATAGGATAGCATATCAAAAGGTTAGTTATATAAGTCTTGTGGTATATAGAAAAGATAACCTTTTGGAGTGATAAGGAACAAATCCATCTCCATTTACTAGTAAAAGTCATTAGGTTTTGTGACTTGTATTGTCTCTAACCATTATCAATGAAATCTAAATTGAAAGTGTGTATAATCATTGTTATTGTGTTTGCAATAAACACCAATGGCATGTTATCTTTACAAATTAATGTCAACAAAGAATAACTAGAGATAATATAAAAAAGTTAGAGTTAATACAAGCCTTTTTTATGTATTTTTGCAACCAATACAAGATGTTATAGCAAGAAATCAATAGGTTGTAAGATCAATTACAATATTGAACACTCGACACCAACTAGAAAAGAAAGGTGTTGTCAATAGTTTTGTTCCTTCTTCAAGCAATTCAACTGAAAATGTTGGTAAAGATAAAAATTCCTTGAAGAAAAATGCTAAGTGCCCTCCTATTTCACATAATAGTGTTGTTAAGAAGAAAGATGTTAATGTTTCTTCTTTAAGAAGTACAAATACGAAATTAAAAAAAGGACAAAAAGTCCTTGAAGAAAATTTTTAAGCTCATTTCTATTTCATAGAACATTGTTGTTAGTTCTAAGTCAAAAATTATGTTGTCCTCCCATTGTTGAATCTCCACCTATTGTGTGAATCTTGGAGACAATAAAATCCAAAAAAAAAATTATATTGGTTTTTAGGGTATACATGTGTTATGTTTTCATGTACTATAATATTCCAAACCTATAAAATTTGTGTCTGTAGGTATTCAAAACAATAGTTGAGTCTTCACCTATTGGTCAAGCCTGTGAAATAAATAAGTTGTAATGTCAATCAAAATCAACTTGCACCAAAACCTATCAAGTCCAACCATTTTTTCACTATGGATGTTGAGGACATACCTATAGTGACTAATTTGATCTACATCCTTGTATATCATGTGTTCAACACAAATTTTATAAAACTTTAATGTTATATTAGAGATTTGCCTACCAAATCAATAAGGCATATACATTTTAAATGGTTAGATAATTCCAAATGTCAAATTGAGGCTCAAATTTTTTTAAAATACTATAGGAGATTCCAATCTACCATTTCAAATTATAGCTCATCTACTCTTTTTGTAGATGGTGTTGTTCTAATTGATAATAAGCTAAGCATTATATATTGTTAAGCCTTAGCACAAAAAAATGTTGAGATTTTTCTACTTATTTGTAGATATTTGTATCAATCCAATTGATGATGATATTAGCATTGTAGATACTTGTACTTCAAGCACCAACCTACTAAAAAACTATAGAGTTGTGCTCAATCCCCATAGAGGATAATTATGCTCCCAATCTCTTTGACATTGATAGGAGCAATGACTTTTTGTATCTATGATTTCACATTTTGATTAGGATATAATGAGCAGACTAAGACCACCAAATATGTATGTTGGTACAAATTATTTGAGTCTATGGATATTAAATCTTTTTGATCATACTTCCAAACTTGAGTTGTAGGTTGAAAACTTGAAAAGAAAGCTTAAAAACTCTTCTCATTAAGTTGAAAACCTAAAAGGGTGTCTTAATGGATATTGGTGGTAAAAATTTAGCCTCATTAAGTTGTGAATGTCCATAATACAAGTTCATGTATGTTATATCTTTCCAAGGGAGCCTTTGTAACATCTCTTCACTCTCGTCTTATACATAAAACATTAAGATTTAGATTTTGAGTTCCAAGAGCTTATACTTAGATATTTATCATATTATCCATTGTGGACTTTTCATTGTAGCATATTGTCACTTATCACTATAGTGTCTTAGCAAGTAATGTTCATCTCAACATCTAAACACTTGAGATTGCACTATTCATATTGGTTTTTTATGACTATGCATGAAGTGAGATCATCATATACCTTCATTTTTAACATACTTTTTCTTACCATAGGAGCATATTTTTATGTTTCAACATTGTGGATGACAAGTGGTTCATATTTTTATCTTGAAAAATAAATAGGTCATTTAATGCATGCTTCACATATTTTGGTTTATACATGGGCACAATCATCTTGGGCTATCTAGTTTTTAGGTCACATGGAGTAGTTAGCATAATTTTAGACTACTCATGGGTGTAATTAATCTAGGTTCTCCAACTTACACTCATAAAAAGGGATAAAGATAGAAGTTGAACTACCATCTTCTATAAAACTCATAAATCATTATAAAATGATGGTAAAAAATTACATAACAAATAGGAGTAGTATTATCTCAAAATAGGATATAACATTGTAGAAATTTGGCTCAACTTGAGAAAACAAGGCTAGGCCTTTACCAAGTCTGCATCATAGTTATTGAAAAACTATAGAAGGAAAAAAGTTATCACTTTGGCAAAACCTTTTGTAGAATATTTGAGCTTTGTATCAAGCAAATGAGGTGTCAAATAATTTTCCCAATGTGCAACAAAAATAGTGGTTTCTCCACTACCCCTATGGATCAAGGGGGGATATAACACTAATTTACTTAATCCTAGGGGTAGTAGGACAATATTTTAGATTTTGTATTTCCTAGCTACACTAGAAGGTGAACAATCATCTAGGAGATGAACTAAATATATATTTTTATATTGTTAAGAATGTACATTGTATCACATTTTTTTATCTAATATAACAAATGCTTTAATGGATGAATTTTATGGATTTCATTGCATGTTTCCACATCAATTATATTTATCAATATTTTCTTCATTTTATTCCCAAACCTAATATATTTGACATAAAAGGAATACCTCTTACAAAATCCACGGAGATTATCTTCTATGGTCCAAGATAATGGTGTCATATACAATCCCCTCTTTTTATTATGAGTATTATTAGTGCTAAACAAAATACATCCCTTTGTGAAATAAATATATATATTTAAAAATAAATTAAAAATGATAATCATGTTAAAGTGGAAAAGGTGAAAATTATATGTAACATCACTGTGACTGAAATGATCCTCTAATAATATTGATTAGTAGGATTTCGACAACAAAGTTTCATGGAAATTATCAATTGTTACGATGTGGATTATAGATTTTTATATTTTTGAGCAAGATAATAGTTTGAAACCAAGAGTATTGTGAGGAGAGACAAGGCATATATAATCTTTGACAATGATGGCATGTATTTAAGACAAGTTGTGAATGTTGCAATGCATATGCATTATTATAATAATTTAAGAATTGGCTTAGTAATAGAAACAAGGTCATTGTGACCAAGATGTGCAGTGTATATATATATATATATATAAGAATGATATGGGAAATGATGATATCTTGATTGAGAAACATTTTTTAAATATAGATTTCATCAAAATTTCCTCTATTTTGAGACTAGTTTCTCTTATCATCATTTGTCTTTACAAGTTTTCCCTACAATGTTAAGTAAATTTGATTAATATTATAATATTATTTAATGTGATTTAATTTACTTATTTGCATATTTTAGTATAAATATATATATATATTATTAAATATTATTGTGATGATAAATTGTTATGGTTTCATTCAATGGTTAAGATAGGTTACAATGCTTAGTCTAATTCTATGAGGAAAACATAATAGAGATAATAACTAACTTTTTATGCATATAAGAGTCTATATGGGACCAACATAAGATGAGGGTTTAAATTTAATCAAACAATTGGTTAGTTGTAATCTAAATTTTAGAAACTAGTGTTTAACTAATTAGTTACAATCATATGATTAAGTTATTTGATTGATCCTATAATCATTTAGTTAAACTAACTTGTTGAGAGACTCCCTCTTAGATTGATTTTGATGGTCTTTCATATATGACTTGATCTTAGACCCTTGTTTCTATTTAGGTTGACTAAATATTTTCTGATCTCCACTATTTCCCTCATTAATTGTTTGAAGAAGTGACCCTCTACAAATGTGACATTTAGTCCTCTACAAGTGTGTTTCCAAAATTTACTTGTATATATTGTTGTAATAAGTCCATTTATTTTCTTCAACCCTTGTTTACATTGATTTTTATGTTTTTCCTTTATACAATTGTCTATAAGAGAAAACAATGCAATAGATTCTACTATTTAATTTCGGTTCTAATAAATCATTGGATGACTTAAGGATATTATTGCTCTTATTTAAAGGAATGAAAGAAACTTCAATGCCTTGACACTTCAAAAACCTAGCATTTTTGTTCAAATTCTATCAAATGTGAGGCATGAAAGTAGTATGTTGTTCATGCATCCTCCGTGTTGTCTATGCTCCTATAACTTGTCTACCTGTCTAAACTCTCTTGTTATTTTACTATAATGTATTAATTTTTATGAAGATCCTAGCTAAATATTTCTTCTATTATTTAATTATTTTGGTGGAAAACCTAATGCAATAAATTATTAACTAACCACACAATTAACCACAAAGTTTCAACATATTTTTTAAATTTTCATTCATGCATAAATCATAAACTTGTTGCATAACATAACATGAAATGATGCTTATAACACTTTTAATTTCAACCGCATAGCATCCCATTCTCAATATACTCAAGTTTAACACTTTTTCTATAATCTCACAAATAATTCTCTTTATAATTACTCATATGGTAGCAATCATATAATTTTTTTTTTATCAATATTATATTTCATACACATCATAAGCTTTATTCTCATATCCATAGGTATAGGCTAGCTCTCTAAGATATATTGCAAAATTCAATCCTTAAACTCACAACAACAAAATCAACTATAGTTAACTCACTTGAAATATATATTACATATATTCACATCACAAATGAAAAATCAACAATTAAAATTGGCTTGAAACTAAAAATAATTATCAAACGCTCAAGCTTATTCTAATTAAAATAGCACAAGTTGTATAACAATAAAAGGTATATAATTCAATAATTATGAAATATATAAACAATTCAATAATAAAAAGTAAGATTCATCAATAAAAGAATCAACATAAAAATACATTTACCATCACAATGATAAGTAAAATCCCTCAACAATAATTGAACAATCACCATCAAACAATCATTATATAACAATGAAGCACTAGTTCATAAGCCATTGGTGGGGTAACTCCAACTAGGTCAAATCTCATAAACCATTGGTGGGAATATACCACCTATGTCAAATCTTATAAAATGTTAATGACACTTCATCATCCTCATCAAATCTCATAAAATATTGATGGTACAACACCACCTAGTTGTTGAGCCTCATAACAAAATTAAAGAAACTATACCACATAGATTAAATCTCATAAAACATCAATGGAACTACACCATCTACGTCAAATCTCATAAAAATCATTGGTGGGACTACACCATATACATCAAATATCATAAAAATGTTGATGGGACTACACCACCTACATCAATTCTCATAATACATTGGTAGGACTACACTGCCTAGTCAACAAAATACACTACATCAATGGGGTTACTCCACCATCATTAATCACCTAGACATCACTAATTTTATTTGGTTGGACTAACACAATCACTAAATATGCATCACATACAAACTCACATCATACATAACTCACTTTTTATCAAATATAGTCCCAACCATTTTTCTAGCTTTAATGTTTTTAACCAAGTGTGGGCCCATTAGTCTAAACTATCTATAATGTTAAAGTGTGGGAATCAAGGAAAGGTATTTTTATAACCAACTATTCATTTCACAATGTAATTATTTGATACAATCATTGTAAAAATCATAAAATGGCATAAGCATAGTCTAATAAACAAGCCAATCCTTTTGAGAAGTTACAATTTTTAATATGAGCTACAAAAATCTAAACCATGATTGCTAGGAAAAAAAATGTAGTCAAATCATAATTTTTTAGAAAATCCATGATCTTGTATGTTAGGATTAGGTGCCATCTACCTTGTAAATCCTGTCATATTTCATGGTTCCAACATCCTTGGAAAGTGTCTCTAAGCACTTAGGGTGTATTGGGATATTTTGTAATATTAATTCTCACCATTGTTTATAATATATTTGTAGTGTCGTAAATTATCACCCTTGACAATTTCACACTATGTTTTGCTCCCCTTTAAGCAATGGAACCTAATGAGCACCTAATTTCCTAAATTATGCATTCTATGGCCCATTTTAAATAATTACTAATAAATTGCAAATAGAAAACAAATGCATTCATTTAATACTTTGCCCCTGACACCTTAATCTCCAAAAAATAGGGTTGGGACATAGTCACCCAAGACAAATTAGTCCCCCTATTTTGGCTCCAAATTAAAATATGTTAGCGTCGACATTTTATTATTTGAAATTAGAATATCCAAAGTTGGCTATCAGGATTTAATTGTTGTGAAATTAGAATAATTGCATATAAATACCTAGTTATTGCGTTATTTGAAAAATAACAAGAAGATATAGCAAGAGCAAGCAATTATTGGAGAATTTATTGTCAAGAGCATTATCAAGCAAGTCAAGAGCAGAATTTTAGAGATTTATTGTAGCAATTCAATATCCAAGCATCATGTCAAAGTGTATGTGAGTTCATGTTTTCATGTTTATGTTTGTGAAGACTAATCCTTGTAGGTCTCCAAGCAATCCTAGCAATTCAAGCAATTCAAGAAAGCAAGATCCAAACCTTGAGGATATTTTGTATGACTTCAATCCTTCAAGGAAGCCATTGAAGGGTGGTGAGTTGCAACACTTTGTTGAATCATCATTCCATATTATCATTTATCCATTTATCATTGACATTGCCATTATGGAAGTGGAAACACTAACACGGGGTTTGACTAAGGAAATCCCCTAAATGACACAACCCTTCCTCTCTCTTTGAATGTGCATGTTTCAGATTTGAAGAAGATTGGAAGAAGTTTGAAGATCAATTATTCATTGTTGCAATCAAACCCTACACCTTGATAACAAATGGAAGCTCAATTATAGAATTATCTGATAGTGATCTGACAGTGTAACAAGCGGAAAACAAAAGCTCTGATCTGGCTCCCGAGGACTATGAAAAAAGATCTGAATTTCAATCAAAAGGACATTGTTTCCCTAGGTGACTTAGGCCTCCATTTTTAGCCCCGGATTTGAACCATAGGTGCACAATACTATTGTTAATCCATTTATATTGTCTAAAATTATATGTGACTTTATGTGTTTGTTGTATTTGCATCAGAACAATAATTTACATCATTAGCCTAGTGATTGCACTACATTTCATCCTTAAGTCCATTTTAGATTTGTTCAAGGGTTGTTGACTAATCTCTTAGGTTGTAAGTCAATCATATATCTTTTCCAAATCCATCAAACCCCATCCACAATCATATCATTTCATTTCCTCCCCCACCTTTAATGAAAATGGAAAAAGGTGCCAAACCCTAAAGAGTGCAAATCTCCAAAGGATTGCTCCTATTTTTCTACATATCATTTGGCGAACCTAACATGTTAACATTATATACCTTCTAAAATATGAAGCAATTCATTTTAGATCTAGATTTAGCATTGATTTTTTTTGTGTTGTTCATTTAGGCATTCATTTTTACATCATAAAAGACATAAAAATTAAAAAAATTACATATGATATTACATTTTAGGTTGCAATAGTGTTTATTTCAGTCATTATAGCTCATATCTATATTCCAATTGCATCTACAAATCTGCACTAGGCCATTTAAATCTGAAATCAAATTTGAAAGCATTCATTGCGTCTATTTAGGTATCTTTCATATAGCTCAAAAAGTGAAAAAGTGCATTCTTTTGTTTTAGAATTGCATCAAAATCATCATTTTTCAGATTTTAGCATATTAAAATCAGTCAATTGTTACATTTTAGATATAGAAATTGCATTTACAATTATCATTTATTGTTCAAGCGTTTTCAACATTGTTGCACACTTGCATGTTAAATTACATTATCATAAATTGAGAAAATTCTAGAAAATATTCACTGTCAAACCTGTTTGCACATAGACCTAGAAGCCATAAAAAATATCATAAATAGTCAAACTTTTAACTTTGCAAAACCTTGTCCAGGACATAGTCACCCTAGGCGACTTAGTCTTGCTCTTTTTGGCTCAAATTTTGCTCAGATCTTTGTTTTTGTGGTCTTTGTCTGTTTTTGCTTTCTAATTTATGCTTCTAAGTGTTTCACTATGACTGTTTGATAGTTTAGTGTTCATAGTGGGCACACTTATTTTTTTGAAACTCACATGAGCTTCATGACCTAGTGTCCTATTGCCAATACTTCGGTGAAACATAGTTGCAAACTTATGGCATCCCACACTGTTGGTACATCCGTTGTGGATCATGAGTCTTCCAACTCTTTCACACAAGGTATTTCCAATACCATGCCCATCTTGGACTCTATCCCTAATCTTACCATATCAATGAAAACTTCACAAACAAGCACCTTTATGGATGTTGAGACTCATGTTGCACATGTTCTCGAAGATAAACTGAAACAATTAGACAAAGATCTAGAAGGAATCCAAGACTATTTGAGCATTAAATATTTGTTTGGCCTAAGGTTACTATAGTGGATAATTTTAGGAGATTGATTGGTGATGCTCAAGGATTATAGGTTTTTCATAGTCTATCCCATATATTTGATGCTAACATCCCTACAATGGCTAATTGTGCTCAAGCTTTGGGATGCACTCAAAGTTAAGCAGGAAGTCAAATCTCCCTCTCCACAACCATAGCCTCTATCCCCATATTCAAAAACCTAATTATAGCTACAATGATACAAAAAAACAATGGCATAACCTCAAGTTTAGGTATTTCCATAAGAAATCCTTATAGTTTTGTGTCCTCACATGTTACACCTCAATATTCGTCACCTCTCATAAATTTGCAACATAGTAGTCCACCAAGCACATACACAATCTCATCATATTCACCACATTCCCAAAACATGTCAAGTAATGATTCAGTAATAAATCAACTATTGCAAAACATAACCTCACTTCAACAAAAAAATTCATTGAACCAAAATCAAAATGGAAAGCCATCACAATATGTCAAAATGAGCCCACTGTCACTTGAAATCTTGAAGACATCCATGCCACAAAACATAGAGATTCCTAGATTTGACAAGTACAATAGTAAAGGAGATCCTAATAATCATACATCGGCTTATATGACATTATGTAGTGATTTTATCTTTGAGGATAATCTTTTAGCTAAACTCTTTCTTGCAATTGAAAGACATAACCTTGGAATAGTTTTTCTCATTGCCAAATAAATTGATACATTCATTCAATGAACTTGTTGATGCATTTGTCCAATACTTCCAAGCAAACATTGGTCCTAAAATTACATTAAATGATTTAGTGAGATGCAAACAAGGAAAACATGAAAAAGTAACATACTTCATAGGGCAATATTAGTTAATCTACTCACAAATCAATTATGCTCTTCCTGATGCTAATGTTCAAAGAGTGTTCATTGGAAATTTACAACCTAGCATTAGGGATAATATTTTGTTAATGAAATATTTGTCCTTCACACATTTGTGTATGAATCTCTGTGATTATCAAAATTTAGTTAGTCAGTATGAAGAGGCATCTTCATCGACTCCTTCTAAGTGATCCAAATTTGTACCCCAAAACAACTATCAACCATTTAAGAAGAAAAACGAGAACTTTATCAAGATGAGAACACCTCAAACAACCAACCACATTGAACCACAAGTTGCAGCCATAGGTTTGACTCCATACCAATTTAGATTGAGAGATAGAAAATTCACAAAATTTCCTGATACCCTTCATTCGATTATGCTGCAAATTTTAAGCAAGAACTTAATCCAATTACCTCAAATTATACCTGTGGACACAACCAAACACGTATCTCCAAACTTCAAACCAAAATCCTTTGTTAATATCATTATACGCATGGACATGATACATAATGATGTATGTGTCTTAAACATCAAGTATAAGACCTCATCGATTCTAATCACATCTATTTCATCGATGTGAATGATAAAGGAAACAAATACGTAACTCCACCCAAAATTTTCAAATATTCACCAATCCAATGCCAAACCATTCATCCAACTTTGTGTAAGCTTGTGATGTTAAGAATGATGATATGAGTGTTGATAAGAATGATGATAAGAATAATGATGAGGGTGTTCTGGAAAATATAGTCACTCTCACAAATGTTCAATCTCATAAGGGACAAACCACTTTGTTACCCAACATTAATTTCACCCATATTGATGCATCCATACATGTGCCCAATGGTCCTCTCTATATCGTTGATCATATCAATGAGAAACCCACACAAGGAATACTCATTGATATCGTGTATTTAGAGAATGTGATCATTGAGTAATTCTCATATGTGCATGAGATTTATCAAGATTCTTATGAACAATCGAAAGCATGGTTGAAAACTTATGATGGTTCAATAGGTTCGATCACTCTTCCTCTTAAACTTGGACCAAAACAATGAGATGCACCATTTTCTATCATCTCGATTTCAGACCAATTTTGTGTGAAGCTAGGTTATCCATGGCTATGCTCAATGAATTTCATCCCATTGATTATTCACGTGTGCATAAAGTTTCCAATTTAAAAATAAAATATTTATAGTGCATCATAGTGGGTTTAATCCTTTATCTTCCCATGGAAACTTTTCATTGGATTTCTTTTAGTCTCAACCTATGGAACTTATTAAGCCTTGTGAGGACTTCTTTTTCAGGTTATACCAAAAGTTTAGGGAAAAGCGCATAGAAAAACTATCCCTTAGAAACATCCCACCTAGGAATGATAGGTCTATGGTTGTTCCTCCCACCCCACAAGTTGTGGATGAACCCATGACTGAAGCAAACATTATCCAAAGTAACTAAGGAAAATATGTTGTAGTTCCTCCACCCATATCATATAAAATACTAAGTGACAATCACATGATTCCTTTTGTTCCTCTAAAAATAAAGCAAGTGTACAGACCTAAAGAGAACGATTTCCCAACCCCCAGTGGTCCCTTTGGTTCCTCCCCTAAGGGAAGAAAAGAGACCAATGGTTGGGAAACCCACCCTTACACCTTCACAAGTTAAAAACCACACAAGAAGAAACATAACTGCTAAAGAGTGTAGGCAAAGCCATCATGCTCTTTCCCGTCACTTGGAAGAAAAGAATAAAACATTACCTAACAATCAAAAACCTATGCAAACAAATCAAGAAGAATTAAAACTTTCACCAAAACATGAAATTGAACCTTACATATCCCAACCAAAACTAAAACTAAAACAAGAACATACAACTGACATTATCATTAAACCACCCATGGTGATAAATTTGGATGATGAAGATGAAATTTTTAAAATTGATGAACAAGTGCATAATGAGCTCAATTTGTTGTTTTCAAAGTCTATAAATTTAGATGGGGGTAACCATTATGATCCTTTTGATGAGAGTGACCCACCACATGTTGAACCTGAAGATGCTCCTACTATGACACTTGTTGTAGTCCCTTTGGCTAGTTGTCTACCTTATGTATATGATGGTCAAGATTGGGATGCAAACGACCTGCTTTAGGTTGGATCACATGTGGGGTACTTCTTTGTTGTGCTTGCTTTATGTGTTCTTTTTTGTTTTCTTGCACATGATCTGATCTATCATGTTGTGCTGCTTGGCGTGTCTTGATGTTTGTGAGTTTTATTTGGAGGACCCTTGTTGCTCTATTGGCACAAGGATACAAAGGAAACAAATTTCTCATGACATTCTTCTATTTGTACCTCCATTCTTATTTATGTCATTTGTTTATGTCTTGTGTTTTCCTTTTGGGGATGATGCAAGGCATTCTTAATAACCTAAGAATGTTGCAAATGTGTTATAAAGGTGTAATAATTTTTTTTTTTTAAAGTATTAATATTAAGTTAATTAATTGCATACATTCTTAGGTTAAGCGACGTTACACTACTTTGAGTTTTCCATAAGCGACTTAAGTATTTCGCATTGCACATAATAATTAATAACATAAAGATATACATTGCATAACATTGAAATTTTCCATTCAAGATATAATAAAGTACAACCATGTTTTTCCATACATTGCATTTGAAAGAATATACAATACTCATCCATCTGATGAGGTAGTTCAAATAATAATTACAATTTACAAATGATCACCTCACAACATTGAGGGATGTTTTTACAATACCAATTTACATTATACAATGTTGAAATAAACATAAGTATCCGATGCGAGCTCTCCATCCATGAAGCTCTCGATGCCATGATCAACTGGGGACCCAACGGAGTAAGGTGCACGTTCCACCCAACCATGTGGTACCCGTAGGTCCACCCCCCGTGCTAGGAGATAGTAATAAGGTTACCTAGACCTAATCTACTAACCCTAGACACTAGTACAAACAATCTAATGGTTACATTGCTTCCAGATTTAGACAATTGAATTTACTACAAATACAAGGTTGACTGTTATTCTAGGTGGAGTGTCATCACAACGATGCAAAGGTTACCCTGGTGTTTCTTCCTAGGTTCCGGCCCCCAATCCTTGGGTTACCCTGGTAACCTCTTACGAAACCCGGCCCCTATTGCATACTGTTGTGGAATCGAATGTCTCTTAAGGAAACAAGACTCCGATTTGCCATTCCAGGCCTTCTCAACTTATACTCATGACTGTAGTAGCTCATGAGTCATAAGTGAGGCAAAATATCTTGTTAAATGTTTTAACTCTAACTAATGTGTCATTTAATTATCACTAACTTAATTAACTATTTGTAAGTTACCCTGACACCACTTTGTGTGTCGGCCCTTACAAACAGCCACTCCCCTAAACATAACAAGGTTACTAAGTTTTCACGACTAGGGTTTACCAAGTGCACAAATCACATCTTACAATAACAAATAACCCATAATAGTATCAAACTTCATGTTTATCTCTTGCACAACCCAAATCGATTTAAGAAATACTTTTGAAACAATAATACCCCCATTTTACTCAATTAATTCTGGAAGACTTGAACAATTATAACTTTCCCATTTTTGCCCAATCATAAAAGAAATAAACCAGTTTTAAGTAAATAGAATTACACATCTATCTTTTGGATATACTAAATCCATATATATATATATCAGTTTGAAAATAGTATATTTACAAATTGACTCAAGAAAATAACCACTTCATTTAATCAATCTTTCTAATTTTCACAATTTCACTATAAATTATATTCTTTTATTTTCTCAACTTAAAAATAAAAATAAAAATAATAATATATATTCAATTAAAACTCATATACTTCCACATCATTTACAAATATATATAAATAATTATATATATATATATAAACATATATATATATATATAATACAAATATATATTATTTAAAATTAGAATTTATATCAATTAAAAAAAACGCGTTTAACATAATCGAAATAAAATTTTCGTTTTAAATAAAGTTTATATAAAATAATTTGGAAACCCGGCGCTGCTGGGGCCAGTCGCCTCCCAAACGGGGTAAGGGGAGGGTTTCGGCCCTCCCAAACCCTTGCAATTTTTAAAATAAAAACATAAAATTTAAAAGCTTTTTTAATCCGTTTTTTTTTTTGAAATTTCGGAAATTTATTCCGTACGGCGAATTTCAATAAAATATTCACAATTTAAACAAAATAATTTCATTTTAACATAATATATACATTTTTGTATATACAAAACCTTCAGGGTTTTCTGATAAATAAAAAGATTTTCTTTTCAAACAGACAAATAATAACAGAGAATTAATATTTTTTTCTGGGGTTTTCAAAATAACATATACAGAAATTTTCCATTTAAACCCCAAATCCTCCCTGTAAATTAAATTCCCTTTTTTTCAACATGTGGTTTTTCCCTCACAAAAATTTTAAATGATTTCTACAGATAACAAAAGTTTTCTAAATTATCAAATTTCACCAAAATAAGTTACAGGAAAAGATTTATTTCATGGAACATACAGAGATTTAAAAATTGATCTTATTTTTTTTAAAACAATCTTTTCCAGAAACTAATAAAATTTATTCTCAGAAAGAAATTAAACATTTACTAATAAAAATACCTGGTTTCCTCTGCTGTTTGGTGAAGAAAATCTCTATAGCCTCTCTTGCCTATAAGTTCCAATTCCTTCCCAAAAGCCAATTCCAAAATAACCAACCACCAAGATCCTTTGGGGATCTTTCAATAAACAACCAAGTATAGAGAGATAACAATTTCTAAGAAATTTAACAATTTTTATCACAGTAAGAGAATTTTTTTATTTGATAATTTTCCCCGTGAGGAAATTGAATAACCCTTGTCAATTTTCCGAGATCCAAAATATCCTCCGTAACAAATTTTCAACAACCTCATTCAACACACTCGCACACATGTCGAGAAGAGGTTATGAAAATATCTTCTCCACTTCTCGGCAATTTGCCAATTCAAATTTTTGCATGCAAAAATTTTTAATTTAAATTTTGAAAATCAATTTTCAATTCACATGCATTTTATTTTATTTTATTTTTTTTCTAATTTTCCACAATTTAATTAATTTTCAAATGCAATATAAATTTCACACTTAATAATTTAATATAATTTATTTATTTATTTAATTAAAATAGTTTAATCTTTTTAAGATCAACTATTTAACCAAATAAGCTAATTAATGAATTAAATTATTAAGCAAGTAATTTCTACTACATTTAAACATTAATTAAATATCAATAATTTAAAACACAATATTCCAACATTAAAAATTAACCAAATTTACCTTTTCAAAACGATTTAACCAAACAGAAAAATACAAGACAAACCTATGACTCAAAACTAAAACAGACAAAGTACTAAGACCAGGGTTATAAACTAGGACTAGGGTTAACCCTACTATCTCCCGATCAACGTTTCCATGTAGATCCAAAATTTTGCTTATTTTCTTCTATGTGTCATTCTTCCATTGTGTTCGTTGTTCCACGAGTATTTTGGGAATGATGTCAGTTTTGAGCTCTATAATACTACCGTAGAAAAGATGTATACTAACTTTGAATAGTTGGATCCCTTTTGTGTTCATCTTTCTATTGTTTTGTTGCATTACATTTGGGGGCAACTCCTTATCATGAGGCAACTTCATTTGTAAACATATCGCTAGCATTGGGCTTTCCAAATAAGCTCTCATGTCTTTATCACATGACATTTATCATTTCTATACCTTAAAGCAATTTCTCACAACATGGTGTTCAATACTTTATTTAAGGTGGGGGAATACATTCTATTATGTGCTTCACTTTGTTCACACACAATGGACTTAGTGGTGTGTTGACATTAGCATTTCTACTTTGCTTTATTCACACACATTAGACTTAGTGGTGCATTGACATTATCATTTTTGCTTCACTATGTTCAGACACGTTGAACTTAGTGATGAGTTGGCATAACATCTTGATCATTTTTGCAGCACCTTATCAGAGTTATCAGGGAGTATAATTCTTGGTATGGTTATGGGTACACACCTAGTGAATATCGGACTTCACTAGACCTTGTGTGTTTCTCATTTTACTACTTTGTCTTGGGGGCTCACCTAGTGAATATCAGACTTCACTAGCCTATGGTTCCTTCTGTTTGTGATTCACCTAGAAAATATTAGACTTTGTTAGTTTGTAAGTCATGATTTCCTTTCGTGTGGATCCTAACATAACACAACTTGCTAGCCCGTGATTATCCATACCATCCTTTTGCATTTTGCTTTGACATTGTGTATGTTTCATGCATGTCGTCTTATTGCATTTTATACATATGTGTGTTCCTTTGTGATTATGTTGATTTACCATGGGTATTGAGTCTTGGGGGCTTGTACACTCCCCCTAGATTCATCACCACCCTATCTCTTCAAAATTTGGACAATCAAAACCCTCTTGACATATTTTCTACTTTAGTGTGAGTCTGAGCGTATGTTCATACTCTCATTGAAGTGGGGGCTAAATGTAGTGTCGTAAACTGCCACCCTTGACAATTTTACACTATGTTTTACTTCCCTTTATGAAATTAGACCTAATTGAAAACCTAATTTCCTAATTTATGCATTCCACAACCCTTTTTAAACAATTACCAACAAATTGCAAATGGAAAACAAATGCATTCATTTAATAATTTTCCCTCGACACTTTAATTTTCAAAAAATATGGATGGGACATAGCCGCCCAGAGCAATTTTGGCTCCAAATTCAAATATGTCAGTGTCAACATTTTATTATTTGAAATTCAAATGTCCAAAGTTGGCTATCGAGATTTAATTTTTGAGAAATTAGAATAATTGCATATAAATACCTAATTATTACATCATTTGAAAACTAACAAGAAGATCTAGCAAGAACAAACAATTATTGGAGAGTTTATTGTCAAGAGCATTATCAAGAAAGTCAAGAGAAATTTCTTAGATATTTATTGCAGTAATTCAAGATCCAAGCATCATGTCAAAGTGTATGTGAGTTCATGTTTTCATGTTAATGTTTGTGAAGACTAATCCTTGTAGGTCTCCAAGCAATCCTAGCAACTCAAGCAAGCAAGATCCAAACCTTGAGGAGATTCGTATGACTCCAGTCCTTCAAGAAAGCCATTGAAGGGTGGTGAGTTACAACACTTTGTTGATTCATCATTCCCCTTTTATCATTTATCCATTTATCATTGACATTGTCATTGTGGAAGTGGAAAAACTAACACAAAGTTTGACTAAGGCAAGCCCCTAAATGGCACAACCCTTCCTCTCTCTTTGAATGTGGAGGTTTTAGATCTGAAGAAGATTGGAGGAATTGTGAAGATCAATTATTAATTGTTGAAATCAAACCCTACACCTTGACAATAAACAAAAGCTCAATTACATAATTATTTGACAGTGATATGATAATGCAACAAGTAGAAAACATAAGCTCTGATCTAGCTCCTGAGGACTATGAAAATAAATTTGAGTTTTAGTCAAAAGGACATTGTCGCCCTAGGTGACTTAGTCCCCCATTTTCAGCCCCAGATTCAAACCATAGGCACACAATAATCTACTTAGTCCATTTCTATTATCTGAATTTGTCTGTGACTTTTTGTGTTTGTTGTATTTACATCAGAACATTAATTTACATTATTAACCTAGTCATTGCATCGCATTTCATCCTTAAGTCCATTTCAAATTTGTTCAAGGGCTGGTTGACTCATCTTTCAAGTTGTAAGTCAATCATATATCTTGTCCAAATCCATCAAACCCCATCCACAATCATATCATTCCATTTCCTCCCCCACATTCAATGAAAATAGAAAAAGGTGCCAAACCCTAAAGAGTGCAAATCTCCAAAGGTGTTCCCTTTTTCCAACATATCAATATTCATAAGGGGTGATGGGTCCACTAGCAACAATAAAGGTTACTTGTTGACATAAATGTTTAATATTGTTTTCCCTCTAACCTGGGCACCCAAACATGAGAGATAAACATTACATTAAATGTAATAAATGATGGAATACCAAGAGGCACCCGTTGCCTCATTCCAAGCTCCCGCTTGGAGAATCCCAACAGTCATGCATTTTTCCTTTTACTTATATTTTATTATCTCATTTTAGGTGTCCACATGTGGAGAAAGCAATATTAAACATTTATATCCATAACTAACCTTTATTGCTACTAGTGGACCCATATCACTCCAATCTCAAATAGCTAAAAAATAGATTCATCCCCACATTAGTATCTTGCAGAATAGAGATAATCAAGTATAACATGTGGATTTCCAAGACTCAAACACTAGAATCAATGCTAAATCTGATTTTCCAAACAAACCCACATAGGAGTAACCATAGATCAATAAGAACCCTTCAAGAAACCATGCAAACTTGTAATTGTCTTTGTCCAGAACACCTTGAATACAGTCTTATCACAAATTTACATACCACATATTTTAGTTAATGTGTAAAACATGCTTAACCATCTTTGTAAATCTGAAATCCATTTAAACATTTAAACATTCACATCAACATGTCATCTAAATAATGGAATAAGCACAACTCTACAAATCCACAACTGAAATCAAGAGTAAATTGCAACCCAATAGGAAAAACCAAGTTGTCTGGGAGCTTATAACATATGAAACATATTAGCTCCACAAATCAAAAAGAGGTTAGTGGCTTATCTTCCAATACTTTCATGTAACCAAGGGCTAAAACCATGAAGCCAACATAAGCACTCCATTTTGTAGTTCAAATCAAGAGTGTTTCTCCATGTGACTAGGATGTCTCTACCCATCAACATGAACACCTTCTTGTTGCACATGACCACAAAGTAAAGGAACAAAACCACCAAACAAGAGGATAGACACATATTGTCAAACAAGAGCTCCGATTTACCAAACCATAACCAACTCCATAAAGATCCATAATCATGAGCTTGCCATGCCCAACATATATCATATTGACAATATCCATGGTTTTTAATCTCACAAATATGCAAAAAAAAATTAACTCATAGAAAATTCATTACTGCCCCATAAGCCTTACAACAACCTCCAATACCTCATGGATATTAATATCCATGTTGATTCCTTTTGGGACCCCAATAATACATTTGTCTTTACCCTATCTTCCACTTCCCCATCCTTTAGTAACACCAATGATGGCCTTCCCCTCATTTACCCACACTTGGTCGATTGGGACCAACAAGATCCACCCACCTTGGACATATTTGAAAATGATGAAGCCATCACTAAATTCATGGGACTGTGAGAAGGCATACCACATGGAGACCATAAGGCTGGTTTCACTATAGATCTTGACGCTACGACATATTTTGGTGAGACTGTTTCACCCTCTAGTTGCAAAAATGACAAAAATAAAATGAAAAATGAAAGGTCTTTAGGTGAAAACCACAAGGCACCTTTTGACCAGGAAAAAGTAAAAATAAAGGACGTATCCAAGGGCGAAAACCTCTTTGAGGCACCCGACGATGGAGGGTTGGAATTTCTCCCTATTAATCAAGAGAGATACCATAAGGTTGGTTTCACTATATATATATTGACATTGTGGCATATTTCAGTGAGATTGTTTCACCCTCTAGTCACAAAAATGACAAAAATAAAATGAAAAATGAAAGGTCTTTAGGTGAAAACCGCAAGGTTCCTTTTGACTAGGAAAGAGTAAAAATAAAGGACGTATCCAAGGGCGAAAACCTCTCTAAGGAACCCGAGGATGGAGGGTTGGACTTTCTCCTGGGCAGTTATGTCCCATCCCTATTTTTTGAAAATTAAGGTGTCGAGGGAAAATTATTAAATGAATGCATTTGTTTTCCATTTGCAATTTGTCGGTAATTGTTTAAAATGGGTCGTGGAATGCATAAATTAGGAAATTAGGTTTTCAATTAGGTCTAATTTCATAAAGGGGAGTAAAATATAGTGTGAAATTGTCAAGGGTGGCAGTTTACGACACTACATTTAGCCCCCACTTTAGTGAGAGTATGAACCATAATCATGAGCTTGTCATGCCCAACATAGATCATATTGACAATATCCATAGTTTTTAATCTCACAAATATGCAAAAAAAAATTAACTCATAGAAAATTCATTGCTGCCCCATAAGCCTTACGATAACCTCGAATTCCTTCTAACAAATTTCCACAAGCTTGCCAAGCTAAGACATTAAAAAAAGTAATACCTTGAACCAAATTTGAACCTTAAGCTTTGATACCAAATGATGAGAAATAAATAGGTTCAATACCAATTATTGGTAAATTCAATCCCAATCCAAAAATGACTTCAATGGATGAGATACAAGGCTTAGATTATAGCAACATGAAAATCTGAAACTTATATGAAAATCTAAAAATTAAGTTGCCTTAATTTGGAAATACCATGATTAGATCTATCTTATTTATGATGCTAAAAATCATCTAAGATATCATGCTTAATGACACCATCTTATGTGAACTTATAATATCAATATTTAAAGAATAACATCACCATAAGATAACAACAATGAGGCATAAATCAACAACACAAGAGCATCACATAACACAAGATTTACGTGGACAAACCCTTGCAAGAAAAAATCCACCAAGAAGAGAGGCCAAGTATGCATTATCTTCAAATAAATGAGATTACAATACAATCACTTCTATTATCCTCTTTTCCTCCACCATGGTAGCACTTGTGCACTTGTGAACAACCTCCTCATGCCTCAACCTATCCTTGTATCTACAATGAAACTCTACATCCAATTATTGTTCATAATTTCTATATCTAAGAGGCCAAGTTTATAGATGTGTGAAGACATCTTAAGCCCCAAGCAAGGATCCCAAATATGACCATTCATTCAAAACATTCCTAACCCTTGGAATACCTCCTCAGAATGCGAAAGGATAGTTTTGGATCCAATACTTTCCCTCCATCTTGGACGCCCAAATATGAGAGATAAACATTACATTAAATGTAATAAATGATGGAATACCAAGAGACACTTGTTGCCTCATTCTAAGCTCCCACTTGGAGAATCCCAAAAATCACTCATTTTTCCTTTTCATTATCTTTTATTATCCCATTTTAGGCATCTGCGTGGGGAAAACAATATTCAATATTTATGTCCACAACTAACCTTTATTGCTACTAGAGGACCCATCACCCCTTATGAATATATTACAAACAATGGTGAGAATTAATATTACAAAATACTTTCCCAATACACTCTAAGTGCTTAGAGACACTTTCCAAGGATGTTGGAACCATCAAATAGTACATAGGATTTACAAGGTCGATGACCCCTAATCCTAACATTCTCCCACTTGACATCAACCTTGTATCTCATCCATTGAAATTATTTTTAGATAGAGATTGAATTTCTCAATAATTGTTAATAGAACCTCTTTATTACACTATAGGTTTTTGGGACTTATGAGATTGGATTTTGTTTCATAAACTTGAAAAAAAATTAAAAGCAAATGCCCAAAAAACCAAGTGGGATTTAATTGTATTACTAACTTTAGTAAGTAGTAATTAAACACATATTTACACCAATTCTACACCTACTTAATGGCTATAATCAATTTTACTCTTTTAATATGAAAATTTATATATTATTAAAGGTAACACTCAAATTAAAAGGAAAATCAACTAATATATTTGATTTAAGTATGTGCATTAATTGAATGTTGATTTATAAATTATCTTTTTTTTTTTTTTTAAATTATTTATTTCTTGTCTTCCTTAGTTTGTATAAATAATGAACCCAATGTCCATTCTCCTATACTTATAAGCTTTTAAAAATCTATAAAGAGGTGAGTTACTCTTTACTAAATTAAGATTTGATTACATATAAATTTAAAGAGAAAAATAACTCTTGATTAAAATCATATAGATTTATTTGTTTCCATTCAAGATGATTGATGAGCCCTAGGAATGTCCAATTTCCTTGCTTTAATTTCATGTTTTTATCTCATTTTTGCTAAACTTCAAAAGACATTTCCAAACATTTTTCATATACTTTAAAGTATTTCAAAGAATTTGAAGATGATATATTACATTAATGAATGAGTGTGTGAAATTTGAATGTCTAAGATTTAGTAGAATTTTATGATTAATTATAGTTGTTAATAATAAAAATTTCCTTAAGGGATAAAAATAACCTTTGTAGTGAAGAACCTGTCAACCTGCGATAGAAGGATGACAACGAAACACGACCAAAGGATTCAATCAACTACAATACATGCATATTTCCAGAATAAGATGCAGGTGATGGTTTAAGGATGTGAACACATATATCCATGTGTCACTTCATCTTTTAAATAAACCGTGGAGGAAGAAGATGCATATTCTAACAAGGGACAACAATTATAATAAAGACTGCCTTTTTAGGCACATTCCCAAGTTATAATGGTCCTCTTAAATAGTGTAGATTCCTTATCAGACTTCTACACTCCTACTTCCACTAGTTGTTATTTTTTCTGTTAAGTTAAAGACCTGGTCCTCTTCCTATTTTCTTCAAAGAGTTGACAGTTGCTCATATTTTTTATAGTTCTTGAATAAGTAGACTGTCATATACCCTATATAGGAGGATACTCTTGTGAGAGACCAAGCAGCTAGATTTTTGCATGAAATTAGATTGAATATCAATTTTTTTATATTTTGTTCTAAGCTTTGTGTATGTTCATATTGCAATAAAGAAGGATATTTTAGTTGCATGATTTTTTGAGTTAGTAAACAAAAGGAGATATTGTGGAATATAACAACTCAAGCAAGGGCCACTTAAGTTACTATAGAATCCATGCTAGTTTAGTGGATTAATTAGATTGTGAATTGTAATTTTGAATCATAGTTTCTAGTTTACATTACGATGAATGCTATATTGTAATTTTTGAATTGAAGTCTCTAATTTATGTTTTGTTCAATGATATTAAGTGATTAGTTGAATTAGGTTGTGTTGCATCATAGAGAGTCACTAGGTACAATCCATGAATGGTAAGTACCCTTAGCAATTGCAATAACTAACATTTGCTTACCCTGTTCTCTAATTAGGAGTTATTTTCAGTTAGGAATAATTTAGATGATTTTTCTCTTGTTCAATCACCTGTACTAAGTCAATTAAGCAATTCTAGGATTCTCAACTACATATATAGTGCCAACATCATCTCAAGTTTATGATTCCTTGGTTGATAATTTAATGAAGCCCCCTTTTGAACAATGAACTGCTTAATTTAGGGATCTATAGGTCCATTAAGTTGCATGTATGATTATCTACATCAATTAATTAGACATTAGGGGAAGCTCTACAATGGAATATTTATAAAGGGTATTGGTGAAATGGGAATCAAAAAGTTAACCATATGGTTGGCCAACAAATTTAAGTTGAATGTTTTACTAGTCTATAAAGCTCAAAATATATTTTTTTTATTAGAACTTCCTAATGCCTAAATATATCTTCCATAAATGTTGTAGGCTAGAATAATTTCATTTATTATTTACTTTAATCTAATACTTTTCTAGTTTTTAGAACATTTATTGTATCTTGCCTATTAAAATAAAACCACTTTTGATGTACTCTATTAAATAAAATTCAAATATAAAAATGAAAAGAAAACCCTCTTAGGTTAATATTAGCATTAATCATAATAGAAACACCTTTTTTATGTGTTAATGTGGAGTTGAGGTCCACACCCTTTATAATAAACTAGAAAAATAAACAAAGAAAATGCATCACCCTATGATTAAGAGTGTAGAGAACAAAATGCTTCAACCCAATCACTAGGGAACATAAAAATCCAAGTCATTGATTGAAAAATTGCTAAGTATTACACCTAGCATTGAGAACTTGTTGAAAAGCATCAACAAACAAGCAAGTGATAAAATTTCATCTAACCCTTCATATGATAAGAATGAAGAGTCATTTTATTGAATGACTTATTTGACTTCATGGTAGAGCATTTCTTCTTTTTTATTGTAGCCTGGTTGTCATCATTATTTTCCTCAAAGTCCTTATTGATAGTCTTTGAAACCAATGACAAGTCCTTAAAAAGGGAAGAATCCATAGTTTGAGAGGGAGTAGTAGACTGAGCAATCATGTTTGAAGCTTTGGGAGAGGCATTGTCAACCTCAAGTGGAGGAGTATCATGAGAGGAATGAAGCTTCAAAGAGTTTAAATTTTTTCTCTTTGAATCAATGTCTAAAGGAATGTGTTGATGGCTTGGGTCTACTCACTTTTCCACCAAGTAGTTTGCTTCAAAGATACTTCATTTTTTTTTATGTCAAAGAAAGGGCACACTTCCACTTGTAGCTAGTATCATAATAGCTCTACATTTGAATGTAATCCCTTTCATTATCCAAAGGTTTTTTAGTGTAAATAGAATCATTATCATACCTAGTTGGCTAATCATTTTTCTATGATTGACCTATTCACACCTAGCTTAAGTTTACTTTGATTTATTTTGCTTTTTTCTCCCTTCATATGGTTGAGACATGTGTCCTCATGACTTGAGGCACCTATTGCATGTACACTTGCCACTTGCTCACCCACTTGTTAAGTGAGCTCACAAGTGTCCCATCTTTGGAGGGGTAGTCATATTTTTACTCCTATCTTCTCACCTCCTTATCCTTTGCTATATATGAAATGCTTGATCATTGTATTTATACTCTTTATTTTTTATTTGATAGACATACTATTGTGCTCATTTTTTTCACTTGTGGAAGTTTGTTTCATGATATTGATCTTGGAATTCTCCAACAATTTCCATATTGTATTACCAACCATGAGATCAATCTCTACTAGAAAATTCCAACTGAGATGCAAGCACCAGTGAACAAAGAGAAAGTCTTAGTCTTTCCTATGATACAAATTAATTTACCAGAAGCCAAGCTAGAAGAATCCTATAATTGCAAAGGGGTATTTAGCAGACACACCTAAATTGGGGATGTCGAGATAGATGCTAATAAAGGATTAAAATTAGGGACCTAACCAAGACCACGACCCATTTTAGAGTAACAGATCATAGTCCTCTATAGAGACACAAATGACAAGGAAGAACCCTTACACACATGAACAATGTATATGTACTCTAATAAGGGTTTCCAATTTTTTTTATACCCATTCTTTTAACTTCACCAAACTAGACCAATAATTTTGAAAATAACATATTAGAGTGTGTTTCTTATGATACCTTTCAACTAATAAACTTATTTACCATATTCTATAACAATGTAATCCATTGGTAGTGCCCTTTATTTAGTGTTGAAGGACTTATTGTATTGAGGATATGAGATTTTGGTTGAGCATTAAAGAAGGAAGAAAAAACCATCATGGGTTGAAAATAAGCCATACCTATGAAAACCCCAATCATTGTTTGGGAGTGCTTGCAATGGAAAAGGCCTTATGAAAATATAAAAGAACCCCTAAAAATAATATTTATATCCACCACAAAGCCCCATAAATTAGAATCATTGGAGAAATCTTGATCTAGCTAAACAATGAGGGAAGCATTAGGAATCTTTATGCAACCCTTCACTAAGTTGTTAGAGATTTGCATTAAGGACCTATTGTCCTATCAAGCATGAACATGAGTCATTATTGTAAGTGTGAATAAGTAATAATGAAAGAACAACTAAAACACTTCTTAATGAAACATTATATCAAGATTTAACATTAATTAAACTAATTTAAAGCACATAAAGCTTGAAAGCTTCTCATTGTCTCCTATCTACAAAGATTTATCAAGTCACAGAAGGCTCTCAGATTGGGTAAGCAATATGACTGTTTAAAATGCCAATTCAGAGGATGGAGTGATGATAAATACAATAATCTAATGATTGATAATGAAAGCTAAATGATATGATGCTATTGTAATCTATTTTGACATGAAACCTGATGAATGGAAGCTACAGTAAAAACTAATGATGCAGTCATGATTCTAATTCTACTGATAATATGATTCTAATTCTATTGATGCTATGATGCTATTGCTATGATTGCTTGGTTGCTTGATTGTATTCCTGCAGAGTAAGTTTGCATAAAACTAGGATCCATTTCCTGTGAAGAAAGGTTGTATTTATATATTTCACGGCAACAGTTTTGCACAGGGGCAACACAACAGAGGTCTGGATTCAATCTAGAGATTTGAAGGGTGAGAGATGAAGGAGCTAGAGCTGATGAAGGGAATAATTTCTCCCCATGAAAACATTAGGCAAGATGATAGGAAAGATTAGAGGAAGAAGATTGAGAGGATTGCCTGCAAGTTTGTCTTCGAAGCTTTCCCGTGAATGCCAGTTGGATTAATTAGATTTGAAAAATCTAATTTTATTGGTGAGTGAATAGAAGAATATTTGATTTATGCCTTTATTTGAATATTTTTGATTTATTCAAATTTAGCAAAAAGGGAATAAATAATTTAATAAAACAAACTATAGAATTTGTTTATTAAAATAAATATAGAATGAATATGATAATTAAATAAAAGACTTTAGGATATCTTTATTTAATTAAGAGGAAATATGATAAGATAATTAAATAACACAAACTATTTAAATTTGTTTATTTAATTTAAGATAGAATTAATGGATAAAGTATAGAAGAAATAATAATGATAATAATTAAATAAAACAAAGTATTTAATTTTGTTTATTTAATTAAGAGGAAAATAATATGATAAAATAGAAGAATTAATAGTGAACTTAATATAAATATTCCTATTTATTTACTAAGTAGATGAATTTAGGATTAATTAATCAAATAAATCATATTTAATTAATTATATTCTCCAGACCATTTTTAGGTGTATACATTTTTCCCCTCTTTGAAGTGATGTGTTTACGCATTACTTCAAAGAAAATTTTGTTGCTGCTACTAGTATCGATGAAAAAATTGCAGTGTGCCCTAGACATGATTTTCAGGTGATTGAATATATGCCCCCTCGGGAGATAAATTGATGAATTTTTGACTTTTTAGAATTTTTTTTGGAATTTTTCAAGTTTTTATGATTTTTTGATGATTTTGATGTAGGTTCGATGAATATTCGGTGATGAAATAATTTATCTCCTAATAATTGATGTAGAAAGTGCCCCAGGATGGTTTTGAATTAATCTCCTCAAAAATAAATTTAAATAATCCCACAAAAATTCCACCTTCCATAACCTATAAAAGGTTCAAAATGTCCTTTTCAAATTCATTTGTGCATTTGACTTTTTGAAAATCTTGTGAGAGCTTTTTGAGTGACTTTGGAGCAAGATGTCAATTCCCTACCACACCCACCAGTTTGAGCGTGTACGACGTCACCAGCGGCCGGCCGCATATGGACCTCTGGTATGTACCCTTTTTCCCCTCATTTTTCGTGCATTTCCTTCTTTTTAGCGCGTTTTACAGTTTTTGAATTTTTTTATTCTTTTCGCACTTTCATAACATTAGCGCGTAGGGTTTTTGTTTTAGCGCTTCAAAACTTTAGCACTTTGGTACCCTTATTTAGCGCTTAGGTGATATGAATTAGTTCTTTGGTAGTTTTAGTGCTTAGGATAAAAAATTTAGTGCTATGATAGTTTGTTTTAGCGCTTTGAATATTTTAGTGCTTTGACCCAATGTTTTAGCTCATTGACCCAATAAAATAGCGCATTTGGTAAAATGGCACTTTGACCGCCTGTAATAACACTTTGATCTGATGAAATGGCACCTGTCATGATTTAGCGTATCCATGTTAGTTTGATGAAGTTTGTCAAATTTGTCCTCAATTTTGTCTATTTTCGATCGTGTCAGCCATTGGTTTGATATGATTGATTATCCTGATCAAATAAATGATGTTTGACCTCATGATAGGCGAGGTATGATGTTTGATTGATGATAATTATCCTCATGATAGGTGAGGAATAATTATAGTTTGATTGATGTACCTCATGATAAGCGAGGTTGATTTGATGCATTGATGATTGACCTCGTGATAGTTGAGGTTCAATGATGTTCACTCATGAGATTTGATCAAAAGTCTCACCAAGAGCTTATAGTTTTGATAGGACATTTTGATGTTTAATGATTTGACAAAGAGTACCGACTTTGAAAATTTCCTGATGATAAGAGCCCTTGGAAAACCTTCAGGTTCAAGAGTGTTTCCCATGGGCATTCGATCTGATACCACAGTTAGCATAGTTTTATATAGCAATCATTGTTCATTGCGGATTATCTTCTTTATTATACATGCCCCAAATTAGGATTAATTGGGGTCTGTTGACAACACTAGCTGAGAGATGGCATAGCGAGCATAACACCTTTCACCTTCCTACCAGTGAGATGATAGTCACCCCAGAGGATGTCTGGAGAATCTTGTGGATACCAGTTGTGGGTGACGTTGTTGTATATGATTCATTAGAGAAGGGCGACACTGATGCTCTTCAGAGGGTGTTTCAGGATGATCAGATTGTTGGAGAGTGGATTCCCTGGAGTGAGATGGTTGATGCATACACCACTTTTCCCACAGTGCTTGCTGGTTTTATCGAAAGATTCCTTTGTCCTGATCGTAGGTCAAAGGGATTTTCTGTTGGTTGGGGCCGAGTACTAGAGAGTATGGTCGTTCATGGGACCAAATTTTTTTGGGGCATGTGCATGCTTGCCCACCTGTATCACAATTTACATTTAGTTGTGTATCTTAGAGGTCAAAATTTATCTGTCGGTGTCACCTCGCTTCAGGTATGGGTGTGGGAGCACATAGCTGTCACACATCCAGTGCCAGCTAGACAAGGACCACCTATGAGGCCATATGTGTTCAGATATGCCGATTGCCTTACTCAGTCCAGACTGGGTAAGTTAGAGTATTGGAGGAGAGTGATCGATGACATAGAGTCTATGACATGGCATTCATACCTTGATTGTGACCATTGGGACGAGGATGATATTCAGGTGCCTTTTCTCTGTTAGTCGATGATATTGATTGGTCAGAATTGTTGGGTTCTAGAGAGATTTATGATCAGACGAGTGTATAGATAGTATGGTATGGTTCAGAATATGCCCTAGGGTGTTGCCCATTATGCCTATCATCAGTCAGATTCTGTAGATTGGGGGCCTGGTTTGTCATATAATGCTATTGTTCAGGAGTTTTAGTATTTGCATCCATTTGAGTGGGACATTCGTTCAGACATTGTGGAGCCACCGGTTACAACATATTATGCTGAGTTTCTAGCTTTGCATCCTTTTCCACATCTTACCATTCCAGATGAGCTTGCCCCATTACTCGCAGAGGAGGATGTTGCCGTTGCACGTGGTCACAGGCGGAGGAGAGAGGAGGTTGAGGTTGAGGCAGAGGATGTCGGTGTTGTTGGTGAGGAGGATGTTGGTGAGGAGGAGGGTAGTGGAGAGGAGAGCAACAGTGATGACTATAGATTTGACAGTGGAGAGGTTGCAGGTGGGTTGGGCCCTGCATTAGATTTTCCAGAGGAGACAGTGCCTCATAAGAGGCAGGCAATGAGGGATATGTCAGATCAGTTGCAGATAGCGACCCTTCAAGTGAAGTTAGAGACTGTTCAGGAGCAACTTCTTCAGGCTTAGGGTTTATTAGAGTAGACTTAGGCTCAGATGCAGGCACAAGCCCAGTTACATGAAGAGGCTTTATCATCAGTACAGGCTTAGTTGGCTACGACACAGTCACAGATTGCAACATTGACAACTGAGAGGAATGCTGCTAGGTAGACTACAGGGGCAACCCAAGCTTAGATTTTTTCCTTGACCGCCGAGAGGGATGCCGCCTAGGTTCACAACAAAGGGTGCTCAGGCCACAATCGAGAGATTACAGATACTGGAAAATGGTACTTCCCTAGCAAATTATATGTGAGAGGTTGCCCGTATTGGTGGGGAGGTGGAGGACTACAGAGGGATATATTATGATGCCGTCCCCTCTGAGCAGAGAGTGAGCTATAGGTAGTCTCGATCTGGTAGGACTCATTCTAGGACTGTGAGTGCAGGTGTGACACAACCTCTTCAGAGAGATCCCAAAGATCTTGGTACATTCGGTGGTGGTGGAGGGCCTGATCCTACGATGCCTACACCGTTTGGAGCTAGTAGCACATGATTGTTGTCCTTGGTGTATTCAAGATGTTATATACACTTCGATTTATTTTGATATACAATCATTTTTGATGTTATATCTCTCTTCACTTTAGACATCATTGTATACTTGACATTGTTGTTTTTGAGATCTATATGATATGCAGTGGATATTATCGATCTATCATATGTGTTATATGATTTTATGATTGATGCATTTTCTTTTATGTTCTATATGCTATGCAATGATCCTTTTGTTATGATGTTATGGATGCAGTTTATATCATGATAATATGCTATGATGTATGATGTTTTTTATTATGATGATGTGCATAATGATGATGTATGGATGATATATGGATGATATATGGATGTTGTATATGTATTATGATGTAATTATATACATGTGTATGGATATGATGTGTTTAAATGATATATAATATGTGATGTTAATGGGATGTGTGTATTTGTATCTTGGTGTAAATGCAAATATATGATGTAATAAATGGATGAAAATGATGTATGATATATGATATAGTAAATGGATGTAAATTTTGTATGATAAATGATATGTTAAATTATTGTATGTTATATGATATGATTTAATGGATGAATGGAAAATGTGATGATAGAGATTTATTTTTGAGATTTTATTTATGCAATATTTTATGTGATATGGAAAATATGATATGATGAATGCAAAATGATTCAATTCAAATGTATGAATGAGGAAATGATGATTAAATTCTTTCTAATTTTTGCAAAATGAATATGATGATGCAACCATATGATCATGATGAGGTTTTTGTTAACGTCAAGTATACTCAATCTATTGATGAGAAAATATAATTGTTAATTGAATCCTTTACGAGCTTTTGTAACAAACACTCTGCAGATGTAAAAATTATTATGAATGCAATCTAATTTAATCATGCAAATCTACATGCAAAAATTGGCATTTTGATAGTACTTTTGTGCTTTGTATCATCATTGAGCTTTTAAAATGTTGTAAGTGAGTACAAGCATCAATTGTATAATATAAACCAATGATGAGTTGAGTACTACTTTCATGATTTTTGATATTGCAAGCAAACACAAGCATCTAGGTATAATTAAATCGAGATGACCTGAGCATTTCTTGCGTAAATAGACAAGAATTAACTACTTTCCTATGTGAATTGGAATTTCATCCATGATACCTTGTAGAGCACTTCCCGTGACAATTCACATAGTAGTTATGATTAATTCACAAACAACAGATAAAGAAAATATCATTCTCCTTCCTTGCTTCTCTAGTTCAATACATCATCGAGTTGCTCCAAAGAAATGATAACAATGATCAAAGTATAACATATCCAACTTTTTCTTAAAGTATTTCAATCATTATTCAGATTAGATCATCCATCCTAATTTTATGATGTTTTTTTTTGTGATTTTTGAGATTTTGGATCAAACCTAACCTAACGACCTATCTTAGGGGCCTCGAGGGCTGATCAATGATTAGCCTTGCCTACGTTATATACGCAGAGACCATGTAGTTTGACTGACACAGACACATGTTTTTGGATTTTTGATATTGACCTTTTTGACTTGTTTTTGGATTTTCTGATGTGTTTCTGATAGTGTTTGATTTCCATGTTGGGTTGTATTTCAATCATTGTTTTTGTTGCCTTTGTCATGTCGTTGTTTTTCCATTTGATTAAGCTCAATGTTTTATTGCCCCCAATGATGTTCAAATGTTGCCCCCAAGCTAGGGTGAGACATGACCACGTGATATGATATGATAATGGATGCAAAAAATGATGATGAAAGTTAACGACCATGACATGAGTCCAATAGATGGAAAAGTTGGTTAAATCACAAATAACGCCTATTTCCAGGTTTTCACTATATTATTTTATTGCACTTTTCAGTCTTTTTGATTTTTTTTTGACTTTTTGACTTTTTTGTATTTTTCTGTCACCAAGACGCCTGTTTGCCAGGTTTTCATCAAGGTAACCTTTTTTAGAAAATAATTCATGCACTAGGTGATTCAGGTATAAAACTTTCTGAGATGGATACTGTTGATAGGTTCATCAAAAAAATCCCCTTTAGGTGTAGACAATTGATATGCTTCCGATCCATACACTGATATGATTACAAAGGGACCTAGCCAGTTAGGTTCAAATTTCCCTTTCTTTTCTCTATCTTGCTGATTTTTAGGGTTTTCCTTTAGGACCAAGTCTCCAACTTGAAAGACTCTAGGTTTGACCCTGTGATTGTAGCTCCTTGACATTCTTTGTGGTAGGCCTTCAAATGATTGATAGCTTGCTGATGACGTTCATCGAGTAATTCCAGTTCCTGTAGCCTAGAGACTCTATAATCCTCATTTGTAATGATACCCTTTAGTGAGACACAGAGTGATGGTATTTCTACCTCAATGGGTAAGATGGCCTCTAATCCATACACCAAAGCATATGGTGTAGCTCCTGTTGGTGTTTTGATGGTTGTTTTGTAGGCCCATAGTGTAGGATTTAGTTGAACATGCCAATCACGTCCAACATTGTTTACCGTTTTCTTTAGTATTTTTAGAATTGTCTTGTTTGAGGCCTCTGCTTGGCCATTTCCTTGAGGATAGTACGGTGTTGAGAAATGATGTTGGATATGGAATTGTTCACATAATTCCTAGACGTCCTAATTTTTAAAAGGCCTACCATTGTCTGTGACAATGGATTGAGGTACCCATACCAACATATGAGGTAGTTGAGTATGAAAGATGAGATCTGCTTTCTAGTGAATGTTGTTGAAGGAACCACTTCTATCCATTTTGTAAAATACTCTATTGCTGTGATGATGAACTTGTGTCCATTGGATGAAGACGGATTTATTTTTCCTACCAGGTCTAGTCCCCACTGACAAAAGGGCCATGTTGATGTGAAGGGATGTAACTCTTGTGCTGGCCCATGAATTAGATTACCATGAATCTGGCATTTCTGACACTTTTTAACATATTGATAGGACTCCTCCATGTTCAACCAATAATACCCTAAACAAAGGAGTTTCTTAGCTAGGGTTAGCCCACTTGAATGGGTCCCACAAATACCTTCATGGACCTCTCGTAAGGATGTTTCAGATTCGTGATGTTCCAGACACCGAAGAAGAGTACCATCTAGACCTCGACGGTAAAGGATGTTAGCTATCAATGTATGTCAAGCGGATTGATAGATAAAGTTATGCTTTTGGTTTCTAGAGAGATCAGGAGGAAGGATATTATCTTTGAGGTAAGTATAGTCTCTCCATATTGTGATATTTGAGTGTCAGTTATTTGGCATATGGTCTGTGAATCAAGATTTTCTTATGCAAGGGTAGATAATTGTTCAACCATAAACTCATAACGACCTTGCTTTTCTGGTAATTGCAAAAGGGAAGAAATCATCGCCATGGCATCCACTGCTTTGTTCTCTTTCCTTGGTATTTGCTCGAACTTGATATCTATGAAGTAATTTTTAAGATCATCTATCATTTGCTTGTATGGCATGAGTTTCGCATCTTTTTTTTGATACTCATCATTTACTTGATAGATGACAAGCTGTGAGTCCCCATACACTTGCATTTATGTGATTTTCCATTCAATAGCTACTTTGATGCCGATAATCAATGCTTCATACTCAGCTACATTATTGGTACATGGAAACATTGACCTATAGGATCTTGGTAAGGTGTGTCCCTAAGGTGTGACAAATAGGATTCTTGCACCAGATCCTCTCTGTGTATATGATCCATCAAAATAGAGCCTCCATTGTTGTGTTGTAATATTTAGGATGTCTGCATCTAAAAATTCAATGTTCATTGGATGATGATCCTATAATGGAGCTTCAGCGAGTTGATCCGCTATTACTTGTCCTTTGATTGCTCCCCTGTTGACATATTGGATGTCAAACTCGCTCAAGATCATGACCCATTTTGCAAGTCTTCTTGTTAAAGCAGCTTTATTGAGTAGATATTTCAATGGGTCTATTTTTGCTATGAGCCTGACTGTATGAGTTAACATGTAGTACCGCAACTGCTGGGTTGCAAAGACCACTACCAAACAAGCCTTCTCTATGAATGTGTAGTTTATTTCATATATGTTGAGTGTCCTGTTGATGTAGTAAATAGCTTTTTCTTTTCTGTCAGAATCCTCCTGTGCCAATAGAGATCCTAAAGATATGTCAATTGTTGCAATATATAGTAATAGTGGTCTCTCTGCCATAGGTGGCATGAGTATTGGAGGTGACATCAAGTATTGTTTTATCCGATTAAAAATTGTTTCACAATCATGATCCCACTTGAATGAAACATTCTTCTGAAGTAGATGATTAAATGGGTGACTCTTGTCTGCCAGTTGGGAGATAAATCTCCTGATGGATTGCAACCTGCCTTGTAGGGACCATAATTGACTAATATTTTTAGGTGGTGGCATCTCCATTATTGCTTTAACTTTAGTTGGATCCACTTCAATACCTTTCTCTAACACTATGTAACCAAGGAGTTTTACTGATGTTACCCCGAACACGCATTTCTTTGGGTTCAACCTGACATTGAACTTCTCCAGTCTAGTGAATATTTTATCTAGAATTTCTAGATGTCCTTTCCTTGTGTATGATTTTGCTAAGATGTCATCCACATAATCTTCCATGAAAGTATGCATCATGTCATGGAAAATAGTGGTCATCGCCCACTGATATGTCGCACCTGCATTTTTCAACCCAAAGGGCATGACATTCCAACAAAATGTACCTCAAGGACAAGTGAATGCCATATTTTCTTGATATTCAAGTGCTATTTTTATTTGATTATACCTTGAGAAGCCATCCATTAAAGATAACATGGCATGTCTTGCTGTTAGATCAACAATTATGTCAATGCTGGGTAAAGGAAAATCATCCTTTGGGCACGCCTTGTTTAAATCTCTGAAATCTGTGCATATTCTGATGCTATTACCAGGTTTTGATACTGGCACAATATTTGAGATCCATTATGCATAATCTATGGACCTGATAAATCCTACATCCAATAATTTCTTTAGCTCAGCTTTCACCATCAGGGCGATATGGGGATGAATCTTTCTCAGTTTTTGTTTGACTGGTTTGATTCCTTTTGGTAGCGACAAATGATGCATGAGGAGATCCAGATCCAATATTGGCATATTAGAATAAGACCATGCAAAATTGATGTGTTGCTCCTCAAGAATTTGGTGAATGCAGGTTTCTCCTGTTCTGTCATGGATGCTGCCAGATGTAGGATCTTTTCCTTTTCAGTTGTTCCCATATTTATAGACCGTGTTGGTTCTACTAGTATTGATGATTTGTCATGGTAATGCTTTGGGAGGGTGTCAAATATTCCATCCTTTAGTGCCTCAGAAAGGTTTTCATTGTTGGATACGTTCTTTATTTTTTCTTTTTCAAAATCTAATGCTGCCTCAGAAAGGTTTTCACCATTAGATTTATTTTTCCTGTTGTCATTTTTGCAACTGGAAGATTTGGAACCCTCCCTTTGTGAAGTGTCATTATGAGTGTTATGGATAGAACTCATATCAGGTTCATTACTACAAAGATAGTTTACGATGGTGTCATCATTTGAAAAGACTAGTAAATGAATAGGTTCGGTGGGTTCCCAGTCAATAAGTTCGGGATGCCTCAAGGGTAACAAGTCATCAGGTTGAGTAAGATTGACAACTGTAAGTGTTCCGATAGCTAGGTGGTCAAATTTTTTGGTAGGAAGGTCGAGGTCTATGATAGTACTTATCTCCAAGTCATCTATCTCACTCGATGTCTGATCGTCCTCGCTTGAGTCATCAATATTTGTTGATCCCATTACAAATGTTCTATTTCCTGAACTTTGTCCCTCCTCTCGTAAGGGTGTATATGTTTGAATGACATCAATTTGTTTGTCAATGTATGATGTAGCAGATAAATGATCCCATTCATATTCATTTGAATCAGTTTCAGAACCATCTCTCATTTGTAGAATCCTTTCTACCATTTTCTCCGTTACTTCCTCTTTTGTTTCCCCTGTGTAGCCTAATCCTATTTTGTCTTTAGGCTATAGTGTTAGAGGTTGAATAGGTTCTATAATACCATCCTTTCTTTTTCCAATTGGTCCTTGGCCTTCATAGCCCATTTTCTCTAAGATAGCTTTCCCTTTTCCATACTGATATGTTTTGATGCTAATACTTGCTGATGTTGAGGCTTCTTCATCCTTGTATAGCCAATTGAGAATGGCTTTGTTTTCTGACTCATCTTCGAGGGTACCTGCTTTAACAAATCTTTCATTAAGAGTTGTGATTGGTTGTGATAAATGTGGTGTATTTGATATGGGTTGTCCATATGATTTTGGTGATGGTAGCAATTGTGATAGACACAAAAATTTCTCAAGAGAATATTCTCCTAAGCCTTTGTCCTTCAACTGGACCTTGTTTGCAAATTGCTGTGATAACTCATTTATAGGATCTTCAATGTTTGATAAAGTTGTTTCTGCAATGGTTATTTCCTTTGCCTGATCCTTCTTCTCAACCCATTTAGATATGAAATTGGGTTGTCTTTCACTACTGGATGAAGTGGAAGTGTTGACTTCTCTATTGTGGGGTACCAAAGTGTCTTGATTTGCTTTTAGCATGTTCCAAGTTTGTGGATTATTGTTGTCAGTGAATATTGTGACTTCCTGTCCATTGACTGGAAATTTCAAACATTGATGGTATGTTGAGGGTACCACTTGCATTTCATGGATCCATGGATGACCCAAAATTATGTTATATGTTAGATCCTTTTCCAATACTTGACAAACAATGTTTTTGACAATCGGTCCTACTTGAATTGGAAGTACAATAAGCCCCTTGGAAGACCTTTCCTCTTCATCATATGCCTTTATTGTTATCTTTCTTCTGACATCAATGACATTGTTGAAATAGCCGAGTGCATGAATTAGTTTTAAAGTACAAATATTTAATCCAGCTCTGCCATCTATTAAGACACGCTTGACACAGTGTTTATGGATTAGAACCTCTATATGCAAGGCTACATTGTGTGGGTGATTTAGTGACAAATCATCTTGTTCAGAGAATGATAGACAATGAGGTGTGGTAAGATGTCTCACCATGGCTTGGAATCGACAAAAATCCAAGTTATTGGGCATCGTTGTAGCTACTAGAACCTTTTCCAGAACTTCTTTATGTGATGGTGAAATTTTGAGAAGTTCCAGAATGGATATTTGTGCAAGTATCTTTTGTAATTGGTCCACAATGCTGTATTGATGTGATGGGGGAGTAGTTTTTTTAGATGAGACTCCTTTTAGTACTACTTTGGACTTCCCCCTTGTTGTTATATTAATTTTTTGATGGTCTTGTGTTTCCCTGATCTTTAGGACATTGATTTCATTATTAGATGTGTTTGTGCTAGGTATCATGTTTAGGGATTCAATGTCATTGATGTTTGTGTTATCTGATTGATTATCAATGTTATTGTTCTCTACCTTAGAAAGGAAAAGAATGGTGGTGTCATAGACATAGTTTATACTTTTTCCTTTACCACTTGAAGAAGAATCTCATTTTTCATAGTTGGGTAATGGATTTGTGAACGCACTATGATCATTGTTTGTTTGATTCCCTTCGACAAACACCTTCTTTGCTTGGATCAAGTCTTGTATTAAATGTTTTAATTGCATACAATCATTTTTTTTATGTCCCTTATTCTTATGAAAGTTGCAATAATCAACATCGTTCCACCAGGATGGTTTTACCTTCGGCTCCCAATTTCGTGCTTCTGGTAGAGTAACCAGACTATTTGCAATGAGCTCCCTCATTGCTGATTCCAAAGTTTGTCCTAATGGGGTAAATCTCTGTTGATTGGATTATCTTTGATATGATGGTCGAGATTCCCCATTATTGGTGTTATTGTTTTTTGTAGTGCTTTGATTATTGTTTTGATTTTCATTTTTATTTGTTTTGACCGTTGTTGCTATCAATTTGAATACTGGTTTTGTATTTTGCGTGTCGGTGGTAGCATCGTTGCTTCCAGTATTTCTATTTTTCTGCTAGAATTTAGGCTTGTCATTGTTTCCATAGTGATTTGCGTTGTTTGATGTATCACTGTAGTGTTTAATCACTCCTCGTTTGACTAGGGCCTCTTCAATTTTCAGCCCATTCTTGACTATTTTTTTGAATGTTGGGGGACATTGCAGTTCGAGTCTATAACTCATCTGATCATTTAAGTTGTCGATAAATAATTCAATCTTCTCCTCTTCAGGTATAGATCAAGGATATCTAGTGAATAACTTTCACCAATGTTGTAAGAATGATAGGAATGTCTTGCCATTTTTCTATTTCAAGTTATACAAATCTTTTATGGTTACGTCGTGTTGAATGTTGAAAGAGAACTGTGTGATAAATTTGTTGACCAATTCCTCGAAGGATCAAATCCCTGGTTGTAACTTGGTAAACCATTCCATACAATGGGCTCCCAAACTCCTAGGAAATAACCTCATGAGGTAAGTATCTTCTTGTGCGAACTCGAGGCTCATTGTTTTGAATTCCCGTACATGGTCAATCGGGTTTGATTTTCCATTGTATTTGTCATATTTGGGAAATTCACAATGTCTAGGGAAAGGTATCATATCCACACATGGATGAAAAGGGTAAGGAAAAATGTCCTGTAATAAATATTTCTTAGTGGTTCCTATTGCATACTTTGAATCTGTTGCTATAGATTTTGCATTTGAGCTATTAAAGAAACCACTTGATCTATGTTCTGAGTGTGGTGTGGTTCTATTTCATTTGTTCTAGGCGTTTCCTTCAATCAATTGATGTCGAAACCCTTCGGGATTTTGGTACCTAACTCTACTAACATCAAGAGATATTTCTCCATGTCTTGTTCTAAGACCTTTTCCATAAACTTATGAAAATTTGGGTCTTGTTGGGCGTGTTGTATATCTTCTTGTGTTATTTCATTGTTTTCATTTTGTTGGAATCGGTAAAAGGGGTTTTCTTCAGTCATGTTTGGATTTTTAATTTCCTTCTCTTTGAGTTTTTGTCTTCGCAACCTTGTTAAGATTGGCATACAAGTTTTTGGTTGTTTTCACTAAACTTGGATCTTCTATGTTGTGATTAGTGTCAATTTAATTTTAATGAAGCCAACTAGAATGATATATTCTATTGATGAGGCTAAGTGGAAAATATGATTATTGAGTTTTTGTTTCATGATGGTAGGATGTTAGAAGCCTGATGAAGAAACTTGATTCAATAATTTAGATTTGTTTTGATAATTTGACACTTTGTATTTTGCAAGATTTGAGTTTATGTTTGAGAACAATTTGACTTGTAAAAACCTACCTTGTTTTAGGTTTTTAGGACACTATTTGAACTATGAAAAGTTTCTAACTGGTAAAAACCTGAGTTTATGATGGCAATAAATCTGATAGACATTTCCAAAAGGTCTCTATTTTTTTTGGAAGTGCTAATACAAAGGGTAGACACTCTAAAACAAAATACAAAAGTGCCAAAAAGTCTGGTAAAAGCACTGTGAAATAGAGCAGAAGTGCTAAAACAGACCACTAATGTGCTGAATGACTGTTTCTGACACTGGTAATGTTTGGTACTGACATAAGCGCTATAAAATTGATCTAAAGCGCTGAAACAGACAACAAAAATGTTGTTTCTGACTGTGGATGCACTAAAGAGAGCGCAAAAGCGCTAGAACAAACTATAGAAGCACTATGATATGTGGCTGAAGCGTTGAAATAGATGGCAGAAGTTTTGTTTTCAACTTTGAAAGTGCTAAAATAATGTGCAAAAGCGCTATGACAAAGGGTAGAAGTGCTATTTTGTTTATTGCCAAGTGGGGGGTGGTAATATGGGTCTCTCAGCTGCTATGTCTGCTTTCTCTTCTTCTTCATCTAAGACTATGGATGCTATGAGAAATTGATGGGGTGTTTCGTTCTTCTCAAAGATGAACATTCTTAGACTACTGATGATTTCGGTTTGGGTACCTTCAATGTGTACATTACCTGGCTGAAATATTGGTGTGGTTAGCCTTGGTTGTTGAATGAGAGTCATGGGTCACCAAATGGTCATAAGGTATGTTGTATGATGGTCTCAACACCTTATCACAATGTCATTCACTACCTATTTCCAGGCAGGAGGTAGTAACATGGGTCTTCCTACTGCTATGTTTTCCTTTTCTTCTTCTTTGTTCAAGATGATAGATGTTGTGAGAAATTGATGGGGTGTTTCGTTCTTCTCAAAGATGAATGTTCTTAGACTGCTGATGATGTCAGTTTGGGCACTTTCAATGTGTGTAAGGCTAGGTTGTATAATAGGTGCTACAAGGCCTGATTGTTGAATGGGAGCTGTAGGTTGCCAAATGGTCATAAGGTGTGGTGGTAATTCCCTGATTTTGGATGAAAAACCTAATGTTTCTAAGATTTGTCTAATGTAAGAATTGATCAGGTATGTTGGAATATTCTATTGTGGGTTGCGGGATGGAAGATTGGTGAATATGTTGACTATGGTTAGGTTCCTGTGAAAGTGCTCTTCTCTGATAATAAGCTTGTGAATATAAGGGTTCTAAAGCATAATCATCAGTGTAACATCTAGCAAAATCATGGAATCTATGGATGAAGGTCCTATGGTGAAGAAAAATCTTCCTACTTTGATACAAGAAACGTCTTCTTTTCAAAAGGTTTCTATAACTAAGTGGTTTCTTGGGTTTTCTGATTCTCTTAGCAAGAGATTTCTTGACAAACTTTCTGGTTTTCCAATCCCTAATCATATATTTCTCAGTTTTATTTTGTCCAAGTTGTATTTTTTAGGATGATCTTTTATCTAGATTTAATGATTTTGAAATACACAACAATCAAGTATAGATAGCTGTTTTTAAGAGCTATAATCTAAACAAATAGTGTATGTTCAAGGATCAAATAGATTCTTCTTGATTTTCACAGGTTTATTAACAAACAAACACTTTAGACAGACTCACTCTTAAGGACAAGTAGGTCATCATTATACTCAATTAGCCCATAGCTTAAAATTGCATCAACTCACACAGTCGTGTCACCCCCTAGAGGGCGCTCTTGTTTTTGTCTTTTCTAGGTGCGTAATCAAGGTTAGATTTCTCGATCCCCTGAGCAAACGGTCCTTGAAAATTATATGGTGGGTGTCTTGGGGGTAGATTCTTCCCTTCCCTGACACTGTTGAGTATTACAATGTTCGGGAACTGACTCAGATGGATACTACACTATGGTTCTTAGAAAGGCTTTTTGTTTAGAGTGGCAATAATAAAATCCCTTAGGAGACCTCCCAAACTTTAGAACAAAGGTTTTGGGGATGGTTATCTTGCACACTTCCGATAAATGAGGATTTATCTAGAGTTACTTTTGTTTTATAGTGGGTTGGAAAACCTAGCTTTGGTTGTTCCCACTCAGGTCGTTCCTGTAGGGTGAGTACCTTTTCCCACTACGACAGACCTTCTAAAGGTTATAATAAAGTTGGAAATGCATAAAGTAAAGGATGAGTCTGGTGTTTTGATCACCCAGTCAAGGGGAGAGCATATGCCTATCACCACACAAACACAAAAAATAATTTGTTCAATTTTTAAAACCCAAACGACAATTTTCTATCTATGTGAAGATGTGAAGATATTGATTCACAAAAAGAGATGGTGTTCATTTTTAAATTCAAATTGAAATGTTTGGTGACTACCCTAGGATTCATAAATTTTTAATCAAGTGACTATCCTAGATTGATTTATTTTAGTCCAACTGAAAAAGTGACTATCCTAAATTGATTCATTTTAGTCCAACTGAAGAAATGAGGTTATTGGACATGGTCGTGTCGGATCCAGATAACGATTTGCACAGAAGCGATATAACAAATTACAAAAGCGCTATAGAAATAGCTAGATGCGCTATAGGAAATGTTGTAAGCACTACAAGATTCATCAGAAGCATTGTAGAATTCGGCGAATGCACTAAAATAGATGTTTGAGTGTGACCAGTTAGACTGTGTTGAAAGCTTTTGACCGAAGCGCTAAAACAGTCCTTCAAAGTGCTAAAATAGGCATAAGTTTTATAGTTTGTGTTAGAAGCGCTATAGAATCTTCTGATCGTGCTAAAAGAATCACGCTGGATTTCCTGTACGAAAGATTTTCAGAAAAAAACTTGTTAAAAACATGGGGTTAAGCCCCACGGTGGGCACCAAAATGTAAGTGTGAATAAGTAATAATGAAAGAACAACTAAAAAACTTCTTAATGAAACATTATATCAAGATTTAACATGAATTAAACTAATTTAAAGCACAGAAAGCTTGAAAGCGTCTCATTGTCTCCTATCTCGAAAGATTTATCAAGTCACGAAAGGCTCTCAGATTGGGTAAGCAATATGACTGTTTAAAATGCCAATTCAGAGGATGGAGTGATGCTAAATACAATAATCTAATGATTGATAATGAAATCTAAATGATATGATGCTACTGTAATCTATTTTGACATGAAACCTAATGAATGAAAGCTACAGTAAAAACTAATGATGCAGTCGTGATTCTAATTCTACTGATGATATGATTCTAATTCTATTGATGCTATGATGCTATTGCTATTGCTATTACTATGATTGTTTGGTTGCTTGATTGTATTCCTGTAGAGTAAGTTTGCATAAAACTGGGATCCATTTCCTGTGAAGAAAGGCTGTATTTATAGATTTCACGGCAACAGTTTTGCACAGGGGCAGCACAACAGAGGCCTGGATTCAATCTGAAGATTTGAAGGGTGAGAGATGAAGGAGCTGAAGCTGATGAAGGGAATGGTTTCTCCCCATGAAAACATTAGGCAAGATGATAGGAAAGATCAGAGAAAGAAGATTGAGAGGATTGCCTGCAAGTTTGTCTCCGAAGCTTTCCCGTGAATGCCAATTGAATTAATTAGATTTGAAAAATCTAATTTTATTGGTGAGTGAATAGAAGAATATTTGATTTATGCCTTTATTTGAATATTTTTGATTTATTCAAATTTAGCAAAAAGGGAATAAATAATTTAATAAAACAAACTATAGAGTTTGTTTATTAAAATAAATATAGAATGGATATGATAATTAAATAAAAAAAATTAGGATATCTTTATTTAATTAAGGGGAAATATGATAAGATAATTAAATAACACAAACTATTTAAATTTGTTTATTTAATTTAAGATAAAATTAATGGATAAAGTATAGAAGAAATAATAATGATAATAATTAAATAAAACAAAGTATTTAATTTTGTTTATTTAATTAAGAGGAAAATAATATGATAAAATAGAAGAATTAATAGTGAACTTAATATAAATAAATATTCCTATTTATTTACTAAGTAGATGAATTTAGGATTAATTAATCAAATAAATCATATTTAATTAATTATATTCTCCAGACCATTTTTAGGTGTATACAATTATGAAAGCTATAAAGTTTTTAATTATAATTTGTGCACCATATAAATAAAAAAATCATGATCAATTAAATCTAAAGTTATAATGTAAAAATATTAGAATTAAATTAAAACCAAGATTAGAGGAATTACATTCCTAATATATTAAGAAATCTCCCCTTTGTGATTGATGATGATGAGACAAGGACTATAAATATTTAGATTTGTGTTTGTCCTTTATATAAACCTAAACAACTAGAAATCCATTATTTCCTCATGAGGGGAACACCCATAGGGTATGATCCACCTTCATTGACTCCTCTTTTGGTGAATTGTATACTATTCAAGGCAATATTTAGATATGCAAAAAACTCATCCAACTTTTCTATACTATGTAAACAATTCAAATTGGTGTCATTTTTGTAGCTCTTCCACCACTTAGGTGGTCGGGGGAAGGAAATAAGGAATCATACATTGAAATCTTCCAAAAAAAATTTGTCCATCAAAGAAAAGAGGAGTGAACCCATCACTTTACATATTTTTTGATAAAGATTGTTTTGGAAATAAAAGAAAGTTGAGCTTAAGCACAATTCAACTACTGTATTGATCAATCATTCATATACTTTTTAAGCCAACACAATGGCCTCATTAATAGATATCCTGGTGAAAAGGGAGGGGTGATCCCACAATAGTGTGTCCCACATTTTGACCAAAGTGAGACATTGAAATCAACATTTTCACCAATTTTTCACTTTCTAACACCTATAGCAACTAAATCGTTAAGAATTTGAAGATGATGTGAAATAGTAATTTTTGAGATTTGTCTATAGATTATTAAATATATATATTTTAAAATTTTAAAAAATAATTTGTGAGTATTTTACATAACTTTCAATAGCTTATTTTTTTATAGTTAACAGTATTTTTAAAAAGTGATGTTACTTCGATAAAGCATAAATTTATTTATAGAAATGATAAAATTATTAAATTTTAAACATAAATTCATAACACCAATATCTAGTGCACATATATTTTTTCATAATTATTTGTTGCATACTTTGTTTTATAACTTTTTGAAGTGAGATTAACTATAATTTAGACATAGGTTACTTTGATAATGCATTAATTTTTTTGTATGCATCCAAATTAACTTCTTATTCTTCTATTGAAATAAAAACATCAATAAATAATGCACAAATATTTTTCTAATTTTTAATTTTTCTTAATATTTTTCTATGTTTGTGGAATAAAGACCTTGATGACAGTTGAAAAACCTATGTTCACTAAAAAATAAAAAATAAATATAATAATCAAATTAAATATATTAAAAAATATACTCATTGGAAAGATTATTTCGAGTACTACAGTCCTATAAATTATCGTATCATATTCATTCTATTTGTTGGTCCAACCTAAGGGTGGAAACATAAAATTTTGAGAAAAAATTGAGGCTTAAGATGGAAAGGTCAATTTCAGGATTGCAAGGACCTTCGAATGAAGGTATGTCATTACATGATTTTTATTAAAACCTTTGAATGAAGGTAATTTCCATAAATACTAAAAAAGGGACTTTGTTTAAAGGTCCCCGTATGTTCCTTTTATGACAATTTCCATAAAAAGAATAAAAAGGGACCTTCAAATGAAGGTGTTTATTACTTTTTCCTCCCATCTAATTTCAAAAGTGTGATGTCCCAAGTTTGGGATTCACTATTGTGGGTTTACCCAAAGGCTAAATCAAATTTAATAAAATTTTAATCATCCTTTTGTCTTCAAGAAAGCAATTCTAAAATGAATAAGAAAGATGAACCCAATAACATATTTAATTTCTTTACTGAGAATATTTTTTGAATTGTGGGTAGGAGAGTTAGTCAAGTATCAAATTTAGATCTTAGTAGAATATTGCATTTGTGAATTCTTGGCACTCCAAAAATCCACATGTCCCTTTATTCAAAGACAATCTCTTCTTAAAGTCAAACATGACCAATGAGAAAAGCTTATTATCTAACTTCATTGAGCTCCCTCTAGTAAGTAATCTTCCAATTGGATACATATTCAAATATATCCATGACAAATTATCTTTTCCTATTTCTAAATTTTCACCATATTATTTGTGTTTCTATTGATTCTTTATAATGGATCTAAACTCATTTCAACATTTTAAAATCTCAAAAGCTACTATGCAACATTTCCTAATCTCAACAACAATTTCATCTAGAAGAGTTATATTCACATCCTCAAAGAAACAAAAATAATTCTTCTAAGAAAGCCCTAGTTTATTGTTATTACAAAACCTAATCCCTTCTTCAAAATATTTTATCAATTTATTTAGGTATAAAATGAATAAGTTGACAATTATCTTATCTTTCCAATTATAATATTATTATTTTAAAGCACTATCAATACAAAAATCAAGCAAAGAAAACACATCACCAAGAAACTACATAATTAGATCTATTGAAAGACCTGGCTAATCTTGCAACACATTTAAAAAAAGTATTATACTTTTTATTTTTAGGAAATAGGATCAATGGGCAACTAGTCATTACATATAGATGAAGAATTGAAATAAAATTAGAGAAATCATAGAGAAATTGCATTACATAATATGTACATGGAGAAAACCTTTCCAAGTAAAAATACGCATAAAAAATCATTTGATTATAAAACACTTACAAAATTATTTATAAAATTATAGATAGAACCTAGGGATATAACTTCTCACTTCTACATGATCAACAATACCTCTTGTGCATAGTAGTAGAATTTACTATAAATCTCTAAATTCCCTTACCTCTCAATGAGAGATAAGTTCCTCAAAAATAGAAGGGATAGAAAAATACTCGAAGAGATATTACTTACACCTATTGGAAACTATCATTTATATGATAATAATTCAATAAACTATTAAATTATTAATTATTAAATGATATATGCTTTATGTAAACCATATAATAATAATAAAAATTTATAACTTTATATTAGAACAATATATAAATTTTATAAGGGTATGACCCCTAGACTAACATTATGCTCTAACATCCCCCCTTAATTAATAGAGGGTACAATCTATCAATTTCTATAAAAGAAATAATGAAAAACCCTAGTAATGTAGGACTTCTTTGACAGAGATAAATAGGGACATAAATATATACCAAAATGAAGATCATACATCCCAAACTACATGAAAGTAATCTTATCATAGTTTATAATCCTAGTTTTTTTTTTAAATGTTGCTTTTAATAAGGTATTATAAATATTTATTGGAGCTTAGGACTCCTCATACTAGCCTCCCCCATGTTCAATACATAGTGCCAATAGGTCTTATATAATACAATGATTTTATAATTGGAATACTTATAAAGAGAAGAATTAAAGCATGCCCATAGGTCTTACATATAATTCCTATAAGTCTTATTTATGCCTCTTATGTATTAAATCTAGAATTTAACTACTCAAAAGTGTCATCAATATACAAAGTCCCCCTCAATGGTAACTGTGAATACAAAATTCACCATGCTTCCTTCGGGTTTTGGTTTTTGGCTAAGTATTGGCCAATTCCTTCAAATAAATTCATCACCCCCCCTTTTGATTGTCACCACAGCCTCTGCCATGTGTCTGCTCATCGCTCCCTAAAGAATTTTTCTCCTTGCTCTTCTATTGGCCCTCGATATGCTCCCACGTGTCTTCATCGCAGGTTATTTTGATTGCTTCCTTTCACTTCCTCATCGGTCCCCGCTCGCATGCCATGTAGCTCCCATTCGCAAAAAGGTTTGGCAGGCCCCACAGGTAGTGACTATATCAAACATTATTGCTACGTGTCATCTTAGCACAAGATTTCAATAAAGGGTAAATCGGCCGTGGGAAGTGATATGCTACCACATGTCCCTTTATTGCAAGCTTCTTTAGTGAAGGAATGAAGCAAACTAAGGGCTGTGATATGCTGCCACGTGTTCTAATTGCCTATCCAAGGAGGTGACACTTGTCTGCACAAGACTTTGCTGGGACCACCACCATCATTCATAGAGGATGCACTTGAATGGAGGGCAACCAAGTGCTGTGTCTCGAATATTTTCTGTTACAATAGCTGTGGGAAATCATTGCCTCAACATCATTGCTCAGGATTTTGAATCTTTTCAGTTGTTGCTCGCCAGGTGGTGGAAGGCTCACTATAAATACTGCTCTTTGCTTCTAAAGAGGAGTTCAAGAAGTTGGAGGTTTCGAGTTCAAAGATTACTTGCCACATGCTTTTCAAGCTTAACTAGTTTTTTAGAATTATAGGATTTTGGAGAGACCAGGCCTTTTATTGTTTAGATTATTGCAAGAACTCACAGACTGTGCCATTTTTTGGCCTCTTTGTTTCTTATACTATTGATAAAATTTATACTATGCCATTATTGTTTGAATGGTTTGTTTTTCGTACTTCTATAATTTGAATGCACGTTTGCTGGTTTAGATCATGTCTTTCAACTCTTCTTTTCAGTAAATAGGTATGATTATTATTTTATGTCATTGAATGAGCTGTTCATGCTGCAATCCTTAATTTTTGTTATTCTAAGACATGGCAAATTGCTAAGCGGGCCCTTAGATCATATCCAAAAAATAGGTTTATCGTGCATTTTATCTACATTTTGGCGCATCGCCTTAGTTAGATTCTTTATTTTTATATCTGCTTCTGTTTCCCATTCCAAAACCCCAATTACAAAAGAAGCTGACTTCTTTAAAAATTCGGAGGTCACTCAGTTTAGCACAATAAGTCCCCCATAAACTGAGTTTCCCACAAAGGGCTGTTACCTTGCCAATTTTTGGTATCAACAATTTTTCTTTTTCCTGGCACACTTGGTGGGACTGAGCTTAAATGAATCCAATTTTCAAAAGGGTGTATGAGCCATCAGCGTGTTACTAGTTCCCAAATAGCAAATAATCCTGGTTTATTAGTACCACTAGTAGGGACAATACAACCCGCGACCCAATTAGTGAATGTTCCACTTCCTCCTCCCTTTCTTCTAGCCATGTTGCCTACCGCTAACATAAATTATGTGGCATGGGACGTTGGAAGCCCTCTTGTTGCACTAGTAGTCCCTGCCGTTTGGGCCGCTATTCTGGTTTCCACCCTAAAGGATATACCTAAATCCACTAGAGATGGCTCAAGAACACCGTCCGAACATTTACAAGATGTTGCAGACGTATGTCTAGTACATGGGGTTACAACCCAAAATGTGGTGTTAAGGCTACTTGCTGCCTCTTTCAGGGGCAAGGCACTGGATTGGTACCACACATTGCAAGCAAACACTATTAGTACCTGGGATGAGTTCGGGGAGCCTTTCTATTAGATATTTTTTAATGAAGGAGACCAATCATCGCTATATTATCAGCTCTTGGTCATAAAGTGCGCCCCGCATGAAGCCATGGCTAACTTCAATGCTCAGTTCCATAGAAGCTAAAAGAGGATCCAAGTTGATATTTGTTTGCTGCTCGATCTGGACATTCATGTTCTACTTGAAGTCTATCAATCTCGATATTTCAATGATGATCCAGTCTCTTGGTAGAACCACATTACCGAGCGCATATAGCATCACTGTCAAGGTGGAGAACAATTTGATAGATGCCGAGAAATTACCACCTCTGCCCATCATTCCTATATTCCCAGAAATATCGGTTCCTGCTCAGGAGATGCCTTCTACTAGCACACCATCTCCTCCTCAATCCATGTACACGTATCTGAGCACGCTGCAAAATGTTTCCTCTACATCTGGCTCTTCAAAGGAGGAGATGAGTGAGTTCAAGGAAATGTTGCAGACTATTGTCAATGAGATAACCATTATCAAGTGCAACCAGGCTGTACCTCTGAAGCCTACCTACTAGAATTATCAAGGTGAAAGGTCCTCTTACCTACAAAACTAGTTCCAAGGAGGCACTTGCACAAATCCGTAGGCACAAACAACAAATCAAATAGTACCAGTACCCACTCTGCTACAAAATGATAACCTAAGTTTGAGTAGAGAGCTGATTGTAGGAAAAAACAATTTAGCGGATGACACCAATCCCTGGTGCTTCCCTTGCGATGATCCACACATTCCCTGAAACTGTCCACGTGACAACCTACAACAAAAGGTGGCAAAGCAGCACAACCAAGCTACAACGTAAGACCCCAGAAGCTATGTGTATACCTCTTCACAAATGGACAATGCGGTGCTCACTGCACAAATGCAAGGGATGTCACTGGAGAAAGAAGTGGACATCGCTTTCGACCACACACTCTTCTCATGGATGGAAGAAGAAGAAGTAGTGTTTGCCAATGATACATTCGCATCTAAAACACCGCAAGTACAATTTGACTACAACACTCGCTAAAAGAGGAGATTTATGGGCAAACCAATTGTCCCACAACTAGTCAGTCAACAACCTAAAAGTGCTTTTGACCAGATGCCTAGTACCTCCACAGCGCTGCTGCAATATCAGCCATGAAGGGAAGTTGTTATAACAAGAGAGAAGGAGTAGAAACCTCTGAATATGCCACCGTTCAATGTGGTGGAACAATTGAAGCAATCATCCGCTAATGTGTCTCTGTGGGATATTCTAGCCATCTCAAAATAGAAGATGCTACTACAGAATGCTCTCTGGGAAGACATAAGCACAACACCAATGGAGCAGTTGCCCAAAGCAAGGGCTATTGATCAACCATCTTCCTCCAAAGTTCTTACAAATAGCACAGCGGAAGCCCTTGCTAAAGTAAGAGATAAGCCGAAGCCTCAATCCTTCTTCTTAACTCTCATTATAAGGGAGAAATTATTACATAATTCCATGATTGATTATGGTGCTAGCACCACAGTTATGCCTAAACAAATAGCTAAAGCTTTAAGACTCAACTATGAACCCTTAAAAAGAGGAGTGATGCAGCTTGATGGAAACAGAGTCGAAACCATAGGTGTCATCAAAGCACTCCCCTTGATCCTATTTACTTGCCCTAGTATCATAGTGTTGCAAGACACTATGATCATAGATGTTCCCCCCATGTTCGACCTCTACCTATCCCAAGAATTTACTTCAAAAGTGGGCAGATATATGTCCCTAGATTGGTCACATTTGATCCTTAGAACCAAGCATGGTGCGAAGATGAAGATAGAATCTGAAGCTTTGCATTCGAAACATGTAGCCGATGAAGCCATGATTAATTTTGAAGCCGTGCATACCTCTATCACCAAGCAAGAAATGTATTGTGCTGAGCTACTAGAAGATGAAAAAGTGAGCAGAGACCAGAATGATCAAGAAGATGTTCTCTTGAGTGAACATATAAATATCAACCCCTTCGGCAACTACCATGCTACCAGGTTGGGCACCTATGTCATCTACGATGAAGATCAACTTCTCTCGAAGGTTGTCAAAGAATTCAAAGGTGGTCAAGCCTCAGAACTATGGACGTTGCAGTTTGGCAGAGCAAGATGCAAGAATGGCGCAGGAGCCAAAATATGTTTAATATCCCCACAAAATGAAAAGACACTGAGGTCTTTCCGCTTCCAGTTCACCTGATCAAACAATGAAGCTGAATACAAAGGACAAGTGTAAGGTATCAGCCTTGCGGAATGAATGGGCATAAATAAAATGATGGTGTTCGAAGATTTCAAACTAGTAGTCAATCAAGTATGAGGAATTTCTATGGATAAGAATGTCCGCATGCAATCCTATAGACACCAAGTTTAGGGCCTGATTGAGGGATTTGAAGCCTTCAACATTCAGACGGTGCCCCAAGAATAGAATACAGATGCGGATCGCATGGCATCAATCAGATCTTAGTTTGATCCTGCCTCCGATCTCATTCACAACAAACACTCTGTACGATTAATAGTCCAACTGGTGATTCCAGACAATGACCAAAGCTGGCAGGTGTTTAATAGTGATGAACACATTGCCTCGTTCATCCAGCAGTCGGGATAATTTGTTGACCAACTCCAATCGAAGATTGCCAAAGCCTATGAAGGACATATCATCTAGCTAAAATCCAAAAAGCTTCCAAAAGGATTGGTCACTCTCAAAAACCTTTTCAATTGTGACGATGCAAGAAATGCCAAACAAAAGTTTGTAGCAGACAAAGGTGACTATGCGGACCTTCAGGTCAGACATGGAAGAAAGCTCAAACTCAGGAAGGATGTCCCACATCACAATAAAGAAAGGCTTATCAAATTTTGTGATAAATATGAAGGAGTGGTGGTCTAGTCATACGACGACCTTAGGGGATATGATCCCGATATCATTCAACACACAATAGAGTTGGCGGAAGGTGCAAAGCTTGTCTTCCAAAAACAAAGGCTAGTCAATCCCAAGATTGAAGTGCTAATGGCACAATAATTAACAAAGCTAATCTAGTTGCGGATTGTCTTCAAAATCAAGCATAGCACGTGGGTATCCAATTTGGTCCCAGTCTGAAAGAAAAATGGAGATATTCGCTTATGTGTGGACTTTCGGACCTAAACAGAGCATCCTGGAAAGATCATTACCCGCTACCTTGAATGGAGTCAATCTTGCAAACGATGGCAGGGTTAGAGATGTTTTCCCTGTTAGATGGATTCTTCGGTTACAATCAGATCTGGGTTAAAGAGGAGGATCAACATAAGACAATGTTCACTACCAAGTGGGGAACGTTCACATACACTAAGATGTTGTTTGACCTCTCAAATGTAGGAGCTACCTTCCAGCGGGCAATGGATATCGCTTTCAGTGAACTAATCAACAAGATTATCCTAATCTATTTGGATAATTTGACGGTGTTCTCCAAATCCAAGGATGATCATTTTGATCATCTGGAGATGGTGTTCAAGAAATGCCAAGAGTTTGGGATATCCCTGAACCCAAAAATATGTGTCTTCAGAGTACCACAAGGCAAGCTACTGGGGCACGCAGTGTCGAAAGAAGGAATATGAATTGATCCTAAGTGGGTGAAAGCAATCAAAGAGATTCCTCTCCTGGTCAACAAGAAAGGCGTTTAGTCCTTCTTGGGGAAGGTAAATTTTGTTAGAAAATTTATTTTTGATTTTACAGGAATAATTAGGCCAATTACCCTAATGTTGAAGAAGGATCAAATGTTTAAATGGACAAAAGAAGCCGGGGAAGCCTTTGAGAAAGTCAAGGATGCTATCTCTTCCGCTCCTATTCTAGTCAACCCAAACTTATCAAAGGACTTCATAATGTATGTATTCAGTAGCAAGTCAAGCATCACTACTGTCTTAACTTAGAAAGATGACGAGGGCAAGGGAGAAAATTGGATAACATTTCACTCCCGGACCTTGAAGGAATATGAAACAAACTACAAATTTGTAGAGAGGGAGGTGTTTTCCATAATTAAGGGACTCAAGAAGTTCTAACACCTAATCTCCTACAATAAGGTGATTGTCTATGTTGCACATTCTAGTGTGCGCGAATACATCATGGAAGGAGAAATCATCAAGAAAAGATCCAATTGGATCACCAAGATCCTCAAGTACGACATTGAGGTTAAGCCTACAAAGACTGTTTGGGGTAGAGGACTGTGTGAATATCTTGCGCACGATGAAGAAATGGCCACCGAGGAAGAGTAGTCAGAACTAGTCCTAACGAACGAGCCAGAGTTTGAAGGTTGTTGGCTGGCAGATAGAATAAGATTTATGCATATAGAAAAATATCAGTCAGGCCTTCCTTCTCTAAAGAGGAGATTCTACCGGCTGTAAAATAGTGGATTCAAGCTCATTGAAGGGATCTTGTTCAAGAGAAATTTCAACGGCATTCTATTGCGATGTGTTACAACAGAGCAAGAAAAAAGGATCCTCGACACTTACCACAGTAGTTCCGCGGGTGGGCATTTCTCTGCAAAGTCAACCGCTATTAAAATCATGTGTGCGGGGTACTTTTGGCCGACGCTATTCAATGATTCCTACTCCTTGGTGAAAACTTGCAAGGAATTTCAGTTCTTCGTAGGAAGAAGAAAGAATTCTGTAATGCCTCTCAATCCGATAGTGGTTGATGAGCCATACACGCAATGGGGTTTGGAATTCATCAGAATGATCAACCCAACCTCCAATGCAGGACATAAATGGACTTTAATGGCCACAAACTACTTCACGAGATGGACTGAAGCCGTGCCACTAAAGAATGCGATAGAGGCAAAGATAGTGGATTTCTTGGAGGAACTGGTGATGAGATTTGGCCCACCCAAAACTATCATCTCCAACAATGGTAAAGCTTTCCTGGGCTCCAAGGTAAGTCAATAAACACTTACACATGTTCTATTCCTTAAAACATTGTCAAATTACTACTCGAGGGGAATGACTTAGCCGAATCAACAAACAAGAATCTGGTCTGACTCCTCAAAAGAATTGGGTTAGAATATCAAAGGGAGTGGCACAAAAACCTTCGAGCAACACTCTGGGTAGACCAAATAACTCCAAAGCATGTCCTCAAGACTTCACTATATGAGCTAGTTTATGGAAAAGAGGCATTATTGCCTATCTCTATGGAGATTTTGACACTGCAATTGCTAAAATCTCTTGAGGTGGAGAAAAACGGCGCAATGGAGGTGCGGTTAGCCAAGTTGCTAGAATTAAAAGAAAAAAGGGAAAAGTCCTTAACAACCACGAGTAACCGCCAACAAGTGGTTAAAAGGTGGTTTGACAAGAAAGCATCCAACCAAGGTTTAAAGTGTGGAGACTTAGTGCTAAAATATAATGAAAGGGACGTGAAGCCGAGTCAACACGAAAAGTTTGATAGCCTTTGGGAAGGCCCTTTTAGAATAATTCAATGCAAAGAGCACAATGCATATGAGTTAGAAACTATGGAAAAAGAAGCGCTAGGAATTTCGGTCAACGAAATTCACCAACCATACCCATGTAAATATGTTTATACACTTTTCCCTTCTTTCCCTTTTGTTTTGTTGGCTGCTATTTTTATTTATTCTATGGTTCGAGGAAGAAAAGAACAAGTGACCCATTATTATAGAGAGTAAGGGAAATCAACTCATAGTTGAGCAAAACAGAAAAATTAAAACACCCACATGCAAAACTGAATTGAAACATACATGCTGAAAAGAAAAGATGACCCAGTTACAGAATCCAATAGAAGGCAACAAGATGATTATATGAAGATATATTTTTGTTATATATGCTTCGATATTTACATTTTCAAAATGGATCATAGGCCATGCTTCCAAAAGTATATAAGTCTATTCTGCTTCTTTTATATATTTTACGAAAGCATTTTTCAGGCATGTATACAAAAAATAGACTAATCACTATGAGTTTTTTAGAAAACAAAAAGAAAAAATGCAAGTCTTCAGTTCACGGCGTGAGCTGTAGCAACAGATGCATCAATGGTAGCGTCCACAATATCCTCATCCACAGAGGCACTAGCAGCAACAACATCATCCAATGGAACAAAAGCAGGCGGAGGGAACACCAGGTTCCTAAAATCTGTGTACCAGTCAATGTCATAGAACTGCACCACGTTGTAGATATGAAACAGGAAGTGGCAGGCTCGAGTGACCCTCTGGCAGTGCTCATCTTGCGACTAGAGGCAGAAGCCACTCAAAAATGGAAGCCACGACACAACCACATCCTCTTCTATAAACCTCTGAAGGTCGCTCACAGTCGGAATTCCCCCACCATGTGCAGTGTTTGCAACAACCTCCCCGAGGCCGTTCAGGTACTTCTTGGGAAAAAATTCCTTCACTAGATGCAAGATCAAAGGCTTGGGAATTCCTATATCTAGCATGGAGGTGACAAAGTGTGAGTATAGATCAGTGTTAACTCTATATATGTCCTCATACTCAAGGTCGTCCTGTCCCAAGACCCATTTTATGGCTATGATGGACAGCGAGTGATTGTTCTTCGTCATCCTTTTTAAGCGTCTAGGAGAAATCTCACCTAAGAAGGCAGTCTGAGACTTATGTGACACTAGCCTAATTGGGGTGTTCATCTTGTCAGACTCTCTGTGAATACCTTAAAACTATCCTTGCAAAACACCTAAGTCTAGCCTATGAGAACGCTACGCAACTGCAAATGCTAAACTGCTAAACCAATTACTAATACCAATTCTGCTCAAATCGCTAAGTGCGATTTTTCTATTGCTTAGATGCCTATTTATAGAAAAGAAAAGGAAAGATGTGGTAATATGCTTGCCATAAACGTGATGTTAATTGAGTACCAACTTGAAAATTGTGCCCAACCCTGCTCAAATTTCTCATCCAGTTGCATCTGTTGAGTACAGTTTGCTGCGTGCAAAACTAATAAGGGCTAATTAATTAGCCTAAGATGGTGGTAGAAATCGGTGGTGTTATGCACGACCAAGGACTGAGGTGTCATTCTCCAAGTATTTTGCTTATTCCAAGGCAAATCTCTTATCTTTTCAAATGCTGAGCACATCTTTGGCCTAATCATTCCTTTTAGGATATTAATTGCCAATGCATACAAATGCTTAGGCTGCTTGCAAAGCGTCGGCTCAAGTTCCAAGAAAATCGTGCTGTACATACAATTGCTAATTATATTTTTGAATTCTTGTCAAATCAAAATGGCAAACAATTCATCTCGCACAAGCCAAGGGTTGGCGGTACATGCCGCATTAAATGCAAAAAAGGTGACTCTCATCTACCACCTTGAGAGAAAATAGCTAAGTATTGCATGCAAAAATTTTAGGCACTCAAAAGGTTTTTTCAAATATGCTGCTTAGAGAAAAACCAATTCCTAGCGCACAACCAGAGCCGAAGTAAAGTTGCAGAAAAATTCAAGCTAAAGCAAAAAGCTTCCCGCAAATTAACAATGGTAGAAAGTTCAAGCTAAGAAGTTAGGCAAGTAATGACACAAAGCTTAGCTAAAGCTCTGCAAGGAGCACCAGCCATTAATGTCTTTGAGAATATTTCTTATGCTACACTGGGTATTTCTGACAAGCCAAAATGTGCAAAAACAAGGCAACTAGATAAGCCCAAAAACTATAGAGACTAGAGCTTAGTTCAGGAAGATTGGGATAATGTTCATGATCCCTTTCTCGCAAAGAACCCTAAAGGATTGAGGGAAGCGGTCTGCAAAAGAATGAAGGTGTCTAGAAGGGCGCTGTTGACTGTAGAAAAAAGTATGGTTCAGTGGGTTTCCTCAATATATGGTCCCATCTGTGCACTACTGCCCAGAATTGGTCGATGCGGCCATTAAGCGTTTCAATCCAAGTACCAACACTATTGAGGGCCAGACTCTGTCAGTTAACATCAACCCAACTGCCATATGGAATATGCTATGCATTCCAGACCCTATGAAAAGAGGAATGGAAGTGGAGAAATTTACTCCTAGACAAGGAGATCATATATGGAGCACTAGGGATAAGGCTCTGGAATTTTATAATGAAGAAAACCAAAAGATTGAAGCAGAACAAGGGAAGCCACCAAAAATTCCTGTGTCGCACAACACTTTCAAGGAAGACCTGCGAGATGAATTTTCAATGATGGAATTTGTTTTTGGTCTGGACACTGACCAAGAGGTGAAGTCTTTTCAATTGGGCTCGACTTTCCAATTCCATAGGCAAAAATCTTACTTTTGGTATGATTTTGCAGAATTCCTCTCAATGAAGATGATAGAGCAAATTAACAAGTACCAAGTTGAACGAAAGTTCAAATTTGTCTCTTATCTTGCTCATATGTTTTTGTATCAAAACCCTGATTTCTTTGATAAGCGAGTAAAGTTGTCTATCTTTGACAAAAAGAAGAGGAAAAAACCAGTTTTTGTCTAGATCCCTCTCCTCTCTTCTACTTTTGATTATTACGCATTTTTGGATTATTTCTTGACTTCGATTTTGTAGGATTTGCAAGGGGAGGAGTGTATTAATCAGCTCACCTTGACTCAGACAAAGTTTATGCAAAATTTCACCCCCAAATGTGACTAGTTTTTTAGAGCAGATTTTACATTCATTCGAATGCTAGGCTTCACTAGGGAACCATTTTTCCTTCCAACATGTGTGACTAATCGAGTGCTAGCCCTTGAATTGTTCCGACAGACATGCATTATTGATATTACCTTCTACAACGAAATTTTTTTCAAGAGGAAGGGATTCTTCACCTATCCACAAAGTTTCAAAATAGTGGCCATGAAAAAGAAGTAGACACACCCGCTATTGTAGGATAAGCTAGCTCATTTAGGGTTGGTAATGATCTGTGACATGTGGGATTACAATCCTTTCAATGATATACCGTATGAGCACCTCAAAGTAACTCACAACCCTCAAATTTACTGGGAGTGGAGGCGCAGCCCGCTAGAGAATGAAGATGAATTATTGGTTGACCTGATTCATATCCCCACGGAAGATAGCAGGCCACCATGGCATAGGTTCTATTTCCTTGTGGCGGATTATGATGAGAACCTCAAAATGGGAAAAACTCTGTACAATAAGCTGAGAAATGAAGAGGAATGGACTAATGAAAGGATCAAATCCTTTTGGATATATCACCAGGAAACAAAATGGCTTAATGATCCTTATGAAAGCGTAAAGGAGGATCAACGGTTTGATGAGCTTTGGGATGATGAGCACCTTGCTTCCGACTCAAGCGCTAGCGGAGGCGATGAACCCGATGAAGGAGAAGAGCAGGCGAAAGAGGAAGCTGAGACATCAACGTCCTCCACCCAGCAAAGGAGGAAGTCTACAAGGCAGTCTGCCTATATCACTTCAAATGTGTGACTAAATATGTCATGAGCCTCGCAGACACTCACCCGAGCCTCGAAAACAACAAGAGTGCCCCAACAACAACAACCAGAGACTATAGAAGTCAGAGACACCCCGCTCGCTAAGCGACAACGTGCATAAAATTTTCTAGGAGAAGGATCACAAGGAGCCGCTACAGGCCAAGTGCTCGCAGCGAGCCAGGAACTCGAAGCAAGTAAGGAGTTGGCAACGAGCGAACCACCACAATCATCCAGTCATTAGGTAATTTTCACTTTCGCTTTTCTTACTTCCCAATTTTTGGTATCCTCTTCAATTTCTACAACACCCCTTACAATGAGTGTTGACCCTACTTTATCTGCCCCTACCACAATGTTTGTGAGAGGTTTCTCCCAATTCGTCCAAACTGAGTCATCTATCTTAACACCTCTGCGAACCTTAACACCAGTCACTGCTACTCAATCTCTCCTTGCCTCTCTTTTTGAAAGCTCGATCACCATTGGAACCCCTATTGTCTCTGCTACCTCGGGTCTGACCCAGTATGCCCAACAAAAGGACTCGATTATGACTACCCCATCATCGTAGCAACTGATGGGCCCTTCTGCCAGTTCGCAAACCGAACTATGGCAAGTTCCCTTTTTCTCCCCAAAAACTGTCAATCTCCCACCAAAGAAAATGCAAGGGCCTTCTACACTTGTATTCCCTTTTACCCTACCTCCCAGTACACCTATTGCTGGCAGACTAGTTCAGTCGCCATCTGATTTCATATCCTAGGGAGAAGCCACAAAGAAAATGTGAGCCCTCAGGATCCAAAAGTGAAAAGCGAAGGATGATAAAAAGGAGGCAGAGTCTAAGGTGTATATAGTTTACAATGAAGCGCAACAAACACTGAATTTTTCCACCATGTACCCGAATGTTGTCAAACCACAGGGCAAGATGTTGTCGAGTGATTACCACATGTATGCCATGGGGCTTGATCTGGCTGCAACCCAACTGCAAGATAAGGTAGAACTCAGAGAGGAAATGCAGTGGGTGGTGACGACCGAATTTCTAAAGTCTAGCCATCAATTGAAGAAAAAGGAGGAGCCACTAAAGCTTGTGAAAGAAAGTGTCAGGTTTTTGGAAACAAAGGAGAAATCACTAGAAGCAGAGGTTGCACGCTTATCTAAGAAAGTGTGAGTAGAAGAGTTGGAGCGGAGAAAACTCCAAGAGAAACTCAATAAGTCCTAGTTCGTTGACCCCACACTGCTCAACAAGCTATAGGTGAGGAACCAGAAATATCAGAGCCAATTGACCTCGACGGAGAAAAATCTGCAACAAAAGGATAAAGAGTTAGCAACTCAACGTGCTTTGTATGAGAAGGAATTAGAAAAGAATCGTATGGAATTTCTGGACCAAAAGGCCCAGTTAGAAAGGGCGCTTCAAGAGACAAAGTCCTCTCTTGACACGGAATTAGTGAACCACTCCCGAGCTGAGGAGAACTGGTATAAAGAGATAAGTAGCTTCAGGGAGCAACTGGCATCCACAAAAAAGATGAGTGTGGAATTAACAGAGGTTATTAACTCAAAGGATGCAAAGATTGCCTCTCTAAAGAGCTCTCTCTAAGCCTCCTCCGCGTAGCTAGACCTCATCCCATTGGCTCAACAACTATATATTTCTTATTGGGAATAGGTTAAAACCTTCTGCTTAACATTGCAGCCAACACTCTAGTTCATTTTGAAGGCAACAAAATTGAGCCAAGAGGTTCACAGAACAATTGAGCAATTCCCATAGTTCATCTTAGAGAAGGTTCTAGAAGCAAAGAGTTTGCTGAGAAAGCTATATTTGGTCTTTGATGAAGACCTTGCCAAAGCAAGGATCAAAGATTAGGATATTGTTGCCCAGACGACAAACAAGTTAATCCATTTCCACTCAGCCTTCCAATGAACTAAAGCAGCCATAGCTACTTTGAACCAGACAATGGATGACATGTGAGAAAATTTCTCTCAGCTAAGCGAGATGGGTCTGCCATCTTCGTTTCTTGAAGATGGGTCAATCGCCATAGTAGAGAAGATTGCACAAAGAATTGAAGAGAAGGAGCAAGACCCAAACGCTTTCTAGAGTTTTGGCCATTCTCCTACTGTAGCAGACATTGAAGGTGTTATTCATCCTCTTGCACAACTACTTTTCCATTGTGAGGCAGGGGCTAGTTTACCTGAGACACTGCCTTATAAAGAAACGCTTGACTTGGGCAGAGCGCAGGCGAATTTGCGCAATATAGCAAAACCATCCGAGGACGACTGGTTTCCCCTGCAGGAAGCCCTTTCCAGGCTCTAATTCTACCATCAATGGATGGCACTCTGATTTGCGAACCAAAGAAAATTTTGGGTTCCTCGTTTCTCTAAGCGAAATGCCCCTAATAGTCGCCAAAAGTTGTGAATATAAAATTCACCATGCTCCCTTCAGGTTTTGGTTTTTGGCTAAGTACTAGCCCATGCCTTCAAATAAATTAAATAGACCCCCTTTTGATTGTCACCGCGACCTCTACCACGTGTCCGCTCATCGCTCCCCAAAGGATTTTTCTCCTTGCTCTTCTATCGCCCCTTGATATGCTCCCACGTGTCTTCACCGCGGGTTATTTCGATTGCTTCCTTTCACTTCCTCATCGGTCCTCGCTCGCGTGCCACGTAGCTCCCATTCACAAAAAGGTTTGGTGGGCCCCATAGGCGACAACTATGTCAAACATTATTGCTACGTGTCATCTCAGCGCAAGCTTTCAATAGAGGAAGGGTAAATCAGCCGTGGGTAGTGATATGCTACCATGCGTCCCTTCAGTGCAAGCTTCTTCAGCAAAGGAATGAAGAGAACAAAGGGCTACAATATGCTGCCACGTGTTCTAACTGCCTATCTAAGGAGGCGACACTTGTTTGCACAAGACTTTGTTGGGACCACCTCCATCATTCGCAAAGGATGCACCTGAATGGAGGGCTACCAAGTGTTGTCTCGAATCTTTTCTGTTACAATGACCGAGGGAAATCATTGCCTCAACATCATTGCTTAGGATTCTAAATATTTTCAGTTGTTGCTCACCAGGTGGTGAAAGACTCACTATAAATACTTCTCTTTGCTTCTAAAGAGGAGTTCAAGAAGTTGGAGGTTCCGAGTTCCAAGATTACTTGCCACATGCTTTTAAAGCTTCACTAGTTTTTTAGAATTACAGGATTTTTGGAGAGACAAGGCCTTTTATTGTTTAGATTATTGCAAGAACTCACAGACTATGCCATTGTTCGGTCTCTCTGTTTCTTATGCTATTGATAAACTTTATACTGTGCCATTATTGTTTGAATGGTTTATTTTTCGTACTTCTATAATTTTAATGCACGTTTGCTGGTTTAGATCATGTCTTTCGACTCTTCTTTTCAGTAAATAGGTATGATTATTATTTTATGTCATTGAATGAGCTGTTCATGCTGCAATCCTTAATTTTTGCTATTCTAAGACATGGTAAATTGCAAAGCGGGCCCTTAGATCATATCCAAAAGATAGGTTTATCGTGCATTTTATCTACATTCTGGCACATCACCTTAGTTAGATTCTTTATTTTTATATCTGCTTTTGTTTCCCATTCCAAAACCCTAATTATAGAAGAAGTTGACTTCTTTAAAAATCCAGAGGTCACTCAGTTTAGCGCAATAAGTCCCCCATAAACTGAATTTTCCCACAAAGGGTTGTTACCTTGATAATTTTTGGCATCAATAGTAACTCCTTAAGACCAAGCATTGATCTAAATTTAGAGAATTTGTTATTGCACAAAGGTTTAATATGTGATTGTTGGTATTCCAACCTAGTTCTTCTTGATCATAGTGTATCTTCCACTTGGTAATCAATATATCAAAATTAGATAGTAATTTTATGATGAAAATGTGCTTTATTATAAAAAAAAAGTTTTTAGTAATAGCAATAGATTTTATTATCATCTAATAAAGTGGAACTTTTATTGGTACATAGATGAAACTCTTCCAATAATCTCCTAATCCACATTGATTATTTTTATTCAAAACTTGATCAAAGAGCTATAGAAGGTAGTAATTTTAAGTACACTTCATCTATGTGATAGCTCTGCACCATATTTTGAAAGCATATCCTGAGGTATATTTCCTATTAGTACGATCACTAATACAATCAATATCATAATAATCAAAATAAAATTAGTTCTTAGTGAAAGAAAAATAAAGACCATAATTAGTTATACTTTTAGTAATATTTTAATACCATGTTTAGTGGTTCATATAGAATCCTACATAAATCTAGATGTAAAACCTACTAAATATGTATTATCAATTGGCATGTATTGTTATGTTTATTGAAAAATAGAACTAATCTTTTTTCAAGATGATTAATGCCAATATTTAATAGGTATACCAATTAATTTAAAATGATCACTTTATATTTTTATGTAAATCATTTTACATACGTTTCTTTGAGATATTTATGAGTGATCCTAGAATATAGATAATTCAAATCATAAAGAATCCATGTCTATTCATGGTTATCATTTTGCTATCTTAAACCATGTTCATCATCTTGAGAAGATTAACCTCCCCTTCTTCCTGTTCTCTTTTCTTCAACAAAGTATGGAAAATGGTGCTAATCCCCCTTACACCAAGGGATTATTAGGACTATTTAAAAATACACCTTAGCTACTACTCCACAAAGGAACCCTATTGTCAATCTCCTTGAGAATACCCTGACACCTAAGAGCTTTGTTTGGATAGAGTTAATTGATAGTAAGCCCCATTCTCCTAAGAGATTGCCTAAGTCAAAAAAGAATAAAAATCCTTCTCCTCCCATTGTTGAACCTTCCTTGGAGGATCTCTTAAAAATAACCCTTGAGAAATGAAAATCCTCCCTGCTTTCCCTTGGTTTGGCTGAATGTAGGAAGGTGGAGCATAAAGAAACAAAACAAAAAAATTCCACTATAACCATTTTTGATGATAAGGATGATTGTGGTTTGATGCCTCCCGGAGGTAGAAGGTTGGTCAGACTTGAAAAAGTTTGCTCTAAGGGGAAGGAAGAAGACAAAAAAGGTGGTTGAGGGGGCGGGTCTAGACTCTTTTGAAGAAGAGTATGTTCCTAATAGCCTATGAGTGACTAAGATATCAGAGGATGAGGATGTTTTAGACTATGAAGAGAAGGAGGAGGAAAGGAAAGAAAAGGAAGAGGAGAAAAATGAGATGGAAGGAAACAATGAGGATGGTGTGGGAAAGGAGCTTGAAGAGGATGATGAGGTGGAGGTTAACAAGCCCTATAGATATGGAAGAGTAGGATACTACTATTTTGTATTCTCAAATGCATGAAAGTTCTAAGGAAGGGGATTACAATAACTTAAACTCTAAAATTGAAACTCTTAGTTTCAAGATAGAACAATTTGAAAGACATATCGAAGAGGCTGATAGTTCCAGGAAGCTCCAAGTCATGGAAGGTGCCATAAAAAAGATCTGTATGGTGGTGGATGGAATAATGAAGAGAGCAGTGATGGGAATTGTCTTAGGACAAGGTAAAATCCAAAAACAATAGAAGAAAAAGGGTCGCAAGAATGAAGCCAACGTGTCCAAGAACAAGGAGCTCAAGGAAAGTTGGTTTGATGTTGTGAAGGGACTACAAGAGAATTGGAATCTTATTAAAGAATCCTAATTTTTTTCCTTTTCATGATAGGGCTTTGGATATGTCTATCTAACATTAGTACCTTTTTTGTTTGGTCTACAACTATGCTAATATTGACATGCACTGATTCTATTTGATAGTTTATTTAGCTTCTAGTAATACTTTTCTTAGTATTAAGACTATATGTAATAGTTGGTGGTTATGGAATCTTTTGTCTAGCATGTTTTTGATTTGGATAAGTGGAATGTTAATCCCGCGACTTATCTTTTACTGGTTTGTAGTCTCTTGATGTGTTGATGTTGTTTTAGCTTTGTTATCCTCGACTAGTTGTTGTGTTATCCAATTTGTTTTGTTGATTCCTATAGCTCAGTTGTTCTTCTATTGTATGGGATCAGGGCCCTAACCCTGCTTATCTTATCAAAAACATTTGTCTTGATTTACTTATAATAAGTCATCTATTTATGACATACATATAACTTTTAGTAAAAATATTGAGTCAATACCCCACAAAAAATTATTATTTGTCCATTCTCATTTTATAGGGTCATTAAGGTATGCAACACTCACAAACTTAAGTAGGTGTGAAGTTCTATGTTTTTAAGTAGTAATTAGTCATGTACTAAGTATATAATCAAATATTATAAAAAATTATCTAAAGCAACAAGTGAGATGTCCTTTCCTAGCTTGCTTCTTGGATATTTTATGAGGACAATAACCACCCATTACAAATAGGTGTAATATACCCAATAAATGGAAGAAAAAATTTAAATATTTGGTATAATACAATATAATTGAAATAATTTTTACTATCATCTACTAGTGCTACATAGGCCATTGATGAGGGTAAACATCCATTGTTTGATGTAGAAATATAAGTTGTGTTACAATTTATTAAACTATATGGTAAATTGTGTGATAGGAAACTAATATAGGTGATGTGATTTGGTTTTAGATAAAATTTGTCCATCTCATCAATCAAGTTATACTTAATTTTTATAAACATGTGTACAATTGATTTTTTTTGGTAAAAGGTGGAGGAACATGATTCTAGGATTAGATTCCTTACTTGTTTGAAGAAGATAATGGTACACAAAAACACAAGGTCTAATACAAATTGAGTTTAAATGTATAAGAAACTAGACAATTAGATGGCTTCGAGTGGAACAATACCAAGTAATATTTGTTCAAATTTTCTTATCAATTGTAATATATCAACCTGTTACAAATAGCTTCCAACAATTCTATTCCTTGCCCATATACGACATGAAATTAAAATTAAGAGAGCTAAACTAAGTGTAATTTTAGGGAACCATAATAAATATACTTGATTATTTTTGGGGGTATTTATATTATGTGTCAATTATTTTAACAATTTTGAATGAGATAGGTGATAACAATTAGGATATTGGTGGGGATTGAAGGTCAGAAAGTGAAGGCCAAGATCGTTACAAAAGAGTTCATGAAATAGTAGGAAGGTTGCAAGCTTGTTAGAAATGTTGTAGACCTTGTAACACCACATTGCTTGGCCCATAGATCACCACAAAATTGTCACTACAATGCTTGAATGTGAACTTATATACTCATTATATCCAAGTGTTAAGTGGACCCTCATCTCTTGAGTTGCCTGGGAAAATTAAATATTGAATTTGGTGAATATTTAGCTAAAAAAAAGCCTTGAGATTCTTCACATCATGAATATATTGCACCTAGCATGGATTTTGAATTAATAGAAGAATAAAGTTGTCTAAATATTCCCTTTCATCTTGTTTCAATTTCGATCCAAGAAAAATTTGTAGGAGAGATTAAATCCCATTGACATGTGTAACAATGAAATCTCCACAATAGTTGAACAACCATTAGAAAAAATAATATAACAAAACGACAAAATCCTTTGCTAAGATTGGCAATGTAGATTAAAACTTACACAACAACAAAGAGGAATGGAAAATTATCATTTGACCTTTGAGTAGTAATGATAAATTTTATAACGTTAGAAGAAATATTTGTTTAAACATTGTCCATTTAGAATTTTAGTATCTTTTGTGTTTTTCTTTGGGAAATACTCAATACCAATTTTAGAGGTTTCCTTGTTTAACAATAAAAAAAATTCCTTTTTTTCTCATTTCTTTGATGGAAAAATATTCTATTATGGTGTGCCCGAATGGTGGATTGACCCATGTTTTTTTCACTATTTGAAAATCAAGATCATACTATGTTCTTGATAAAAATAATTACATGCAGTTCTCAAAATTTTCTCTTGAATTTTAGTTTTTGTTTGTTATCATCAATAATTTTGACATCTCAATCGTTACCAGTACTAATTGAAACTTTAGAGCTATAAATAGAATTCACATAGATTTTTAATATTTTCCCTTGTTGGAACATTACTACTTTCTAGGGTTATTTCTTAGTTGTCTTGCATATCAAAATATTGTGATTAGTTAGGTTTATTTATTTGTTCATCCATACTATTAAAATATGTTGGACTAAAATGCACATCCTATTTTTTCACTACCCTTAATTATATGTGAAGCTTTTGATTTATAGCCAATAAATGGTAATGAATGCCAAAAAAAGTATTTGACCTAAATAGATTTGTACTTAAAGAAATTATATTACAAGGCTTTATGGCAATGACTCTTGGTACTTGTTTGTTATGATATATTATGTAACCTATCACCATGTATAGATCCTCTTTAGAATATGATACAATATTTATTTCAAGGTTGCATGCCAATGATGATACTAAGTGTTATGATACTTTGAATTATTTTTGTGGTAGCCAACATCCAAAAGTATAGTGGTTATTTATGCCAAACTGCCACATTTCTCTTCTCAATTTTGAAAACTCTCATTGCGTAACTAGTTATTATAGAATAATTTTAATGTCCACGAGGCCAAAGATAGTCTATGAGTTAGCATACCCCATCATTATAGATTTCAAACTCGTTTAATTACTACTAAGAAGCTTGATGATGAGATCCTCATCTTATTGATAGTCTTCAATTTCAAATAGTTAAATGATTTTTTGATGTTTTAATAAGTGAAAAATAATGCTACTCATTATTTCGCCACTTTTAACATTTCTCATGTAAGGTAGAATACATGTTAATGATTTTTGGAACCATTTTAAATGTCCTTGTATGAACATCATATGAGAAAAAATCTAATACCTTTGTCATTTGTGTAGGGGCCTTGTTTGCATATTCAACAATTATTTTCCTTCTCTCCCCAATATACACAATTGAGTCTTGGATTAGTGGAAGCATCTCATTGAGGACATGATCAAGTTATTTCCTTGTAGTAGGGGCTTATTTATAGCATTTTTTACCTCTTCAAAAGACAAGGATTTGGTTCTTAACAATAGGTTATGGATGTGGGGAAAGAATTCTCTCTCAGTCAAGCCTCCTTCAACCCCCTCTCTAATCCTATCAATGTTAGAATTATATGGGTTTAAATTTTATATCTTCCTCTCCAATTCTAGAAAGATTCTTTCTATGAGGTCAATAGCAATGTTATTGACTATTTCTTGAAGGTTGACTATACTACTTCCTACATGATCTATTATATGTTTGTTCATATTTTTATGAAAATTTATATCTCCAAGGCTTTTCACGAGGATATTATTCTAATGGTGGAGAGTAAAACTTGGATTCATTCACTTGACTATGATGGTCTTCCCTTTATATATAGATGATTCTTTATCATTTTCCACCTAAATTTTGATTTTCCACTCTCCCAACACAAGGGTACGGTGGTGTAGATAAATGACCTTGAAGATCACTTGACTATTAATACTGTTGACTCTCTAGATGATGGTTACTCTTAGGATGATCTCAAGATGTTGGATCTTCTCTTCTCATTCCCCCCTCCCCATGGTTCTCAAAGAGCTATCTCATATGATTGGCATGAATTTGGTGATTTCAACTCCTTCCACACCATTGAATCCTATTGGTGAGTCCTACCCACCTTCTACTCTATTTTTTTAGTCAATTATTCGATTGGTGTTGAATTTACTTCTACCTACTCTCGAGGAAATTATTCAATGTTTGGCTAATTCAATTGTATGTTCCTCCATTTCTTTTGTGCCCATGGATGGGCCCTCTAAGGGGGAATCCCCCCTACTTCTCCCAAATTTAAGGACTTGGAAGATAATATTTCATGGATAATTATACAAAGGCAGAAGGAAGATATTCACAAATATATCTCCCAATCTCACACTAGAGTGAAAGGTGTGAGGTTGAATAGTGTTGGAATTATTTCGGTTGGGTCCATAGGTAGTCTTTTGTTTCATGCATCTTAGATGCATTTTTTTATGCTTGGAAACTTGAATACAATTATGTCACTCCCATTTGGGTGATTGTTGTGTTCACTTTAAGTTGTTCTTTCTAATTTAAAGGACTTCTAGTCCCTTCAAAACCAATTACATCCATGATCAAAACGGAAAACACCCTTGAAATGGTAACTATATTCTTATAATATCCAATGCATCATGAATTTAAAATATGTATCTTCAAATTCATCTCTATTGTCACTTATATTTAGTGATAATATAGCTCAAACTATGAAATGGATTAAGTTTGTTTAATACTACCCTAGTCATGCAATCTTACTTTCTTGGTTTATTGACAAACATTTCATCAACATCTAGTACATCATCATAATGCACAAAGTCAAACTTACTTCGAAATAAAAAAACATATCAAAATACCAATCTAATTGAGAAAATTTATAACACTTCATTTGTAAAAAGAAACCCTATCCATTCAAACGAATAAAATTTATATCCTTAAAAGGAAAATAATAAATGAAAACAATTATTTGATTTTACTTTAGAAATTGAACTATATATAAGATCTCATTGGCATTCCCCCTTATCAATGGATAGGAGGAAAAGTATAAAGGAACAACCATTAATAGCTCACATAATATTAGAATGTGTATAGGAATGCATAAGGTGCAACGATGTAATCTAACATGGAATTCAGGAAATCAAGTGTTAAAGAATAATAGTATCAACAAATTAAAAATTAGAGAGAATGGTTGCTTTGAATTAATACAACCATTCACATTGAGTTCCTTGATGTTTATAGATAGATTTAAATAAATATTTTAAGAATCATAATCTATATTTTGGAAAGATGAAATGTTATTATTTCTTACAACTTTTTATAATTGGTGTCAATTACAAGAATTTTCACGAATGTTCACAAAATCTATTGAAGTAAGAAGTATCACAAAGGACTGTTGACATGTTTGTAGAAAAAAGTACACATGATTGTATAAAAAAGTACACATCAAGAACACCTAGTTTATATAAATAAATTCTAAATGTGCTCAAGGAGATTTTTTTCATAGATCAAAGTTAAAAAAGTCCTAATTTTGAGACATTAAACTTATTATCAAAGAAATTTCACATAACATTAAGTACCAAACATCATATGGGACCACCAAATTGTGTTGGTTGAGCAAAAGGTAGTTCTTATTACTGTCCCAACAAGCATTTTGAATTTGAATTTGAACAATTTTTAATTATAATTCACATTAAACTTTCTAAGTGTGCACAAATAAAACTATTGTGATTTTACTATTCACAAGGCAAAGGTGATTATGGTAGAGAGGAGATATACTCAATGTGAGAAATAGATTTAAATGACAAGCTTATGCAACCTTTTAAATTATATAAGTTGATATACTCATAAAAAAATTGATACCATGTCAAAAAATAGGATCAATATATAACTAATCATTACATAAAGATAAAGATAAATAAAATACAATTATAGAATGGGAGAATTAATGAGTAGATTTAACACACTAATTTATTATTATATTTATTTCCTTAATTCGTTCATTCATACATTACCTATTTATAGGAGTGTTCCTATAACAACTCCCCAACATAGATGAGTTGTTTTAGTAGCTCTTAATATAAACAAACACTCACACAACCAATATCATATACATGATATTCTAACAAACCATAATAAATAAATATATATACACACACACATATATACATATATATATACACACATATATATATATATGTATATATATATATATAAATATACACACACACATATATGTGTGTATATATATATACATATATACACACACACACACACACACACACACACACATATATATATGTGTGTGTGTGTGTGTGTGTGTATAATCCTAAAGATACACTAACAAACCTAAATATATCCAAGAATGATGTAATATTCCCAACACCCCTCTATTACATCATTCTCTAAATGGGCATAAGTGAACTAACAATACTTGATGACCATGTTCAATAGTTCATCAAACAAGATATAATTAGAGACATAGACATCTACTTAGGATAAATAATAGTGGAACTCACCTCACTATGCTTCTTCAACAAGATTGACCTTACTAGACTTTATCTAAGGATTAGGACAAACACATATACCAACAAAACCAAGGATATGGACTAACACATCTATCCAAGGTAATACAACAAGCATTGATAGGAACAAACACATATATCCAACATCAAATTTATGAACAAGGAAACAAACATATGTTCACAAAAAATTATGATTTGGGACACACACATCCAATCATAATCACCAACTTTCATGAATGGGGACAAACACATCCAATCACTCAACAAATACTTGTGATTGGGGACACACATTGTATACACCTAAATTTTATCATACCTAACCACACTTGACTTTATCTTATCTTAGCCAATTAAATAATATTTATATAAATTTATATTTATTTAATTAAGTCAACCTTATCCATCAAATCTTCCAACTAAATCAATAAATTAATACCCATTTATTTAATTGATTTAGGCTAATTAATCCTCATCTCTTTTTCCTCCAATATTTAAATCCATTTATTCCTCAATATTTATCCATTTAATACCATCCATTGAATCAATTCACATGGATCACAATCTAAACTTGTCATCATGCGACAAGTATATCTCCCACCTTTATCCTATCACATGTGAGAGGATGCAAAATTCAAACCTACCTTTTACATCTATATCCTTTTTATGACACTTGTAACAATGCTAAGCCTAAATCCAAACCCTAACCCTCAATAGCCATCCATCAACCAATTCATCTTGGCCCTTGGTTTCCCTCTTTGAAATTATATAAATGAGAGGCCTCTCATCCCATTTGGTTATCTTCTAACCACATATTGTAATGGGGTAAAAGCACAATAGTGTGTCACACTTTCGACCAAATAAATAGTTCTAAGCGAACTGTTTTTGATTGAAAGGTATTCGGTCAAGTGGATTTTGGGAAAAAACATGTAGTAGTAACATGGCACCGACGTGGTGGCACCTTTTTGGCTGGAGGGGTTTCAACAAAAAGCCACTTGACCGAAAGTATGAGCAATAAAAAAAAGAGGGCCCAACCATTTTTCATGTTTGGGTGGAATTGTTTTGGACGAGAGGACGTCGGCCGAAGTAGGGATTTCAAGCATCGATAAATAGAAATCAACACCCTAGGTTTCATGCTCTTCTCCTCCTCTTCTACGATTCTTTTCTTCTGTGTTCTTGGTGGGTTATGTGTGGGAGTTTGTGGTTTTTTTATTTTTTTGAGCTGAAGTGTGTTATTGAGATAGTTGTTGGTTTTTTATAGGCACACTGTAGTGGTAATATGGGTGTTTGTAATTTTTTTGAAACAAATGTTTCGTAGTTTGAATAACATTGTGAAATTTTCATCTTTGGCAATTTATGTGAAAATGGCAATGTGTATTATGTTTTTGGCTTGAATAGGTGAATGATAAACTATAAACTCGTGAATTGCATTGATGTTTTTAATATATGTTTTACAATATGAAAGCCTCACCACAAAGTGATAGTGCAATGTTTTTTTGGCTTGAATAGTTTAAATGTGGTAAACTATTTAAACCCTTGAATGGTGAACTGCAAATTTGGGGTTTTCAGTTTTGGGTGATATAAACCCTTTGAATGAAAACTTTCTCACCAACACCCATATGGCCACTACTGAGTGCCTATAAAAAACCCAAATATAGAACCCTAAAATGAAAGAACATTAAAATTGGTATACATACACATACACATATACACATATATGCATACATACACACATACACATATAAATTGGCATATATACACATACACACATACACACATACACATATGTACATACATACATACACACGTACACATATAAATTGGAATATATGCACATACACACATACACACATACACATATGTACATACATACATACACACATACACACATACACACATACACATACAAAAAACTTATTTTAAGAACCATATGACAACAGAGAAAAAATATAATGAAAGGAAGAATTTACAAATGGATTTTATTGGTGACTCCTTGAAACACTACTCCTTCTCTTTGAAAACCCTTCAAGAATGACACTGCAAACCTCATCATAGACCTATAAAAATAGGACAATGAAAGCCCTACTAATGTTGTGAATAACAAAGTTTGAACAACATTCTTATATAGGCACTAGATTGCATGTTTTTAATTGGTTTTTGCTTTAGTTCTTGATATACATAGTACGATGGAAATCACTAAGGGTTTTGTCACCTTTTTTATTAGTTGGAAGAGTTTACTAATGGCCTTGGCACAAACTTGGGCTATTTAGGCCATCCTTGGTAGAAAATAACTAATGGCATTGCCACTCAAAAGTGTATTGAGATGTTTGCCATATCTTTGAAGTCTTACACCCACATTATTAATGGATTTTACCTTGAATATGTGTGCCCAATTTTATTTGTTTGAACTGTTACAAACATAAGTGGAAATCATATAAGCCTCTGCCACTCTTTTAAGTTTTAGGTTGAACTTTTCATGGGTACAACAACCATACATGTGCACCCATTTTTACTTAAGTTCATTCATCCAAATTGTGATGTCAATCACTAATGGTTCCATCAACTAACATGCACACCAATTTGCTTACTGCCACTTTGGAAAAAATCACTAATGGCCAAGCCCTTCAAAAATTTCACCACTTTAACATCTCCTTTCCTAGACAAAAAAACATAATCCCTTTGCCAAATTTTATGCCTCTGAGCAGAGATATCATGTGGCAAAGCCACTCAAAAGGTGTATTTGGTTTCAAGTTTGTCATCCTTATGCTAGCTTTGGTGCATTTCGCTTAAGTTTCAACCACTTTTGAATGTGTTTGGAAAATATATTGCTGAGATAAACCAACCAAACATGCACTTCCTTTAGTGATATTATTTCTCTCAAACCTTGTCATAGATCACTAATCCACTTGCCATTTTTGCATATCTGGGCAGAGTTTGTGCCATCATAATAGTGTGACTAGATAATCTTGGATGGAATTCACTTAAGGTCCATTGGCACTTAAGGCCTTCAACTAAACTGTCATTTGTTTGTGAGGCTGCTCTAGCAGTTTATCTTATGTCACTATGATAAGGAATTTCCATCATGATTCATAGCCATTGAATGGATTTACCATTTTTAGTGTCCTAGCAAATATTTTTTCTAAATTTCATTGCTTAGATAAAAAATATAGACCTGCTAATGGTGTTTTCTAGCATTGAACTCAATTTTTTGACATTGTTCCCACAAAATAGTACAATAGCACTTCATGGCCAATAAACATACATAACCTCCAAAAGTCTCTTCAAGCACACTCATAGGAATGGCCCTTGAACAAAGTCACTGACATATGATCCGCTAAGCATCTTCAACTCCCTAATATGGTATTCAACATTCTCTTCACAAATGATTAAGTATAGTCTAAAATTAGAGCCAGGCTAGAGATGGAACATACAAATATAATAATGTCCAGGTAGATTATAAAAATGATCCTTAGTCTTTAAAAAATATTCTAGATTAACATCATCTGCTAAGGTCAAGTAAACTTCAAACCCCTCATTAAATTCAAGTCATATGAGACAATCACTAAATGCTAACATTTCAATATGAGTTGGCATTTTTGTTTTATATCTGCTCCAGAAAACTCATCCTTAGTCATTACAAATTCTTCTAGATTAAGATTATTTGCTAAGGTCAAGCAAAAAACTTCAAACCCCTCATTAAATTCAAGTCATATTCAAGAAAATCACTAAATTTTATAACATTTCAATATGAGTTGGCATTTCTGTTTTATATCTACTCCAGAAAACTCATCCTTAGTCATTACAAATTCTTCTAGATTAACATCATCTGATAAGGTCATTCTTGAGGTATGTATCTACAAAATATACCATTAGCAAGTAAGAATTAAGGGATTCTTAAAGAAGCCCAAAATAAAACATAAGAACTATTATACTGGTTGCTAAAAACAAACAAAGCCAACTGTATATTTGATTAATTGACTCATTTATGTATGTTCAAATCTAGAAGATTTGTGCTCAACTAGATAATGAAAGAAAAATTTTAGAGCTTAGTGTAGATTCAAAGAATATGCATGTACAATCATTGCACTAATGTAGCAATGTTGCTATATGTACAACAATGTTTGATTTTTAATTTCTCAAGCCCAAGCTTGTAGAATTTATGAAATAAGAAATTGTACTATGCTACTTGATTAGAAATTAAATAACAAAAAGAGAGGAAGAGAGAAGAATTAAGAACACTATATATTTATCCTACAAACCCTCCCAAGAGAGAAAAAATAGGTTGTGGTAGTAGCAATTTCTTACTACCTATATTATGTAGCAAATTGTCATATTCAACAAGTGCACAAATGATAAGATAAAATCTATCCCTTGTCCCATTCATCTAACCCTATTTGAACTTTAACCTTAACCCTAAAATTAACTCTAACCTTATTTCAATCTTATTCGACCTGATTGATCTCTAACCATTGTTGAACCTTAATTAAACCCTAATTAAATTGTAACCCTTACCTAACCTAAATCTAAATAAATAACCCTAATCTTAATCTTACATGTGTGTATGTGTGTACATATGTATATGTATGTATGCATGTATACATACATATGTACAAGTGCATGTATGTATGTATACATATGTACATATATGCGTGTATGTATGTACATATATGTATGTATGTATGTGTATGTATGTATGTATGTACATATATGTATGTATGTATGTATGTATGTATGTATGTATGCATATATATGTATATGTGTATGTGTGTATGTATGTATGCATACATATGTGTATGTTATGTATATGTATATGTATGTATGTACATGTATGTAGTTAATATATGTGTATGTATGTGTACATGTACATACATATGTGTATGTGTGTATATGTGTACATGTACATACATATGTGTATGTGTGTATATGTGTACATATACATACATATGTGTATGTATGTATATGTATATGTACATATATATATATTTATAGATACATACACATATACATATATATATACATATATATACATATGTCATATATGTATGTACATATATACATACATACATATAAACACATATGTATACATACATATACACACACACATGTATGTACATACATGTATAGGTACATGTACACATTATACATATATGTATATATACACATGTATATATATATACACACACACATGTATATATATATATATATTGAAACATATATGTACATATATACATGTATATCATCTCTTTGGAGTTGTCATTTCTTATGTTGATCTAAGTTGTAGAAGGTTCTATTTCATAGATCTATAACTTTCTATCTCATTAGATATAAAGTTAAAAATGTTTTAGTTTTGAAACTTGATAAATTTGTAATTTAAACATATGTTTTAGTTTTGAAATTTGATAAAAAAATTTAACATCATATATTTTATTTTAATGATATGCAGATCTCTTTAGTTATATACATATCATGGCTGATGATGGATCTCACCATTCTCCTTGTTTTGAGCAATATGCTCAAGTTAGATCAAATTTATATCATGAGAGTATTGCTAGATTAGAAAATGTACTAAGATGTTTAGATCAAACAATTCACAACTCCCTTAATTTGGCTAATCGAGATGGATTAGCCAAAATTAGAGACAATATTTTATGAATGATCGAGACAATTCGATCATCCAATCCTTATGATGATATTAGCATTGAGCAGTTTTATTCATCTCTTTCCAAAAGTGTTATTGGCACGAAGAAATGAAATGATGGAAAATTTGTTTCACAAGAAAATGTGTTTATGATGCAGAGTAGGGTGGCAACTTGTTTCCTATCACAATTTGAACCAATTCAATCACTCTTTCAAACCTTACAACCTTATCATACCAATACTTCACCAACTCACCTATTAGGTGTCCAACATAGGTTTCTTGACCTCAACCCCCCAATCCAATATCAAACCCACTAAAAAAAAAATTTCAGGCACTCTTTATTTCCTTATACAACATATCACAAAATCTCACATATTTCTTTTGGAACAAAACCCTCAAAATGGTGCATCTACGCTGTCCTAGGCCTTCAATTAGGTCACTTTTACAAAGGAAGTGCAACCTTAACTATCTTCCAACCTCCAAAACCTATGGGAAGTCACTTATCAGACTTCAAAACTTCCAAATCAACAATTTTTAGCACCAAGAAAACCCTCCTAGACACTTATTCTCCAAACCCTCACTTTTTGCCAATACAAAGGGGTTTTATTGAAGAACCGGTTTCCCAACCTTCCCACACTCTATAAAATCATCAAAAACTTCTAAAAATACTTGCACAAGCTTAATCAATCACCATAAATTTTTTCCCCCAAGAATTACAACCTTTACCACCCTCCAACCACACATTTTCACTCACAAAACACACATTTGCCAACTAGGGAATCAAGAAAAATCACTTTCATGGCCTCCCCTGCTCACAAGAATCATCCTAATAGCTAATACTAAAATTTTAGATTCATTCCACTGAGTTACATTAATTACAATAGGTGGAATGATTCAATTTCCCATTTTAATCAACCTCAACCCTTCAAAACAAGGTTTCAAACCCACCTTTAGTAAAAAGCTTCTAAAAACCACAAAACTTGATGAAAATCCCTCAAAATTGAATTAAATCAAAGATAATTCAGTCATATAATGAATTAAATGTAGTTTTTGAACAAAATATAACTGTACAGGCCGTAAAAGTTAGAAGAACAATGAATTTTCTAGAAAAAGCACAAAAAAATCAAGTTTTCAATGATTTCTTTGATCACAAATGAGAAACCAACCTTACATCGAGTTTCTCTAGGCCTATTTAACCTTGAAAAAACAAGAAACAACCAAATCAACTATCTAAAATGACCATTCAATCCTCATGACCGTTGGGCTTCCACACTTTAGCATTTTGCACTTTTGCTTTGACAACATTTACATTATTTTGCAATTTTCCCAATATTTGCTCAAATGACCTCATATGACTCTAAAGACCCCTAAATACATTCAAATGGTCTCAATGGACCTTATTCATGACAAAAATAAGACTCCACACACTTAACCTATCAAAAGACCAAAATTGACCACATTAGCAAAATGAGTTTGGTGCCCCTGCACCAGTTTACCATGTTCCCTTTTTATAGAGGAAAAAATAGAATTGGAGGATATATGGTGATGAGGTATGTAGATGAGCTTGTTGCACCATTCATATATCCTAGATGGTTGGAAGCTTATTATAGATGGCCTCACAATGATGAGTTGCCACTATATTTTGTCAAATAGTTATATGTAGACTTTCATTTACAGATAGATGTGGATTACACATCTTATCTTGAACATGCTGGCCAAGGTAAATGACATATTTCTAAAAAACTTGAGTTTAGACGTCGATATTTTCCACTACCCGTGAACAAGAGGGCATTAGTTGACCCAAACCTTTTGGTTCTACCAAAACATTTGGAATTGGCAGCAACAGGGGAATTAACAACATGCTCCACTAGATCCCAGATTTTTGATAGTATTGCCACTATTACGACACATATCGATCAAATATCATCTGATTGAGTTGGTAGATACTTATTATGGCTATGGATCATCCTTCCTACCACTGAGGCTACATCTACATCTTATGATCTGTTTATTCGTGTCGATCTACCTACTCCTTTAGATGTCAAACATATGAGTCACACGACTCTGTGCAATATGTGTAGTCTCTGTTTTGGATTTACTAGCAGCTTATTAGGTCATCAGTGAGGACCATTGGATCCCTCTTGACCATGTATAAGCCTTTATTAGACAATGATATCCTGGTACACATACGAGCCACAGGGTGGCAACTTTGGAGGATATTCCATAGCAGCCTTCAGGATCCCATGCACTTCATGTTTCTATTGATCCTATAGCTTGTCTAGGTCCTCAACATATTATAGATCACACCAAGGTTATTGGGGTACTTGATCTTGTCCATGGCACATATAGTCAACCTCTTTTTGGAACCGATACTGTACCAGCTACAAATCCCCCTTTGGTGTCTTTGCATACTTGTGCTATTAGTGGGATTGGTAGAGCCATCAAGGAGGCATGATAAGTACTTGAATAATATATATATATATATATAGACAGGTACTTGAATAATTTAATAATTTATATAGATATAGACACTTACAAATTTCTCGATGGATCACATTGGATAAATAACATCATTTCCTCCTGAAACCCATCCTCTTTTCTCTTAATTAATTAAATTATCCTCGCTAATTAATTAATGGCATCATTTGCATCTATTAACCTGATTTGTCAAAATAGGTTAATTCCCCCCTTTCATGCTAACATTTCATCTCATTAAATTAAACATTTTGATTTATTTAATTTAATTCCCTAAGTATTCTTATTTAATTAAATAATCCTAAGTTATTTAATTAAATGTCATTTCACCTTCCCCCCTTTCATTAAATTTAATTCGAATATCACTTTATTCTTCTAAATCCGCTAATTGCATGATTAAACCTTGTTTAATTAGCAATTATCTAATTAACCTCTTTTCCTCTCACTTGCAAGGGAATATTCCATGGGAATATTCCCTCTCCTTTTGCACAATTAAACTTTGTTTTAATTTTCAAAATATCCTTTTCCCTCACCTCTGAGAATATTCTCTCTCCTCCAATCGTTTAAGAAAGGGAATATTCTCACAAAACTTCAAATGCAAGTTAACTTTTGACCTCTTGTACATGTCAAAAGTGTGCTTGTTTGGAAGGAATGAGAGCCCTTGATTAAATCTCATCTTGCATTCACACCCGTTGATGAGAATCCATGATCCATGCCTCTTCTTTCCTCCATCCTTGACTGTTGATTAGCTTTTTTGATCTCAACCCTTCATTTCTCATTTGCTTTTTTTATAAATAGTTCACTATTTGGAGACAAATGGATCCATCATCCATCTTTTTCAAAGAAAACTTATGATGTTGAAATCACTCACACTCACACTCATCTTTGCACACATTTAGCATTTTTTTAGTTTAAATTAGTTGCATAATAGCTTAGCTTCCATTAATGGCTTCCATGCATCCATTTAGCTAAATAAATAATTAGGGTTTGAATCTTTTAGTTTAATCTCATTTAGATTAGCTTAGCAATTGCATATCTATATCTTTTAGCATAAAATCATGGTAGATTAACTCTTGCATCATGCTCAATTTAGCATAAATCATATTTTCATTCATATCTCACAACTGTTTCATCAATTCTCTTCAATAGAATTGATTGAAACAAGCTCATTGATCATGGGATTGGGAAAGGGTTGTTGTTCCACATCAACACGACACCAATTCCAAAACGGGATAAGTTTCAGATGGGTTAGAGTAAAAATTTTAACATTTTCATATTTAGAATGCTTCATTTCAATAAATGTTTAGTTTATCTTTCATTTGAATGATCTTGTTTAAGATTGAGTATTAGTGGCATGAATATGCTTTGATTCTTCATGGATCAAGCGTAATTGACCCATACTAATATCCTCGATCAACAATATATTTGTATAAATTGTGTTCTAAAAATTTACGTACATACATATAAATTTTAAAGTCTAGTTCTTTAACTCCTTATTGAAATCGTGTATTTGAAATTTTTTGTTCAACAGTATGGTGATTTGTCAAAGTTTGGAAATTTGGAGCATGATCAAGATCCCATGCATTATACAACTGAGGTACATTTAAATAATAAAAAATTAAATTACTTGATGTAAGTTTGAACACATTGAACTTGTACATTGTAAGTTTTAGATAATTTTACATCTATGTACACATACATGTATTAAAAATTAAATTACATGTGTACTTGAACTTGTGCAGGGATTGAGACGAGGTACAGGACAGGGATCAAGATAGCTTGCATCAAGGCAGGGATCCAGACAGCTTGGATAAGGAGATGGATCACGATGGTCGAGATCAGACATGGATCAAGGGAGAGATCGAGCCAGAGATCAGATGATTCTATTCATACTAGATATCCCTCTATTTGAGTTGTTTTACATGTTTTACAGTATCATGGTTTGAGATCAGATTATTATGTTGGAGACACTTTTTATGATTTACATCATATTACATACATTTATGTTTTATGGTATACACTTGTTATGATTTACATCACATTCATACATTATTATGGTTTGAACACTTGTAACATCTATTTACATCGTGCATTATTATGGTTTTATTTATTTAGCAAGTTTGTACCTTAATTTTTTTCCTTAAATATGTTCTTGATCAAAATTACAGTTACACATTAATTTTTTTATTTAAAGTCAATCTTGATTAATGTTGAAAACATCAGGTTTGATTAATCATAAGCATTGAACCTTAGAAGTAATGGTTGGTCTTTGTAAATTTAAAAAGATGGATGTACAATTAATTATAGAAATTAATTTGTCTTCAAATAGGTCAAGAAATAGAAATAATTTGAATGCAAATATGTAAGTTCTAGGTCAATTCCTAGGAGATTCAATGTTATTTAAGTGGAACATAAAAATGCAATTAGAAATAGATGATGAGGAATTCTTAGCTAAATGTTCATTTTTAAAGCCACTCTAGGTTAAATGTAAATTGCATAAATGATGCTATATGAACTTAAGAATTCCATATAATCTAATACACATGAATTCCATACGAATTTAAGAATTCCATATAATATAATTGCATATATATGATCTAAGATTCAACAAATGAAATCAAAGATTCAAGTGAACTTAAAAGAATTCCATGTCCAACATAAAAATGCAATTGGAAATAGATGATTTAAAGGAATTTAGGAAAAATGTTCAAACATTTTTAAAGTCACTAGGTTTTGTATCAAGCATATAGATGATCTAAAATATTTAATTGGAGTTTCAAATGTAAATTATGAAATCAAAGATTCTTGAACTAAATTAAGAATTCCACATGGAACAAATTCAAATACAATTGGAAATAAATGACCACGCCTTTGAAAAAAACCCATTCTAAATCATGTCACATGTCCAATCAATATAGATATAGACAGATCTATAAAAAGTTTGAGTATATATATATCTAGTCATACATGTACATATATCCAAAAAATAACTTAAAGCTCCTGGTACATATAATCTGGATCCTCTCTATCTTTAATTATCTCTAAAATCTTTTCATGATCTTCAATAGGCAACCTCCACTTTTGTTTGGCGCATCCTCTTTTAGGTAAAGTTTCTAAATTTATTTTTGTTGCTATAACTAAGTGACTACAATGTAGAACCTTTTGTCCTAGCATATAATCAACAAATATAATACCATTTTTATCTATCTTTATTTGTTGATAATATGTGCCTTCAATAACAACTGATCTAATGGGATACTCTTGTCCATCACCATCTATCATCGATTCCACCAATTTGATTTTTGGTTGCATACATCTTAGTAGATAGTAATCTACACCTTCTGCATTGTCAAGATCTGCAACAACAACAAAAATATCTCCTGTACACACACCATGTAAAGTTTACAAAATTTGTAAATATATTTTTAATATATAAATTTATATATAAACATGCTCGAAACTTACTTACATAGAATATATAAATAAATTTTAAGTTAATCAATTTACATCCATGTAACAACTAGATCAGATACACGTTCATAATCGGCTGAATATAGAGGATCGTAGACATTGACATTGTCATTTTCATCAAAAGGAGGCATTGATATTAATTATTTCATTTTCCATCGTGAAACATACCCATCTCTGATATTCTCACATTGAACAATATTTGCATCGTCCTTAATGCAATCAATACAAAAACATGATTTTTCTCTCACATTAATTGCATAAGACCTGCTACCTCCCATTGTCATGATTTGATGCAAAATTCTAATACCATTAATTGTTTAACAATTATAAGGATTTGATTGACCAATATCTATAAATTACAAACATCCAAGTGATTAATTTAAATGAATATATATATATAAAAATATAAAAATTCAATTAAATCATGTATACACACTTTGAAATTCAAATTTAACAAATTTTGACTTGATGTACCTGTAACTTCCCAAAAATACCGTGTGTTGTATGTTGAGTTGCAAGCAAAAAAATGAATTTTGCACCATTCAACAATTTCATTTGCATTCCGTATGGCATTACCTACAAGTATGTACATGTTGGAAAAATTTGTCACCTGCTACTTTCAAGGTTCAAGAATATAATTTAGTTTAATATATCTATTTTTTTAAAGAATATCTCCAAATTCCATATATATATGGTGAACTACTTGCAAGTTCATGTTGACGAAGTGCACACTTCACACATGCTCCTGCTCCATCGTGTTCTCCTTTTCCATGTCCACTCATAAAAATTCCACAAAAAATTGGTATTGCATCTAGCATGTTGATGAATTAACCAAACAAAAGCTTTTGCATACTTAAATTGTCCTATGAAGTTATAAATAATTACACTCAAACCAAATTAGCTTCAAAAAACTAGATATACATGTATATGTATGTATAGATACACATGTATACATCTGCACACAACATATTATATATAAGTAATTGAACAATTTAAGTCCTAAAGTTAAAAGTAAATAAATTTTTAAAAAATAATGTACTTACCAACACATCCATTAGACCATATCTAGTGTTGTTCAACATTTATGCCACATCGTCTCAGGTCTTCAAAAAACATTTTGAAACAATGAGCTACATAGTTTCTATCATGACCCGTATCATGATTGATATAAAAGTGAACCTCTTTGATGATAATTCAATCATCTTTGCTACTTTGTATACCATTTACCTAAAACTCATCATGCCTATAGCAAACTTGCACAAAGATTACAACTTGCTTTGAATGATAATATTGACTTTGAATCTTAGTTTGAGGACTAAATGTATAGTTCTCAGAGAAATCTACAATAGAGAGAATACAACCTGGTGGAAAGAAATTCTTTGAATCACAAAATTTCTTAGCTTTCCATCTTGCACCATGACAATTCTAGATATGTGGATATATGATATTGCAAAATTTATTCATAAATTCATTGTAAGGCAATCCACTCTCTTTGAGAACAATTTTTTTGGCCTCGACTCCTGACTTTGTTAAGTATGTCTCATATTCAAATCTCTTCCAAATAACTTGCATTTCAATATTGTCAACTTGTAAAAGATTCTTCAAATTTCCACAATCATTGCATATATTTTTTATACACTGAACATTGAATTCATCTGAATCTTTTGATTTTTCGCATACAAGAGACTTCACAAATAGTGTTGTGCTTCAAAGGATGGCTATATTTTGATCAATTATTGCCATATCTTTTTTATATAATTGTAGGTGTAGATCAAATTCAACATGATTTTGACAAGTTTCATGTACTTTATTTATATGTACAAATGATGGTCGTAGTGTCTCAAACATCCTTTGACAAATCTTCACATTTGAAAATTCTTGAATGCTTCAAAAAGTTCACTTTGTGTTGTATCTATAAAATGTTTTGGATGAGAAATTTTTATACCATCTTCACCTATTATTTTTATAGTATCCCTTCTATTGGAAGAAACACAAGAGTGGTTGGTCCAATATTCAACCACTTGTTTCTTTACATTTTCTGAATTCTATCTTTTCGGGGAACCCTACAAATATTTACCCAATTTTTCTCAAATTTTTCATCTATTTCATTTCTCTTTTCAATATACCTTTGAATAGTTCTTCACGGCCTCAGAAGATCTAGTTTTGGTCCTTTCTTCTGGACCTTGGGTTTATGGAAAACACAATTTGGCTTTATGTCACTGGAAGCTGGGGTTTGACCCTATTGTAGATCTTAATAAGTCGGCTCCAGTTTGGACACGCCTACCCGGTTTACCTCTAGAATATTGGGATGAATCTATCTTCAAAAGCATTGTTGATTCCTTGGGACACTTCATTACTTCTGACTCCATCACTAGATCGAAGTCCAGGTTAGTGTTTTCTCGCTTTTGTGTGAACATTAGTGTGAATAAGACACTCCCTAACTCTATTAAACTTTTCTCTAAGTTTGGTGCCTGGGTCCAGCCTGTGTGCTATAAAAATGCTATGGTTTACTATTAGAAATGTGCCAAACCTGGGCACCTTATTTCTGATTGTAAGTCCTCCTTCAACAAGGATCCTAACCCGGGAGATTCTGTTGCTACTGCTAACTCTCCTCTTGAAATTGATAACCTGATTAGTGGCAATCTGGAAAAACCTACCTCGCTAGACTTATCTGATCTCCCTAACTACAGTATTCCTATTCCTAGGTTAGAGTCCAATGTATATTCGGTGTCGGGTCTTGCTAATCTTTTCCTAACTAAGAATTTGGCATGTGATAAGGTGTTGGAGATAGAAAATCCATCCTCTAGCCCGAATCTTGGGGGTGATGAGCTTGCTGGTGGTGCCCAGTTGGAGGTGGATTCATTGGGGACTAGTGAGAATATGGGGGAAGAGGGTGAAATATGGGAGGATATGGGTAATGGAGATGTGACAGCTTTCAATTCTGAGGATTCGAATATGGAGAATGCTACTAGTGAGGATAATTGGATAAACCCAAAGAAAAGAGGGAGGAAGAAAAAGGCAGATGTGGGTGGCGAGTCCAAGCCTGGAAGACCAAGTCAGAGATTCATGAGACTAAGAGAAACTACAAATGAGGTTTCCATGGGTAAATAGAGGACATTGGACATTTCCTCCAAGAAAGGTAAAAAATGAAGGTCATGTCATGGAATGTGTGAGGGCTGAACAACTCCCATAAGCAACTTGCTTTAAAAAACTATGTTTTAGAACATAAGATAGATGTTTTACTGTTACAAGAAACCAAGATGAAAAAGGCTAATTTTGATAATGTTTCTAAGTACTTATGGCTAGGGGCCACTTACTCCTATAGTGATGCCGAAGGGGCTTCGAGGGATCTTGCTGTGCTTTGGAACCCTTCTAGATTTAATGGCTCAGAACTATTTTGCTGCTGGAGTAGTGTTGGTGTTTCTTTTACCTACTTGGGTGGCTCCTAGTCGCTTATCAATGTTTATGCACCCAACTAGAGGAATGATAGATTTGCTTCATGGCAGACTCTTTCTAATTGGATTAAAAACAATAGCGGTTATCAGTGGCTAATGGTTGGGGATTTCAATTCCCCCTTATTCCCCTTGGAGAAAAGTGGTGGATTAGTTGATTATTCTGATAGCATGGAAAACTTGACAAACTTTTTGAGTTCTACTGGCTTGATTGACATTGAATTATCGGGCCAAGCTTTTACCTAGACCAATAGATGGATGGGGGAGGATTTGATTCAAGTTAGATTGGATAGATTCCTTTGTTCTAGTAACTAGACTGGCCTGCTTAGTGCCACTCTTTGGGCTCTGCCTAGGATAGTTTCTGATCACAATCCTCTGCTACTGACCTCGTGTGACCAGTCTACTATTGGACCTTTCCCTTTCTAGTTTGAAATTATGTGGAATTCCCACCTTGATTTCAAAAACAAAATTGTTGAATGGTGGAATATTCTTGTTCGTGGTTCTCCCATGTTTAGAACCTTTTTTAAACTCAAACACATTAAATGTATGGTGAAAGGTTGGAACAAAAGGGTTTTTGGGGATGTTTTCCAGGAGAAAGATTGTTGGGGATAAATTGAAATGGGTTCAAAATAAAATGGAGGGAGATATCAGTCTTTCTACTTGCAACCAGGAGAAGGAAAATCAGAGGGATTGGGAACAAATTCTTAAGAAATAGGATATTTTTTGGAAGCAGAAATCTAGGGTCCAATAGCTAAAAGAAAGTGACAGGAACACCTCTTTTTTTCATATTTTTGCTATTAAACATAAGAAAATGAATCAGATAACCAAGTTACACAATGCTTAGGGAGAGGTTGTCAATTCAACCTCCCTAATCGGTTTAGTGGTTGTGGATTACTTTTAGAAGGCTTATGCAGCTCTTAACCTGACTCTTGACAGGTTATTACTTGACCCACTTCTGATTATTATATCACAGATTGATAATCTTGGGATCCTCAGTGTTGTCACTCCTAAGGAGGTAACGTTGGCTATTTTTAGCATGGGGGCCTTCAAAGCTCCAGGCCCTGATGGTTTCCCTCCGACCTTTTTCCAGACCTTCTCGAAGATTGTTGATGAAGATCTTGTCCTAGCTGCTCGTGATTTCTTCAAATCTGGTAAGATTCTTAAGCAACTAAATCACACCTTCATAGCTTTAATTCCCAAGGTTGCTGACCCTCAATCTATGGTCGATTTTTGCCCCATCAGTTTGTGCAATAATTTTTATAAAATCCTCTCTAAAATTCTGGTGAACCGCATCAAACCTCTCCTTGATAAAATAATCAACCCAACTCAAAAAGGTTTTGTGCCTGGTCGTCATATCCTTGATGCTACCATAACCACACATGAATTACTCCACTCCATGGATAGATGCAACTATGCTGGAATGACCCTTAAATTAGAAATTTCTAAGGCCTATGATAAGGTGATCTGGAATTTTGTCCTTAAAGTCCTAGCTAAATTTGGGTTTAACCAATCTATGATCAATCTTATAATGGAATGTGTTACTATGGTTAAGTACTATGTTCTAGTAAATGGGTCTCCCTTTGGGGTTTTTCCTATTGGGAGAGGTATCAGATAGGGAGACCCCCTTTCACCCTATTTATTTATAATGGTGGTGGATGTCCTGAGTGGGAATTTCTCCAATATGTTGTCTGAAGGGTCCATAAAGGGAATTAAGGTTGCCTCTTCCTTAGAGCTGGCTGTGATCCAACAATTTGTGGATGATACCTTTCTTTTTGGGAAAGCTTCTGTGATTGAAGCTAGGAAATGGGAAAATTGTCTCAACAACTATGCTGCTTGTTTTGGGAAATGCATTAACTATAAGAAAAGCATGATTTACTTCTTTAACAACACTCCTAACCTGCAATCTCGGGTGACTATTGTCCTGGACTGTTTGAGTGGTTCTCTTCCTTCGGTTTATCTTGGGTTACCCCTTACCGTCAAACAAGTCACTCCTAATTTTTGGAATTCTATTATGGAAAGGATCCAAAGAAAACTAGCTGGGTGGAAAGGCTCCTTACTTAGCCATGCTGGTAAATTACAACTCCTATCTACTATTCTTCAAGGTATCCCTATCTATTTTCTATCCATTTTCAAGATGCCTAGATATATTGTTGAGAAATTTGAGAAAATTCAAAGGACTTTCCTCTAGTCGGGGACCGAGGAAAAAAATAAAATTTCTCTAGTTAAATGGGACAAGGTTTTCCAACCTAAAAGTTGTGATGGGCTTGGGATTAGGACTATTTCTAATACCAATAAATATTTAATGGCCAAAGTGGGTTGGGACCATCTGAGGGATAGGAAGGATTGGTGTAAAATCATGAATGCTAAGTACCTTTAGAACAAACCTTTGATTGACTACCTATCGGAGGCTCACCCTTCGGGGTCCTTGGTTTGGAGGTGTATATGTAGTCTGTAGGATCTTCTAAGAAGTGGGATCAAATGGAAGATTGGTAATGGTAATAAAATCAGATTCTAGGGCACCTGGTTACTTGACACTCCCCTGGAAAACTCTGAATTCAAGAGTCTTATGAGATTGGCTCAACAATTTTTTGGTATTTATATTAGTGATTACCTCGTAGGGCCTTTGGGTGTCAAAAAATGGAATGACCTAGGCCTTTGTTGCTCCTTTTCCCCTGATTTGTACCTCCTTGCCAAGTCCTTGCAGGAATTGCTCTCCCTCACCAGGCTTCCTGCTACTTGCAGGGGGGATGAATTTTTCTGGACTCATGATAAACAGGGTGATCTCTTAGTTAAATCAGCTTACAATATGCTGACAGACTAGGGTGTTGTCCTCGATCTATGGAAGAAGGTCTGGAATCGACACATGATCCCAAAAGTTAACTTCTTTTGGTGGATAGCCTGCCATAACAAGATTCTTACTTAGGACAATCTGAGGAAAAGGGGATTCCAGATCCCCAATAGATGTTTTTTATGCAAGTGCAATGAGGAATTGGTGGATCACCTACTATTACACTGCCCATTTTTTGTGGTGGTGTGGGAGCTGGCTTTAGGAAGATTGGGGATTCAATGGATTATGTGTAAGGATATCACATCCTTTATCTTGAGCTAGTCAGGACCCTTTATCCACCCTCTACCTGGTCAAATTTGGAACCAGGTCCCTCCTATTATTTGTTGGTGTTTATGGAAAGAGAGAAACAAAATTATCTTTAGGAACATGGAGATGAGTCTGAAAGAGGTGTTTGGTATTGGGTCTCATCTCATTACAGAAAATATCTCGCTTTTCAAAGGGAAAACCCCAAACAAAGGTTTGACTGAGGTGGAAATAACTATGGCTAAAGCTTGACATCAGAACTTGGATGCTAACTCTTATGACAACTCCAAATCCCTGGCTCAAAGTGTCACTATTTGGAAACCTCATGACAGAGGTTGGTATAAACTAAATTTTGATGGGGCTACTAAAGGGAACCCGGGCAGAGCTAGTATAGGAGGTGTGATTAGGGATTACAAAGGAAATTATGTGGCTGGTTACTCTGGGGGGATTGGTGTTCATTCTTCTATGATTGTGGAAGCTAGAGCGTTGTTGAAGGGCTTACAGTTGGTTGTCTCCATGGGGATTGAGAACCTTCATATTGAAGGAGACTCTAAGTCTATTATTGATGCTGTTAACTTTGACAGATTGTTGGGGTGGAGTACTAAAGACATTCTTCTAGACATTAGGTTCTTTGTGTCCAAGTTAAAATTCAAAGTTTCCACCCACATTTATAGGGAGGGAAACCAAGTGACTAGTGCCTTAGCCAATTTTGGCACACACTATAAATTATCCAAATGTTGGCGTTCTTTAGGGAACCTACCTCCTGACATTCAGGGTTTAATATTGAAGGAACAAATCCCTTATTTGACCCATGATGATAACTAATCAAACACCTTGTTGGATTTTCTGGGGGGTCCACATGCTTGTCTATTGGGCTATGTGGACAAGTTTAACTGGATGAAATGGATAACAAGTGGCATAATTCAAATTATGGGATGGAGCCCATTTTGAAAAGGGAAATCATGAGATGTTGTGATAAGCACTTGATGATTAAAACTAAGTTGGACTGTACCCTTCGTAATCTCCTTTTGGGGATCTTGTTAAGCTATTGTATTCCCATGTTTTTTGATTTTGATTTTGATGTGACTAATAATTATGAAATCAAGCTCCTTATTGGCCCTATATTGTCCACTATTGTGTCTTCACGTTTGAAAGCTAACCTTTTTGGTTTTACTAAATTTGGCCCGCCCCTGAAAGCTAACCTTCTTGGTGTTTCTAATTTTGGCCCCACGGCCATCTTGCCTAGGTTTTTGTGCATCTTCTACATGGAAGGAAAACCTTCCTTTCCTTCCATGTCCTGCTTACTTAGTTGATTGTGTGAGGAGATCCTCTACGATTCCACAAAGATTACTTTTTGGAAATTACATACTCATGCATGCGACCTGTCCTTTGCCTTGATTATCAAATACTACCGTTTCTGACTTAAAATCCTTAATGTGTAGGTGATTTTTCACCTTTCTATTATCTCTAACCTTTTATTTTCTCAAGGTTCCTAGTTATCCTGTGTGCAAAGTGACATTATGGATGGTGATAGGGTGCAGACTGAGCCAGATAATTGTAGTGAATTTCACAAAGATCTAATTGTTTGGCATATTTATGTCGAAGGTGGTCTTGCTCCTCTAATGGAGAGACTGGTGGGCCATGACCCTAATTTTTCTGCTCAGTTTGTCAATTCGTGGAAAGATCGTCATGTGACTTTGGGAGGAATTTACTTTACTATGGATGAGGAAGTGATTTTGTAGGCTACGAGGCTCCAGTGTACTAGTATGAAGCATCTAAAACACACCAAAACTCAGGACAATGAAAGTATGAACAAGTTTTTTGTGGGGAATAAGGTGTCGGTGTGCAACCAGTCAGGTTTTGACCGGGAGGCTCTCCCTCAGCCGTGGAACTAGGTGTGCCTTGCTTTGATGAAGTAAGAGCTTGTAGGAGCCTTTGAGGAAAGGAAAAAATGTGGTGAGCAAGGAATCTATGGGGGATATGGTGGTTGCGAAGACGGTGGTTATTGGTTGTGATGCCATCATTTGGTGCTCTGGTAGGCTGGCCAAGAATAGGAAAAAAGTGCAGGTTAAATATTTGGATACGGAAGAGGAGCAGTCAGACAACAAAGATAGTAGGGTTGAAGAGGAGTCTGAGGGCGAGGAGGAGGAGCATGCTAGAGGTCCCAGCTCTATTCCTAACACGGGAAAAGTTCAGAAGGAGGTTTCAGCCTCTCAGTCTTCAGAACCGCTGGATGTTGAGCATACTGATACTGACAAGATTGTGGTTGGAGGGGAGGAGCTCTGTGTGCTGAAGGAAAGATTGGATAAATTAGAAAAAAAAATTTATGGTTTGACTCACTTCATGGTTAAGCTGGTCCATTGTGTCACCAGTACCTTGTCAGTGGTGATGAAGGATGAGATGGACATGAAAAAGATTGAAGACCACCAGGAATGGGTCGGAGATGATGTTGTTAATCTCCTGTCTAAGAACTGGGAAGATGCCAGTTAGTCTGCTACTAGTCCGTTGTTTGTCTTTCTGTTGTTAGTATGTGGTGTTTGTTTTTTGGCTTTGTGTTTTTTGATGCTTTTTTTTTATTATCTTGAACTCTATTGGCCCTTGTGGCTCTATGTGAAGGGTACAACACCTTGAAAATGCTACTTACCTAATAAAAAAAAATTAGTAATTCAGAAATTGCTTGAACTTGTCTTCTATGTGATAATTTCTTACTAGAAATTACAGTCATCAATGCTCTACGTGCAACACTTAGATCACTAGATCGACTCTTGTTTTCAATACAATTCAAATGCTTCTTGCAAGTTTTCAAGAATTGTTTGTTTTAATGAACTTGATGAATTTTTCCTATTATGAACCCCTAACAACTCCAAAATAGGGGTCATTTCTTTTTGTCTAAATAACTTTGCAACTAACTATCCTCTTCCAATTAGAGATTTTTATTCAAAAAATTCATCCTATATTCTTTTAGAGTGTAATTTTATTGTGCTTTCAGATAACATATCTTTAAATGAAATATTATTGAAAAGAAAATCCTCATCCATCTCCATCATATTTTCCATACCATAGAAAAATTTCTCTTACTAGGTTCAGTTTGTTATTGTACTTGTACGTCACCTTGGTCATCAATATTTTCTATGGTTGTTCTTTAGTAGATGTTCCTTCACCCATTTTTCTCTTCCTCTCTTTTGTTTGATCATACTTCCTCAATCTATTCCTTGGATTCACCATCACAAATTACACTCAATTTGGAATTCACTGCATACAAATGTACACACATGCTTTCAATGAATGTAGTTAATATTGCATAAATAGAACACTAAATATTGTTCATTTGTTTTAAAGCCAATGATGGTTTATGGTGTGGATGGAAGGAATGTTGGAAAAAACCTTATGAAAAAGACTACTCATTGTGGAAACAGTCATTTGGGAAGCAAGATGCAAACCCATCATTGTGGAAATTGTTGCTCGGAATATTCTCTTTTGTGAGAAAGCCTGATTTGATAAAAGTGGATGATCCTAGTTGCTAGGATATTTTGGCTCCATTGATATGTGGGATAGCTTTCTGATTGATATCTTTGGTCTATTTTTGTGAAATATTAGATTCTGATGGTTCTTCAAAAGATATCGTTGCTTCCAAGTCGATGTAGAAACCTTCCTTATGGTCATGAACATAGAGTCTTGTGAATTCAGCTATAGATTGATCATTTGTAAATATGTCTAGAGTAAAAGAATCTTGTTCTAGAGGAAGACCATCTATGTTTCCAAAGGCTTGACAAGTGTATAATTTTAGGAAATGGCGGTGTTTGGAGTTTGGATAGGATCAACTTCAAATGTTTGATCATGGATGGTATAAAGGTCGATTAGAGGATCATTGTGGACTTCATGTTCAAGGGTAGGATCTTGGTCAAAAATAGGTGTGTTTTGGACATGATTATCTAGTACTTCTTGGATGGACTTAAGGATGGGGTCATGGGATGGAATACTTTGATCTTGACATGAAGGTGAAGCTATTATGTCATGCTTTGGACTTTCTTTTTGACATGTATCCCAAGGTGTAGGCAATGTGATGTGATTTTGGAGACCATGACCAAATGTATTTTCATAAATAAATGTAGCTTGGGATGACGTGAATAGGAATGGATTAGTGGATGATGGACTAGGATAGGATGTGGAGGAAGGTTGGTTTCACTTGTCAAGGTTAGGATAGGGATGACTAATAGACATTTTTTGTGGATAAATGGCAAGTGACTCTTGATATTGAGGGTAGTTGGATGGAGGACTAGAGCTTATGGATTGTTGGTAAGATGGGTAGATGGATGGTTGAGTCAAGATTGTGGGTGATTGGGATGGATAATTGATCCATTGTCTCTTGAATTCTATGGCTTGTTGGTATTGACCATTGCAGAGTAACTGGTATTCAATTTGACTACAGAGCATATCAAGGTGAATTGAAGACATGGTGGTGAGGTGAAGTCTAGAAAATGAAAATGAAAAGGTATGACTTAAGCCTAAGCTATGCAACCTAAGCTATGTTTTTTGTATTTTTGAAGATATAGGGATGCCTAATAATGATACCATGATTAAGAGTCAAGGTGACAATAGTCAAGGTGTGAATAAGATAATGTCACAATGATCAAAATTAGAAGTATGTCTATGAATAGGGTATGCAAGATGTGAGACGAAGGGATGGAGTACTATTACCTAGGATGAAGACTAAAACCTCTAGCGAATCGAAGATACGGTTGCTAATCAATCTAAGATAGGTATAACAACTAATATGATTATCAATGACCTTGGGTATAGTACTAATAGGATATGTTGACAAGGTGGTCTTAAATTGGACTGATGAGCTGAGGAACCAACCTAAATGACGAAGGACTAGGATGAATGTTTTCTGAAAGATAAGGTTAAGAGAATATAGATTTGAAGCTATGGTCTAGTCTAAGGTTGATGAACTTGCTAATCAAGAGGTTTATGCAAGCTAAAAAGATGACTTAAAATTTGACCTATGGGGAATGTCTAATGCAAAAAGATGAGGTGATGGATGAATGGACAATGATAAAAATGAGGTGAGAAAGTCCTTGGTCTAAATAAATTAAAGGTTAAGCTCATTTTGGATATGTAGGCCTAGTTCGTTTCAAGGTTAAAATGTTGTAAGTTTCGGGTGTGGTGTTTGATTTGTATTGGAAATGTTTGTTTGAACACACACACAAAACACATCAAACAAAAAGTTTTTGAGTGACTCTGATATAGAATAAAAGAATTTCTAAGTAGGGGCTTATGTTAGTCCCAAAATTGTTTCACTAGTATTGAAATTTTTTGAGAACACTTGTAAGCAAGCACAACCTAGGCTAGAAGAGATACTACTTGTTGAGTCCCTACTTAGATTGCTCCAAAAACTTAAACAAAGTGGACAACTAGAGATCTTGGTGGCACTAGATCCCCCTTACACGACATGAGCTCACCAAAATATCTTACCCCCTAAGATTTGAAAACCTTGAGGGATTTCCTGTGTCTACAATGAATAGTGGAACACAGGGCAGCTTCAAAACGATCGTTCCTGTGCTAGCAAGTAAAAGAGTTTTTGGCCACTAAAACAAATGGTTCTTAATCCATGTTTCAGAGAAATAATGGTGCCTATGTGTGAGGCAAGATTAGATCAATTAAGAGGCCTCCTAGTCTCTTCCTAATAAAGGATTTTGACGTATCACACGGATACTAGGGGTGGCGCTTGTCTACATAGGACATCCTCACCAGGTGATCTTAGACTTTCCTAACAATCACAACAATTTATATAGTGGACCAAAACAAAGTGTCGTTTGGGTTGTTCCCTCTCAAAGTTGGGAGGCAGGCCCTCTAAGGGATTAACACAACAAAAACAATGGGTCTAGTTTCTGATCACCAAGTTTGCACAAGGTGAGAGCATACACCTACCATCTCAAGCACAAAAAACACTGGTTCATTAACCTCCCATATGAAAGAAAAAAGAAAACAATGGGTCTAGCTTCTGATCACCAATTTTGCACAAGGTGAGAGCATACACCTACTACCTCACAAAAAATTAACCCCCTAATTATTCTAGATATGAAAACAGACACTTAAAATAAAGGAAATTGAGGAGAGCCCTGCAAAACCACTTATTAGTAATTTAAGCCTCCGATCTTTGATAAACAAAAGTTTAAATTTTCATTTTAAGTCTTTGACATGCGAAGCAGCAAAAATCCAAGTCAACAAAGATTAGCCACAAAATCAAAACTAAACTAAAAAGGAAAATAACATTAATCTAGCTAACGAAAATTAACAAACAAAATTTAATCTAATCTAATTAACAAAAATCAACTTTATCTAATTAATCTAAATTAATCTAAATTTAAACTAAATTAATCAAATTAAATAATCTAACAAAAATCAACCTATATTAATTAATTAATTAATCTAGATTAATCTAAATCAAAACTGAATTAACAAAATTAATTAATCTGACAAAAATTAAATAACATAGAATTGTTGATCAATAATAATGAAAATCAGAATTTTATTCATACATCTCATATTAGGTGGTTTCTCTAAATGTCATGGGTAAGCTCGATATCATCATGTAATGTAAGAAAAGATGATGAAGCATGAATGCGCATACATGATCTAGGCTAACAAAATAGATTTAACCTAATAACCCTAGTTCTCAACCATATTCAAATGAAAATTAGTGAAAAGAAACTTCAAATGCACTCATTGAAAAGAGTGACAATCAATTATAATTTGAAGATCAATGTACCTTCAAAAATAGCTCTTCTATTGGCCAAATACGTTTTCTTTTGTTGAAATAAGTCTTCTAAATTGTCAAAATAAACCTTCTTTTGTCGAAATAAGTCTTCTAAATTGTTGAAATAAGCCTTCCTTTGTATTTTACCAAATTTTCTTGAGTTGATTTTTTTTTTTAAAATAATTATTATATGGGCAATTTTCAGTCGAGCAGATTCTAGTTGAGAGGTTTTCGGCTGAAACCTACTTGGCCGAAACTGGCTCGGTCGAACATATCTAGTTGGTTGCCTACTTGGTAGCCAACTCACCTTTTCTCAAAGTTTTCTGAAACATTCAACTTTAACAAAGTATTTATTCAGTCAGAATGATTTTTCTACAAAAAAGAAAAATACCCTTTTGTAGAGCTCAGAGTGGTGAATCCAAATATGTAATTTTTTAATATTTTAATTAGTTTTAATATATTTTATTTTTAAAATAATGCAAGTAGGTTGTTAAAGTTGAAAAAGAGGTTGATCAATTTTTTTTTTTAAAGTAAAAAGTATTAATTTTTTTTTTTAAAAATATATGATGCATTAGAGGAGAGAGTCCTTTTCAAAAGGGTATAATTTATTTTTTGAAAATGATTAAAAAAATAGACAATAGTTGACTTCTCATGAAAATTGTCAAATTATGACAAGTTTGACTTTAAAACGTTATTACGAGAAAAATATACATCAAAATTTGATTTTTTTTCCATGCACTAGATATTGAAGTTACCTATTTGGAGAAAAAAATTCAGGGAGAAAATGAAGTTTTTTTTAATTTGTTTCTTGACGTCTTGTGAACGTTGCTTTTTTTCTGAATTTTTCAACATTCCAAAATCTGTTCTTAAATTGATAAAAAAAAATAATGAAAACAATTTTTAAAAAAATATGAAAAATTACATGAATAAACTTCATCAAAAGTTTTATATTTCATTAGTTTACATCATTTTGAAATTCAAAACATAAAGACCACTTTTATGTGGTCAAAGTTCATAATTTTTTTTGTTGTTAGTCAATTCCTTTATAAAGTGTGACACAGGTTTGTGCTTTTACCCTATGTTATCCATTTTTCTATTGCATCCACTCTTATTCTATCCTTGTGTTGTTACATTTTCTATTTAATCCATATTCATCATATCTTATACTATCCATTTTATCTCTTATCATCTTAATCTTAATATCATGTTGATGGTTTCATAAGTAATCATATTTTATCAATAAAAATATCACAAAGAGAAAATCAAGAGAGTATTGGGTGTAAATATTTTTCTAGCTCAATTAAGGGAGAAAGGAGTAAAATTCAAGGAAGCTAAGGTAGCAAAACAAATTTCCTACACTAATCTTGAGGTGAGGGTTATGCAAAAAAATTATATCTTTACAATAATTACAAAAACTAAAAATAAATACCATTCATACCACAACAGAGTGATTTACATGGGGAAAACCCTTTCAAGATAAGGTATCACTAACCAGAGATCCAAAACCAACTCACCATCTATAAAGATCTCACACACAACCTCCATCTCAAGCACCTATTATATAAGAGATACAATAAATGAAACCATCAAAGGGTATTTATAAAATCATGATGTAAAACCACCCAAAAAGTGGTGTCCAACTTATCTCCAATCAAAGATGCTCTCATAAAGGGTGTTGCCTTCTAGGGCAAGGAAAAATCAACATAACCTTTAGTGTCAGATCTGTGAACCAATGATGAATTATCCAATTTTACAATATAATGTGGCTTTTAGGGGTGCTACCTCAAAACCTTCATCGAGAGGGTAATTTCCCAGACCTCATAAGGGGTACCCCACTACACCCCCCAAACTCAAATTGCAAGTTTGAGACACCATTTTCGTAACATTCTCCCACTTGTTGAACACCTTGCAAGAGAAAAGGGAGTATCAACACCATTATTTAATTGATAGGGGCCGAAAGGCCCATGGACTCTGAACACCATCTAAACTTCTATGTGCTCACAAGCTTCGTTAAAGAAATTGCAACATTTATCAAATCATTTACCTTAACTAGCTTAACCCTACCATCCTCAACCATATCTCTGAAAAAATGATATTGTACATCAATCTACCATGTCTTAGCATGAAATGTTGGGTTCCTTGCTAAGCATATCACACTATGTCTATCACAATAAATTGTTGTTGCACCTTGTTTTATTTTGATATCTGAACATAATATCTTATTCCAAATGACTTATTTACAAGTGTGAGTAGCTACCATATGCTCAACTTCAACAATGGACGAAGCAACCACAATCTATCACTTACTCATCCAACTAATTGCACCACCGAATAAAATAAACACATAAGCACTGGTAGATTATCTTTTATCAATATCACCTTCCCCATTTGAATCCACATAACCATGAATATCAAGAAAAATCCCATCTCTTATCAAATTACCATGATAACACAAGGAATACTTTGATATACTCCACAAATATCTAAAGACTCTTTTAACTACATTCCAATAAAATTTACTAGGATTACACATATATCTGGAAAGAAGTCCCAGTCATTGGGCAATGTCTAGTCTAGTGCAAACCATAACATACATCAAGCTTCCAACTGCACTCTGACTCATGTCTTCCTTCTTCAATGGGAATGTTGGAAATCTAAAGTAGATAACTTTGTTTCAACTGTAAAAGGAACACGCAATGGTCTACAATCTTACATGTTAATCCTCTGTAAAATTTAATTGGCATACTTACTTGCACCAGGATATTTCATTTCAAATTTAGCTACAAGTTGAGACTTTAGTTCTCAAATCATTCATTTCCCTTTACCAATAAATAACATATCATCAACATATAATATAATAAATAGAAAACAAATACTATCAATTTTATAATAAACACAATGATCTAATTTAAAATGATCAAATCCAAAACTTAGTATGCATGTATCAAATTCCTCGTACCACATCCTAGGACTTTGTTTGAGGCCTGTGAAAAACTGATGTCATGAGGATAGCACCCTTAACCAAGTGTGAAACTCGGCTATCCTATGAAACATGGGATGATCTTCAAACTGTGGGTTTCCTATGGTGAAGATGAACCTCCAAAGAGGGTTGGTTCCCTTGATGGACCTCATATAAACTATTGCCTTGATCAAGAAAAGGGATAGAAGAACTGAAACTTAAAGGTTGTTGATCCTAAGAGGTGATGCACCAAAATCTAAGACTTATACCTGCTAGTTCAACTCACAACTCTCAAAAAATTGCTTTTCCCTATGCAAAACTCAATTTTTGACAAATTTATACAAGAATGTTTCAAGGGGAGGTTATGTTTCAGGTTTTTTGTAGGAAAATAGTGTGTTTTCACAACTACAAACTATAAAAACAGCTAACATAGCCTATGACCTGCATAAATTTTTCATATTCTTGCATGAAAAATGATTGTAAAATGAGACCTAACTCAAGGATTCAATACTGAAATCACAAAAAATAAATCAAATCATTCATAATACTATCCAATACAAGAATTTTGAGAAGGAAAACTTGTTGCTTTTTATTGATAAAAATAAAAGAGAGTTTCTGCTTGTACAAATATGAAAATACTAAAATGAAAATACATAAAGTTGTTGCTCTATAAATCTCAAAATGAGTTAAAATCTCATCTCTTTTGCATAAGGCAAAAGAGGAAAGGAAGAACTATCTCTAAAAGAGTTGGATGCTTTGCTTTATAGAAAAGTTACCTCAAATTGATTGAAGTTGAACTTCGTGGAAGATGTTGAGCTTGCATGATGTGGAATTGGATGTGAACTAGAAGCAAAATCATGCAAAATTTGGTGTAGAAGAGTTGACTTGACCTTTTTGACTTCCTGACTCCTATATGCTCCTTGAAGTGTGTCCCAACTCAACTTGAACTGATCTTTTAAAAAGGCATGAAAATTGATTGAAAAAGTTGTTCCAAGGCACTTTGCATGGAGTTTTCAACTAGTTGGGCGTACAAGACAAAAAAGCCATTATTTTAGGACCTCAAATTGCCCCAAAATGCATGCAAAAGGCTCCAAACTCCTCTCAACTCCAGTTATGATCATGTGGGTTTCTAAAATAGGCTTAAACTGCTTGTAAGTCCTTGAAAACTAAGCATAAAAGCCACTTAACTTGTAAACATCTTGTAAAAATACCTACATGATTATAAGTGTGAGTTATTTGAAGATACTTGAAGATGACTATGCCTTAAGGTTAAATCATCCTTTATGGAGGTTCCAAATTTGTAATATGCTTTTTGTCAGTTGACTGCTCTTTTCAAAATACTGCTCCTATCATGCTTTCAAGACTATAAAAAATGACTATGAATGTCTACTAGTGTGTCATTTATACTTCTAATCAAAACTCTATCCTCCATATTTAATGATTTATGGGCATTGTTTTGATTGTCATTTTGAGGTTGTAACCTTTGAATTTGAAGTGACTATATTCTTGAGGTATATTCCTTCTATATCTTGGTCGCCCCTTCAAACTCTTCCCCTCTCCATTATCTTCACTTCGATTGTGCATTCATTAATGAATGTTGCTCCTTTGCTTGTCCCTTTACCATGGGATTGTCCACTCATTTCATAAATGACTATGACTTGTCTTTGCAATGTCTTCTTTGATAGTAGGTTGTCCCTTTCCTTCACAACTCAATTAAAAACTTGTGATGGCTTTTAGAACCTATAGAAGTTTGATGCATGGTCTGCCCCTTTTAGTAGCATCTCCTCATCATTGTTATGCCTTTTACAATGCAATTTTCCTATCACATTGGTGCCTTTTATCATGCAATCTTCCTCCATGATAAGCTCTTCTTGTTGTCCCATGACTATCATGAACCCACTATCAAGACTTCACAATCATGTATCTTTGATTTCATAGTTCATAATGTCTTTATGATAGTGATAGACTCAATGCCAAAGACTCTTTATGATTGTCCTTTCATATAAATGTCTTCACATTGCATTTAAGATGCCATACAATCATGCCTAAATGACTATCCTAACTTGGTTTCATTTGATGTCCTTCCTTCATTGCTAAGGACATAGTCACTGTCATACCTCTTCATAAGCTTTGTCCTTATTTTCTTAATTTGGAGAAGTTGTCTTATGTTTATGAATAGGACTATCTTTAACTCATTTCTCTCACTAACTTTCAAGCTTATGGACTGCCCTCTGCACTTTCCTACACAAGAGTGCTATGCTTGCAAATGTTGAAAACGAAGGTGATTATGTAGCTTAATAACTTGTAAAACTATGAGATTGTAGATCTAATTAAGTGTTCTTTGTTACAATTTCTTTGTATATGATTATCTATTTAGATTCGTTTTACCAATTGTAGAAGTAGACAAAAGATTATAGAAGAATAAGACCAAAAGATAGAAGTGACATAGCATATACTGTGGAGAAACCCTTTTGGAAAAAAACTCCACCACTAAAATCAATAGTGCTTGTATTATTTAACCTTAGAACAAGATTACAATAATTCTTTATCAATCCTTGCTTGAGATGCTTCTTTTGCCTTCAACAATTCTTCTTCACAACTTGCAATAAACTCTCATATGTCCAAGCATGAATCCACATATCTTGTGCCATGCTTCACAAAAGTACTCTCTTAGAACTCTCTTCAACTTGCTGCAATAAATAGACAATTGTGAACATTGTAAACTCCAAAGAGTTGACAATTACAAGAGGATAAAGCTCCTCACAAATATCTACACCATTCTTGTGCAAGTAGAGTTCTTCTGTGAAAAACAATGTCAAACCAAGTCCTTCATCAATTTGGGCGTCCCAAACTGAAGTCTTAACTAATTGTTGGTTTCGAAGATATCTTGTAAGCTTCTCCTCAAAGTTGACGCCCAAGAATGGGCCCCACTTAACTGAGCCTTGTAAATATCTTCTCATGCAAAGGTGTTAACTCCAAGATGCCAACTTGGGCACCCAAGGTGGGTCCAAGTCAATCTCTGTTAAGTGAAACATATCTCTCCATCAATTCATGCAAACATGATGCATGATTGATCATCCCCACTTAACTAAATGCATCACTTGTTATTTTTCATGCAACTCAAGTCATTAGTCATGCATTCCAAGTCAACTGAACTCAACTAGCATTCAACTGAAACTAACTACATGCAACTGAAGGTAACTGAACCATAACTGAACTGAACTGAACTGATACTAAACTGAACTAAACTAAACTCCACTCATGTAAATATCAATTCCTAACTTCTAGGATCTTTACATGCATTACTGAAGTGTTATCTTTCCTCCAAACAGTTAACTAAAATCAAGGTGGGTTCCACCTTCCATGTGGGCGCCCCATGTGCTCTTATTTTGTAGGAGCTCTTCTTGGACGCCCTCACATGTTCCTATCATTTAGAAATAATTAAAAATGTCAATTTACATGTTCATTTCATTTGAATTTAATCTCTTTCTAATCCTAGTGTTGGGGAACACTTTCCAAAGACTTAAGAGATACATGAAATATGTTTAGGATTGCAATTAAATGGCATCCTATTCCCAACATTCTCCCACTTGACATTATACATTTCAATTATTCTAAAAAAGGAATCATTCTTATAAATCAAGTACAGGACTCAAGGCCAATGGCCTTTTTGCACCAAGAACCAATACCTTTCCCAAGTCTCTATAACCATTTCTTCTATCACTGAAACTTGCACCAATCTATTCATTGAACACAAGCATCAAATTAAAATGATAACAAAAGACTATGAGTGACTCCCACACTCATACCAAATTGGAATAGTAACCATAGCAAGTTGCTAGCTCATCCAAAACTGTCATAGGTAGAGCTTCATGCTATCAGCATAGCAACCCAAATCTACAAAACAAGTCCCTATATATCCACCATCTTGCAAAATAAGACTCCAAGGTAACAACACACATAGACATGTGATAAAAAACCTCTGAAGTAACTCACTATAGTAAAGTGTAACCAGTCCAAGAGAGGTGCCCCTCTCATACATAACACATATACCTTATGGAACTCCCACTGCACGGGTAATGTCAAATCTGAAAACAAGATCACAACATTAACAAGTCCTCCTATAACACTTCACATAGAGGATGTGGCTAACTCCTCTATCACAGTGTCAAAGAAGCATACAATGATATGCAAAATACATCTCATAACACAAGAACCTTCAAGAAGAAGACTATTCCCACAAAGAGAGAATATGCAAATCAAACCATGTTCTTATACCACACTAACATGTGCCAAACTATGTAAAGTAAGATCTCCTTCAACACTCCCAAACTGAAAGGATATCAACATCTAACCATTCAACTTATAATGAAACATGGCAGAACTTAGATGTAAAACTCTCACAGAAAGTAGATCAAACTTAGCCAAACATTCCCACAACAAAAGGGAATATGCCCAAAGCCACTAACTATCTCTCGTACCTCTCTTACCCAAATCCTCAGAACTAACTCAAGTCCAAGATTGCAAGGAGAACAATGGAAATACATATGCATCTGCTTCTCAACAATGCATAAGAGAAGTCAAGATACATCTTAATAATGCATCTAATAATCAAGCGGGCAACACCTCCTAGATCATTTTACCTATCGAGTAGACCAAGAGTGGATACAAGATTGTCTTGTGCATACAATAGAAAACCTTCTTATCAGGTCTATGATGGACTCATATCCATTTCCAGGTGTAGGCTTCTCAGTCTTTACTGTTGAAAAATATTTTCTTACAAGTAAACATTCCAACATATATCTCTTAACATAAGAAATATCCAGCCTAACCCAAGTCTCTCTAGTGTCCATGAGCACCCACTAATCAATCCATGCCAACTTCAAATGCAACTTGCATAATCATGAAGCTCCAAGCAAATGATTAATACTCAAAACCAAAAAGAACTACATCCTCTCCAAAGGAAGAAAAATAACACCTTTACCAAAGACTCTAAGGGTCCTCCATGAAACAAGATGTTAAAACCTCTTCAAATCACATGAAGATAACCATATCCTACCAAAGCTCCCACTGAACTATGATACCGAGCTATACATGGCAACAAGATAAACATCAAACCATCATTGTCAAAAAACTCCCACTGCAACATGTAGCCAAGCTATCCATGACATCGTGATAACCATCTCTTGAATGAAGATCATCCATACATACAAAACCATGGGCTCAAAACCTTGAGCTCCAAAACCATGGACCAATTCAACTAGGACAAAATCATGTGTTAAAGACCACTAAAGGTTAATCCACTAACTCTAACCCAAGAACTAGTTTAACCCAACTTCCCTCGCCTTACCACTTGGGAGAACTCCTCTCTTACCAGGCCTTTCCTTTTAGGTATTAAGCAAGCCATACCAGGTCTTATAGCCATCAACCCAAATACATTGTAACATACTTTTTTAACAAATCTGCAATAACTCAATAGTAAAAGCTCCCACTATAGCCAAAAAACCTTCAAACTTTTAAGAGAAAGGTGCCCCAAACTCTACCCAACCATTAGCTTTGATACCAAATGTTGAAAACAAAGGTGATTATGTAGCTTCATAACTTGTAAAACTATGAGACTATAGATCTAATTAAGTGTTCTTTGTTACAATTTCTTTTTATATGATTATATGTTTAGATTCATTTTACCAATTGTAGTAGAGAAGATTGTAGAAGAATAAGACCAAAAGATAGAAGTGACACAGCATATACCGTGGAGAAACCCTTTCGGGGAAAAACTCCACCACCAAAATCAATAGCACTTGTATTATTTAACCTTAGAACAAGATTATAATAATTATGTATCAATCCTTGCTTGAGATACTTCTTTTGCCTTCAACAATTCTTTTTCACAACCTGCAATAAACTCTCATATGTCCAAGCATGAATCCACACATCATGTGCCATGCTTCACAAAAGTACTCTCTTAGAACTCTCTTCAACTTGCTGCAATAAATAGACAATTGTGAACATTGTAAACTCCAAAGAGTTGATAACTACAAGAGGATAAAGCTCCTCACAAATATCTATGCCATTCTTGTGCAAGTAGATTTCTTCCATGAAAAACAATGTCAAACCAAGTCCTCCATCAATTTGGGCGTCCCAAATTGAAGTCTTAACTGATTGTTGGTTTTGAAGATATCTTGTAAGCTTCTCCTCAAAGTTGGCACCCAAGAATGGGCCCCACTTAATTGAGCTTTGTAAATATCTTCTCATGTAAAGGTGTTAACTCCAAGATGCCAACTTGGGCGTCCAAGGTGGATCCAAGTCAATCTTTGTTAATTGAAACATATCTCTCCATCAATTCATGCAAAAATGATGCATGTTTGATCATCCCCACTTAACTGAATGTATCACCTGCTATCTATCATGCAACTCAAGTCATTAGTCATGCATTCCAAGTCAACTGAACTCAACTAGCATTCAACTGAAACTAACTACATGCAACTGAAGATAACTGAACCATAACTAAATTGAACTGAACTCCATTCATGTAAATATCAATTCCTAACTTCTAAGATCTTTACATGCATTATTGAAGTGTTATCTATCCTCCAAACAATTAACTAAAATCAAGGTGGGTTCCACCTTCCATGTGGGTGCCCCATGTGCTCCTATTTTGTAGGAGCTCTTCTTGGATGCCCTCACATGTTCCTATCATTTAGAAATAATTACAAATGTCAATTTACATGTTCATTTCATTCGAATTTAATCTCTTTCTAATCCTAGTGCTGGGGAACACTTTCCAAAGACTTAGGAGATACATGAAATATGTTTAGGATTGCAATTAAATGGCATCCTATTCCCAACAACAAAGATTGGTGGTTGTATTTGTTTGAAACTCCATGGGCATTTTAGGATGACTGTCCTTCTTTTCTTTGTTGCCCCATGTGGACTGTGCCTTTGTGTTTTATGAACTCTTCCCCCTTGAATGATCTTTGGTGAATGTCTCCTGATTTTCTTGATGATTGTATGCCTATCCATTGTTATGAATGTGCTCTTTTGAGCCAAGGTGACTGAATTAAAATCATTTCAAGGAGATTGAAACTTGGAAATTCACACTACACATAGGACTACCATCATTGAAGCCTCTTCCCTCTTCACTATCAAAGAGGCTCTCTCAGTCATTTATGACTATCATGGATTGTAGTGTTTGTCTTGCTGCTATCCTCTCATGGTAGACTGTATTTTATGACAAAAGGGTGTATGTATTAATGAACAATGCTCAATGTTTATACACAATTGTTAATGGCTATCCCTCTAAATAAGACTAATACAAACAATCATTAATGACTATCCCTCTAAATAAGACTAATACACTCTTACTTTTCTAAGAAAAACCTCTCTACTCTCATGAATGATGATAAGCATGTCATTTTGATAACCTTGCATGATGATAGGAATGCTTTGAGTGGTGACTGTCATGTTGCTTTGATCAAAAGTATATGCTTTTGCTTTTGAAAATCCTTCACATCATGCCATTTCATGGTGTCAAGAATTTACTGTTCTTTATTGATAAAAGCTTTGGTTGTCCACTGTATGGAATGACAATCCTTACATATATGAAGACTATCCTTTACTATTATTGTTCTTACAAACTCTTGCACAACCCACTACCTTTGAAAACTTTGAAACTCTGCCCTAACATTATGGTAATATTCTTTGTCCATGATCTTATACTACCTCTTTTATGTTTGAAGACTTCTTTAAGACAAATATGAGTATCCATTAGAAAGCTTGTGAGGAATAACATCCATAGTAGCTTGGTCTTTGGGGTTTGAAGACTGTCCTTTCTCCTCTATGACTGATGTTACTTAATGATTGCTCTTATAGATTGCTCCTTTTCATGGTGTTAGTCCTACACAATCTGCCCTGGTTGATGGCCTTGACTATCATTATTACCTTCCTCATTTCACATGGTCAAAGGTCTGCCATCATCCTATGTTTACCAAACACAAGGGTTGACTATCCTTTACCTTGTAGTGGTTGTGCTCTTATCATGACCTTACCTTAATAAGGGCAACCATCTTATTAATGAACTAACCTTGACAATGAACATTTGGAGGACATAGTTCATTCACGAGTCACTGCCCCTTTTATTGTTATGGCATACACCTCATGAAACCTTCAATGGACTGCCTTCTCAACCTCAAGATGACTACCCTCTTTTTCATAAGTACTATCCAAACATTGCTAAGTACTGTCCCATCTAACTTGTTTGAACTACCCTTTATCATTCCTAAGGACTGTTCTTGGAATGTGTGTCTTTGATGTGGCTAGGACTTAGGCATAAAGACTATCTGTTATTCTCTGTGCATTGATGACTTGAATGTCTTCTCCTAAGCCTCTCAACCCTTGACTTCTTGCATTGCAAAATAATAATTAGTACCTCTCAACTCTGCAAGAAACACACTACCAATATCCCCACATCCCAAAACGCTTGAGAAGCCTAACATGACTCAGACCCAATACTATATCTCTGCTTTTAACAAGATAAATGGCTTCCCATCTTGAACCATTTCCCTTGTGAGGCTTGTTGATTGCACTGCTAAGACTATTGCAGATGCTATCTTCCCACTCATGCATCCATATTCGGGTTTCTCATTCTTGAGATTCTCAATTATTTTGTTGTTATTACACTCATTGAGCTTCAATGTTGCTATTGTTGTATCAATTATATCATTCTTGTTGCTCATGTCCATGTTGCTTGTGTTTAGGCTGCCACTTATGGGAACACATGATGATGAATCCATGGTCTTCTCAGAACTTTCCATTTTCTCATGAAGTTGCACAATATTAGGATGTCTCACCTGTTTTATGATATATATCTCACATTTGATTTGATCAGTCATGCCAAAATTTTGCTCAATATTGCCACTAACTTTTATAAAAACACCATCCATTGTCATAGTGCACAACCATTAATTGTGCACTAGCCAATTTTTTAGTTCATGGATCACTGTCCCTTTTCCATAGTGAAAGTCTACCTCTTTTCACAGTGAAAACCTGTTGAGTTGATTGCACTCATGGTGACATGGAATCAATTATAGAATGACTGTCCTATTTTGGTGTGCTTGTAAAATAACACCCAAACTATCTCTTGACCTGGAGCGAAGCACATTGGATCCCAACTCACTATTTAATTATCATAGTTGTCCTCTTTCATGAAACCCTACTGCCTTTTGTGCTTTGTTTCCCATGCTTTTCATAGTTATGAGAACATTGAATCTATGATAACTCTCAGATTCAATAATAGCTAGAAAAACTGAAATGAAACTAAGAACGCTCAACAACGTGTGATGACCTTTGAGGCGTACCTAACAGTTGCACAAGGAAAATACATGTGTAGTCTTCAAATCCTTTGAACTGACAGCGTGGGAGGTATCTCAGGAGCTAGAAGTTGCATATCCATTTCTTCAATCTTTTGAAAACCATCTCCATTCATCTAAACTTCACTTCCACAACAAAGGAAAAACCCTAGCACTCTTCCTTCACGTGGAGTCTTCTCTTCAACAAAGGCACTCAACTCGGAGTTTCTTTTCATTTTTTGCATGCAAAAACATGCTTCTTGCTTTGGCGTGATAAAATCTCCTTTTTCTTTGCTTTTGGCGTGAATGTTGATAAATAAAAGAGCTTATTTAAAAATTTTATTAAAACCTTAACTCTTTTCCTTTTCTTGCTTTTTGGTGTGCTTGGAAAGCTTAATGCTCTTTGAAGAATAACGTTTAAGAGAAAACTTTTAACATAATATTTTAGACTAAAATATTAACTCCCTTTTTTGGATTAAAGATTAAAGATAAAAAATAATGATTATTTAAATGAAATATTTAAATAATGTTGAGATTGCAAAAATTGGACTACAAGGTCATAGAATGATATATTCAATTTATAAACCAAATTTATTTTACTTTTCTCCATGTAGTGCATTGGTTTTGACATATAAATATCTTCCACCAAATCACCATGAAGTAAATTTGTTTTCAAATCCATTTGCTCAACCTTTAGATCATAAGCAACAACAATAGAAAGCAAGAATGTAATAGATGTCATTTTTGCAATAAAAGAAAATATCTCACCATAATCAACATCCTCAACTTGAAAGTAACCTTTTGCAACCAATTATGCTTTGTACTTATCAATGCCTCCATTTGAACCAATCTTTTTCTTGAGCACCTATTTATAACCAGTAAGTTTTTGCCCTTCATGTATCATTCTTTTTAAAAAGTTATAATTTATTCATCTATAGAAATATTCTAGGATCCTACATCATTCATACCTATGTGTCTTCTATAGGTATGGGTTCATCCATATTAGTATTCAAATAAAAATACATCTCTATCCATCAGGTGAATATATTTTAGATGGTTGTCTATGCCTAGTACACCTTCGAACAAGTTAAGTTGGAGGTTCTTCCTCCTCTTATGAAGATTCAAAGCTAGATGAACTCTCATCAACTTCTTGTCTATCTAGGGGCTTCAATTCAACCTTCTTAGGTGTAAAAGGAAGTTGAATCACATCTTTTGTTGACTTTGTTTTGGCTACAATGTAATATGTAACGCCCCACCATGCAACCCTAGAGGAAGTTGCAATTTACTACTCAAACGTACTATTTTTTTTTCTACAGTACAAATAACATGCAAGTTCACTACCCATTGCCAACAACCTCTAAGGTTACGAGACATAGATTACTTAAAAACCCAAACAAGAAACATGAATTGAAAACATCACATTTAATTACTTAACAAATTAAGAACGCATACATTCCATACATGATAAATTACATCAAAGCAAAAGAGATACCACATGTTTTCAAATAACAATAAATTTACAATACGATTACAACACTCATTTCCCAAATGAGGTAAATCCAATAAACAAGGTTACAAATTACATCTTCCACCTCGATACAAATGAGGGGTATTAAATTACAATAACTACTGAAATGAATAAAGCATGAAAGCAACAAGATCCCACGAGCTCTCTAGCTAGAAATCTCGTCCACACGAACAAGAAGACGACCCAACGGATTAAGGTGCACGTTCCACCCAACCATGTGATACTCGAAGGCTCACCCCTCATGCTAGGAGATAGTAATAAGGATCATATACAAGACCATCAACCCCTAGACACAGGCTAACTCACACTGACACAACCAATCATTGAACCATACAACCACAAGGATGACACAAGTACAACTCTAACATCATTGACATAAGTCACATTGCTTCTAGAAATAAAACAGATCGAGTATGATAAGAAGACCATACACATAAAACCAAATACCAACTGTTGTCGTAGAAAGAGTGTCATCACATAGCTCGACATGGGATATCCTTTGGGAATCTTCATAGGCTCCGACCCCCACTATGAGTTGTCCTAGTGGCCTCTACCGAATCCCGGCACCCATACTCACTCATGCGGAATCAAATACCTCTCGTAAGGACAAGATAGATGACCTTGCCATTCCAGGCCTTCCCACTCATCCCAAGCATATACGAGCACTTGCGTCCATGAGTGAGGCTCAATTATCTTAATTAGTATGAAAAACTACCTAAACTTCTAAGTATATTGTTTTAGTTATCACTTGATTAAACCACCTCTGAAGGTTTCCCAATTCACCTCTTTGGGCTCTGGCCCCTAACAGAAGCCACTCTTCTACTTGACAACATACCAAACAAGATCAATCACCAAGGGAATCCTAGGTGTATCCCAACAAGATAAAACCACTCCAACTCTAGGAGGAACACATAATGAAAACTCACTCCAAACACTGGAGACAACAAAAGTCAAACCCTTCTCCAAATACTGGAGGCAAAAAAACACCTAATCCACTCCTTCCAAAGGAGGCACAAACCATCCCCGTTCGCGAAAATCGGGTACAACAATGGGTACATTTAGATGCACTACCCAAGGCAATACGACAACCCCCAACCTCAAAGGAAACCCAATCTGGAAGACTTACATAACAATAGACACAATTTCCCAACACCAAGAATGAACAAGAACATCATTAGAAAGCATTTCAGGCAATTAAATAAACTAATGTTAGGATTTCCTAAATCCAATCAACTCAATCAACGTTACTTGCGATTATTCAAAAATAAATAAAATTTAATTCACAACGTCGAGAAATTTAAAATCAAATATTTAACTTCGTGTTTCTCAATCATGCAACATAATCAAAATCAACTTGATAAATAAAATCATTTGATTAAAAACCAAAAACAATTTTTATTTCAACTTCCATAATGAATATAATCAACTTAAAATTAACTATATTTAAATACATATATATTAAATATATATAAAAGTATATACTTAATGTATATACAAATTTATAAATATATTTAAATATATAATTATCATTTAAATAAATTCATTTAAACTCAACTAATTCACTTATTTAAAAATACATAAAGTATATATATACATTATATATATACACAATAAATGCATATTATATATATACATAAATATATATATATATAAATTATGTATATATAAATAATTATGAAAAAAAAATTATTTATATATTAATAAATATATATATATATTATATTAATATAATTATTAATAATTAATAATAAAAAAATTATAAAAAATTATAATTATAAAAAAGGAAACCCACGCATTGGGGGTTGCAGGCCCCTTTGAAAGGGAGAGGCTAGGCTGCCCACGCAACCTCCCCCATATGGGGGTGCGCTGTGTGGGCAGTGCTGTTGCCTTGGAGGCAGCGATGCTGCCTCCACAGCGCCTCCCCATGGGGGCGACTGTGGGGGCAGGCCCTCCCCTCCCCATTTAAAACTTAAAATAATTTTATTTTATTATTATTATTTTTTTATACATATTTTTTAAAAAAATACAACCTAGAAAAAAATAAAAGAACAGAGGCAAGAACTTTGTTTCCTGATTTTTTTCTTCAACAGAAAAAACTAAAATCTGTGTAAGTTTTTTTTTTTTTTTTAAAAGGAAAAATCCCCAACATATATATATTCCATTAATTTACAGTGAAGTTGTGCAAGTTTTTCCTCCAAACAAAATACACAACAAACTAATTTGCAAACACAAATTTCTTAATTTCAAGTTCATAATAAAAAGTTCTTTTTTTTTTGTTTATTTTTCTATTTTCTATGGTTTGATTCTTGCTTTGTTTTATTTTCCATGATTTCAACAGAGTTTTTCAAGTTTTGAAATAAAAATTTGACATGGGTTTTTCTTGCAAATCAAATAGAATTTAAAACTTTTCCAATAGCATAATAAAATTTGCAAAACATTTCAAAATGAAAACAAAAATCATAGAAAGAAACTTGGTTTTTTCTCCAAAGCTTGAAAGATTCCAATGGTGCTTCCAAATCTTGTTTGTTTTCCAACTCACCCAAGAAATCCAAACCTCTTCTTCCAATCCAAAAACAAAGCCACAGCCAATCTTTTCTCTCCCAAATTGAAAGTTTAAAAAAATATGAAATTGAATTTGTTCTCATAGAGTTTCCCCAAATTTTGTCAAACCCCTAAAAATATCCCATCCACCAAATTTATTGCAAATTTGGAGATATTTTCTTTTTTAAAAATTTTAAAACAAAATTGCTTTCCAAATGGAATTTCATGCATTTAAAATTTTATTTTTACAAAAAGAATTCAAAATTTTGTAAAGAAATTATTTTACATATTAATTTTCAAAAAGTGCAATTTAAAACATATTTCCATTTTTTTTTAATTTAAATCTAAATATCCAATAATGCCAAAACAACTAACTTAATTTAATTTATCACCATTAACTTAATTAATCAATAAACTAAATCTAATCCAAGATTAGATTATTTTATTAATTAAATTAAATTAATCAATAAAATAAATAACATTTCAACATTGCAACCAGATATATTTAATCACCATTTTAACTACACCCGCCATTTAATAACCTTTATAAAATGAAATTAAATAAATAACCAATGTGAAAGGGACAACATTAAAACAACTAAACCCGACTACAACCCGACGACACACTATGACTAGGGTGATGACTTGGCACAGAAAACCTAGCTACTATCTCCCAATCGATTACCGTTGGTCAATGGACACACTCAAACCTGTGAAATCAGGTGGAGTCAATGTCCTGTACCTGTCAACCTGCGAACAAAGAGTATATCAAACATGCATATACATGATATAATAAAACACACCGTGAAGAGGAAATCTCAGAATCGTAGGGCACTCGCAAGTGAGTGATACAATCTCGTCCCCTTCACCAATATAGACTTTCTAACTGACGAGTCTTACATCAATAATATAATAAAAAGCATAAGGCATTTTTAATTAAATATTTGCTACGCTAATTCAAAACATGCCATAATGATAACATCAAAGTAAAATTCCATCACATCAAAATATCACATACGCATTGCTTAACAGTTGCGATCAAATAGAACCAAGTGCCATAGTCAAAGTGCTAACAGAAATAAAGCATACATAGAAGAACACTGTTCGATCAAAAGAGAAAAATGGAGGGGTGCTACATAATAGAAAAAGACTTAGTTTCTCTAAAAATAACATTTCTAGTATATATTACCTTCTATGCAACAAGATCCCAAATATTGCATCCTTTCACACCATAACTATATTCAATGAAAATATATTTCAAAATCTTTCTCTCCATTTTTTTTTGCTTCTCTTTTGGCACATGTGCATATGTCTTGCAACCAAAAACTCTAAGATTTCTCAATGAAGGTTTTCGACCAGACCATGCCTCCATAGGCGTTTTATCAACAAGAGTTGATGTAGGAGAACTATTAATCAAGTAGCAAGTGTAGACACCTAAAATCTAACCTTACCCAACCACACCTCATTTTAGTCTATCTTAAGACATTAATTAAAAAATATTTTCCATTTATTTAATTATTATCCCTTCATCACGATCCCATTAATTAAATAAATACTTTATTTATTTAAATAATTTCCCTTTATCCTCTATCCTTATCCATCTAATCTCAGACCTTCATCTTCTTATCCTCAAGTGACAAAGATCCCCTTCACATGTCTAAGTAACTCCTTGTCTAGATTCATTGAACCTAGACACCTATCCAAAAGTCAAACTATCTTTTCATCTCATCCGTTCATCTCATTTAACCTCTTAATCCTAGCCATTGTCATAAATTTTTGTGTCTTTATCTCAATCCTAAACCTAGATCTTCTCCATCATATGACACTTGTCACGTGATTGCATTTTTGATCCAAACCATAATCCTCCTTCAATCTTGGCCCTCCATCATCAATCATTTCTAACCATTAATTTTTCCTCTTCAAGACTATATTTAGAGGCTTTCATCCTTCATTTTTCAAATCCCATCAAGCTATCATACCTACATGCTATCAAATCATATCAAGGTTATGCTAGAGCATTGAGCAATCCACATGTCAACATCAAATATCAAATCAAATGGAATAAGGGTGCACTCCATTTATGTTCACCAAGGAGATAAGTAAAGATTCTAGGTGAAGGTATTCTGATTTGTATCTCTTTTATATTCCTTTGTTTGCCTTCAATATTTTCTCAACCTCTTCAATAAGTAGTGGATACACCTTAACCCAAAAAAATTATTCTAGACCAATGCCACTAAGCATACTCCTAGCCTTCTACATCAATGCCATGTTCATTTTTTTTACAACTCCATTAAGCTATGGAAAATACAAAGTTGTTTTTTGTCTATGAAGGCCACAATCCTTAAAGAATCTATCAAAATAATTAGAGAAAAATTCACTACCATTGTCAATCCTCAAACATTTTATTGGAAAGTTATTTTCTTTCCAATCTACAACTCAACCATTGCTTTAAATTCTTTAAATTGACTACAAACTTCAAATTTACTCTTTAAAAAATATACCCATGTCCTACTATAATCATCAATAAATTAAACATAATATGTGGATTTTACAATAGAATGCACATCCAAAGGACCAAACACATCAAAATAAATAAGATCTAAAACATCACAAGATTTGTGAGAACTTGAGTAAAATTGAACATGGTTTTGTTTAAACCATAAGCACAATGCTCACAAAAATCAAAATCAAGACTATAATCAGGCAACTCTTCAACAAAGTTTTTTATTTTTCAAGGTCTTTAGACCCTTTCCTCTACTGTGGCCAAGTCTCTGGTGTCATAACATAATCTTCTCTACAGGTAATTTTGATTTAGAAGAAAGAGCACCCTTGAGTATCTAAAATCCATGACCATTCATTGGAGATGAAACCCTCACCTTTTCCAACAAAGTATCCAAAAACTCATTTGTCATATAAGTACTATTGCACTTAACAGTGTATGCATCAAGCTTAGACAATATGTCAAATCTAACACCTCTAGCGATCACCATAGCACATCTAACCATCTGGTATCCTACATTAGAAAAGACTACTTGCACACTTACATCTATTAGTTTTCTCATCGATAATAAATTCTTGCTAATCTAGGGATATGCAACACACTATTAATATTTTTTATTCTACCGTCAAGAAACATGATTTAACTTTACCATGCCCAACAATATTTAAGTAATACTCATCACCCAAGTACACCTTACCTCCATCAAATTTTTCATATTAAAAAAACCAATATCTATTAGAGGTCATATGGAAAGATGCACTTGAGTCAACTAATCATGCATCATTACCTACATGAGTGGTTAAAGTTACAATGAATGCATCACCATCTTCCTTCTTAGAATTAGAATAAAAAATTTCTTCTTTTTCTTTTTCTTTTCTTCTTTGTACTCCTTACGAAAGTGTCTAGAATTACTACAGTTCCAATTAATAGCTTTGGACTTTCTAAGATATTTGGATCTCCCCTTGGACTTGGATTTATTATACTTCTCATTCTTATCTTTTTCTTTAGGTCTTCCATGAAACTTTAGGGTCTCTTTGACAATGATGGATACCTTCCTCCTCATCTCTTCATTAAGTAAAGAATGGACAACATCTTCAACTTTCAAGACAATAAAAGTGCTCCTAATAGTTATAACAAGAGAATCCCATGAATCAAGAAAATAACAAAGCAAATCTAACATTTTTCTTCTTCATCCATTTTTACACCAGTTGATTTCAATTAAGCCACCAACATATTGAATGCTTCTAAGCGGTATATAATTCGTCCACCCTCTTTCATTCTCAAGGAATATAATTTCTTCCTCAAGAAAATATTGTTCACTAAATATTTTGCTTGATATATCTCACCAAGCTTATTCTATAGTTTTTTGTAGAGGATTATTCCTGGACATTGATTAAAATAAAGTATGTCAAGCACAATTTGATTAGACCCTTGGTTTTGCAATCCATAACATCATATTGAGTAGCCAAAGTAGGATTTATAGTCCTTAAAAAAAATTCATCAACAACATCCCATATATCTTGATCAATTAATAGATCTTCCATCTTCAACTTTCACATTTCAAAATTTTTACGAGAAAGATTATTTACCTCTATTCTCCTTGATGAGCTTGCCATTTGAAAATGCCTATAACAAGATCACAAAGCATCTTCTACACAAGCTCCCACTCAAAATTGGATTAGTTCAAAAAACTCAACAACCCACAACTGAAACCAAAGGTGACCAAGCTCTGATACAACTTGTAAGGAAGCTAATGTATCAAAATAATTTTCTACATTAATCTTGAAAGGAGGGTTATGCAAAAAAATATATCTTTACAACAATTACAAAAATTAAATAGAAATAAACCTAATTATCATTCATACCACAACATAGTGATTTATGCAGGAAAGATCCTTTCAAGAGAAAAACCCCACACTCCAAAAGTTGTTGAATATATTATTCAAAACTCAAGACAATCACAATATACTTGCAAAACAAGCTTTCACAAGATTATCATCAACCAGAGATCCAAAAGCAACTCAACATCTATAGGGATCTCAAATACAACCTCCATCTAAAGCATATAATGTATAGGAGATACAATACATGAAACCATCAAACAGTATTTGCAAAACCATGAGAGGAAAAACCAACATAACCTTTACTGTTAGATTTGTAACCTAATGATGAATGTCCTAAATTTACAATGATATATATATATATAATGTGATTTTTGGGGTGTTGCCTCAGAACCCTTATCGGGGCACATGGCCCCTAGACCCCCTCGCTAAAGGGGTCATCCCCCCATCCCTACAAGAGGGGTACCCCTTGCACCCCTCATGCTCAAATTACAAGGTTGAGACACCATTTTATTAAATATATATAATGTGATTTTTGAGGTGTTGCCTCAAAACCCTTGCCGAGGCACGTGGCCCCTAGACCCCTTCGCTAAAGGGGTCATCCCCCAACCCTACAAGAGGCCTACCCCTTGCACCCCTCACGCTCAAATTACAAGGTTGAGACACCATTTTATTAATATAAACAAGGTAAAAAAGGTTCCATAATTCTTTGAATCTTTATCGCATTACCCTTGTTTCATTTTCTTATCTTCATTTTGGCATTCGTGGTGGGATCCCTATCCCTCAATCCATTTTTGTGAGTTTTTCTAAGTTTTTTGTTATAGGTTCCAGAATGGTGCTTCCACTCTATGTTATAGCACTTATATTTTTAGATCCATCCTTATGCATTATGTTTTAGTGTGTGTTTTTTAATCCACACTTTTATACTATGTTTTAGTGCTTGTGTTTCTAGATCCATGCTTTTTCATTATGTTTTAACACTTGTATTACCATTTTCATGCTTTCATTTTGTATTTTAGTGCTTTTGTTTCTAGACTCACACTTTTGCACTCGTGTTTCCGTATTCATGCTTTTGCACTATTTTTTAGTATATTTTCTCACATATTCATGTTTCCATACTGTGCTTTAACGCTTCCACTCATAGATTAGCACTTTTTTATTATGTTTTAGCGCTTTCGTTCACATATTAGTGCTTTTGAATTGTGTTTTAGTGCTTCCAATACATATTCACACTTCCGCTTCATAGATCAGTTCTTCCACTTCACAAAATGGTGCTTCTACATAGAATGGTGTCTACGCTCTAAATCAATACCTATGCAATTGAATTAATTTTTTTACAAAAATGAGCATAACTTTTGATTTACTAATCGTATTTTCAACTTCTTATAGGTGTTAGAAAAATAATTCAAATGTCTACACAATGGATTTAAGTCACTTTTACAAAAAAATTATCAAACATAAGGTAAAATTACTTGAAATTCATACTTTTGTTTCTTTAAAACTTCAAATGCTTCTAACTTTTGCTTATGGAATCCAATTTTAGCAACAAAAAAAAATTGAAATCTATTAGAAAATAATAAGGAATTTGTTGCTAAGATATTTGTATTGCAACTATTTTGTCCTTGGCATTATCATTTGACTAGTCTTAGTTGCACACATTTTGTAAAAGGTTAATTAATTTTGTTTGTCATATCTTTGCGTGAGTGGTGTGTATGCTCTCATCTTGTATCTTTGTGCGATTTTGAAGATAAAAAACATCACTTACTCTCTTTTCTTTTCATTTTTATCCTAAGGAACCCAATATGTGTATGTTCTCCCCTTGCACTTCGTGCAATATTGGATAGTAAAAAACACTTGGATATTTTTTTCTAGGGGGCCTTCTTGGGGATTTGATCACCGTAGGGGACAACCTCAACTCCTATGTTTTCTAGGGGGGCTTCCTGGGGATTTGATCACCCCTCTTGAAAGTGGAATCTTATCAATCTTGGATAAGCCCCCAAGAACTTTATACCTTGGGAAAGTGAATGTGGAGAGTAGCTTACCCTCTCCTCTCAGCTATTTGGAATTTCTCCCTTTCATCTATGGATTTGGCCTCATGTACCCTTGAGGTATTTGGAGAACTCACTAGCAACCTTGTTCATCTTAGCTTAAGACCTTACGATTGTCACTTAGTGTGGTGCAATAGATGTGTATTGTACTCTAAAGTTACTCGCAAGTTCCTCCATGTGGTGAGACAGAGCTAACATTGGGAAAGGATTTGACCTCCAAGATAAGGGGTGTACAAGTGGTACATGACCTTGCATTCCCTAACTATCCATTCACAAGTAGATGATATTAACCTTTGGTTGTGGGCCCACGCTAGGTGTCACTCCCACTTGAATAATAATGTGTATTCATGTGTTTGGTGTGTATTCTTTTGCAAAACCAGTGGTACATATCTTCCAAATTCCTTCAAGCCACTTTATTTGTTTTTTGTGCTTTCAAATATATCCCCTACTCAAACAAGAAAATCCTTTATCTCAATCCAACCAATTTTCCAATATTTTCATCCAAATCCATTTATCTAATCCTTATCGATCAAAATCATCCAAACCCATATATCCTCCTTCCAATATAATCCATTTTCCATCCAAATCTTATAAATCCCTCTAACCTCATCTCTCATCCATTCAAATATTTCTAATCCAATATTGTAGCCAACCTAATTCTTCATCCATCCATTCACTCCAAATCTCTCTAGTCTAATCCTTCTTTAATCCAAATCCAATCGCATCTTCCATCTTCATCCTTAGGTCTTATTCTTCTAATCTGCAATCCATTTCTAATATATCATCCTAATTTCCATCCTCATCCAAATTCAATCCCAAACTTTCCTCTTTCACTCAATCTTACATCTTGTCCAATCATCTAATCTCTCCTCCATCCAATATAATTTCGTTTAATCCCCTCTCATCTATCTCCATCTGATCCAACATCATGAATCCAACCCCTACCCCAACAAGGCCCAAAATCATAATAAAGGGTAACTTAATCACATTAATGATGATGAGGTTAGCCTTTTTTACTACAATCCCTATCATGATAATGAGAGTTTTGTAGATCAATATTAAATCTACCCATCCACCACCTCTTACATCCAAGACTTTATCAATCCTCAAGCCCTCACCAATTTTTTCCTCACCTATCACTTCAATAATGACAAAGATGTCATGGCTAGATACCTCGTAATTCTTGGTGCCAAACTTCCATCCTCCCCATCCCCATCCAATCCTAATTCATCTCCTATTTCTCATCCTTCCCCTTCCCTTGACAAGAGAAACCAAACCTCCATCCAAAATTCCCCTCAAACCCTATCCACATCCCAAATCCTCATCTCCAACTCCTTTTTAAGATCCTCATCCTCAATCCACCAATTGCTCATCTCTCACATCCTCACAATCCAACTTATCTCAATCCTACAAATGCACATCATCTCCATCTTCTAATTCTCTTGTTCATGAATTCCTCCAAGGACTCCAAGCAAATAAATCATTGCAAAGTCCCCATCACAGAGTTATAAATTCGTTTCATCCCACTCAACCATCTAAGGTTGTTAGTGATGAGTCCATCACCCACCCGATACCCATTATTCCACTCTAAAATCATAACACTATCTAACACATCAAAACCATCCAACTCCAATCCCCTAAACCTCATGGATCTCTTATCCCCCCATCCACCCAATTTGAAGAGTCTATTCAACACTCCTCTCCCATCACACCATCCATACAACTCCAAACATGCCAAGAGCTTGTTCCAAAGAATGATACCATAAATTTCCCTCTAAATCAAGATCAAAGCATCCTTTCCACCCCATCTCATGATCCACTTCCAGCTCAAGATCAAAGCATATCTTCCACTCCATCTCATGATCCCCTCCCATATCAAGATCAAAACATCCCTTCCACTCCATCTCACGATTCCTTTCCAAATCAAGATCAAAACATTCATTTCACTCCATCCCATGATCCTCTTCCATCTCAAGATCAAAGAATCCCTCTTTTAATGATCCCCTCCCCTTCACTCCATCCCATGACCCCCTCCCAAATTATGATCAAATAATGCATTTTACTTCATCTCATGATCCCCTTCCATATCAAGATCAAATAATCCCTTCCACTCCATCTCATGATCCCCTTCCACATTAAAATCAAAGTATCCCGTTCTCCCCATATCATGAACCCCTTCCATATCAAGATCCCAAAATCCCACCTAATCCCCCTCATGATTCCATTCTAAATCAAGATCAAAGCATCCCTCCTAATTCCCCTTATGATCCTAATCCTTCTCAAGATCTCATCACCCTTATCCAAGATATTCATAAACCCCACACTTATCAAATGGGTTCTTCCATTTTCATCCAATATGGTTTCCTCCAAGAACCTATAATTTCTTCCACCTCATATCCCCCTCAAAATGGACTCTCATCTATTTCTTCCAAAATAACAAGTATCCCATTGACAAAAATATCTGTCAAAACATGCACTATGAAGGAAAAAGGTTAGGTCGAGCCATGAGCAAGGCATCCTAGAACCCATCCAAATCATAGAAAATCCAAGTTATCATGGAATTGGCTACCAAGTTTGAGGTGTTATTACTTCTCCATCCCCCCAAAATCACACACTCACTCATATAAATCTTAATATCCCCATCCTCCATCTTCCAAATCTATCTTGGTTACCCCTATGTCCCAAAGCACATTTGTACATTATCCGAATCCATTTTGGGCCTTTATACCCCAAAACCAATTCCTTCATCCCTTCCATCCATCTTAGGTCCTTATATTCCACCACCCATCTCTCCTATCTCAAGATACCTTCATCATATTTATCCATTACCTCAAATTCCAAATAAAGATCAACAAAGACACACATCCTTAAATTCCTTCCAACATCCTCACATCATCACTTCATTTATAGAATCTTCAAGTCATCCATCTTCATGCACCCATACCATTTCTATTGGAAGCAATTTGGATGCCAAATATAAAATGCATCAAACCAAAAATCCACACAAATTCAAGGATCACCATGCCTCATACAAAAGACATGCTAAATTTATGAAAAATATGATCCAAAAAGAAGTTAAATCCAAGAGTCCGCAAAGGCCCATGAAACAAAAATAAAAAATAAAAAACCATGTGGATCCCAAAGAAAACAAAAGAGGAAATACATCCTAAAGAGCAATCCAAATTACCATCTGAATCTAATCCAAAATTTTCCTCCACTCCTAAGTCCTCCAGTCCTCCATCTAAAAATCTCGTATCTTCCAAATCCATTTGGGTCCCTATGTACCAAAATCAACATCCACTCCATCTAAATTTCAAAATCCAAAATCCACTTCTCCTTAACAATTCCACCACCCCTCAAGGTGTGTGCCAATGTTTGTCTTAACAACATTTTCATCTATTTATCCACAATTCTTCCAACACTCCATCTATTATCCAACACATGTTTTCATCCTTCCATCTCTCTCATCCAATCCTTTGCATAAATCCTTGTCCTCCATCTCCTCATCCATTTCATCCCCTTTACCATCATTATACCAATGTCTATAAGCATATCTCCCATTTCCATGATGCATTCTAACACATCTTCAAGGGATACCATCCATGGAACTATACACTTGAGTGCTTCCTCCATCTCCCTATCACCCATTCACTCTCTTCTAAATCCTCTTATCAATATCATTATCCCCATCCTTCTCCATCCATACAATTTCAAGAATCCAAGAAAACATAAATATTTTATAAAAAATAAAAAATAAAGATAAATAATTCATCCAATGGTGAAGACCACTTTACATGGTGCCCTGGGCAAGCACCATGATGAAAACCTAGCAAACATGAGTCATATGCAATTCCCCATTATCTTGCACTCTACACTTGGGGGTAAGTTTCGTCCATCTTATCCCATGTACCATATCTTATCCACATCCTCCAATATCCTCCATCACATATCCCTCATCATATCTCCTCTCCATCATATCTGATTTGTCCCTTTTCAATTCTAATCTTGATAAGACTAGGGGAAAAATATTCATGCATGCTTTGGATAATGCAAACCTTTCTTCCTCTACCATCCATATCTCTTGTGCACTATCCTCCCATCTTATGCATACCTTATCATCTTTCATCCATGATTGTACTACATCTAGTGTGGGGTATCTTGTTTCTTTGCAACATGGTCTTTGGAGCTCCATCCTCATATCCTCCATCTAATATCCTCTTATCTTCCCATCACCATCCATCAATTTAATCCATTTATCTCCTATCTAATAAATTCCTCCATCCTTCCTTTTACCAAGCCTTGGTTCTCCCTTGTTATTGGTTCCTATTTATTCCTCTATCCTAACCACCATATCATCCATGCAATCCTATCCCATTCAATCCAAAAATCCCAATACAAACAATCCTAATCCATATAATCCAATTTTGCAATCTAGCATATCATCCAAAAGCATCCATTATTTTTTATTCAAATCAATTGGTAGTCTATTTATTCCACTTTAATCCAATTATCATTATAGGGATGTGTCCTTCCAAATTCTAGTGTTCTTATTGTTAACAACACAATACTTAGGGTGCACATTATTTTTATCGTTAACTTTGCTATCCTCATTACCATCAATCAATCAATTAGTTTTTCAACTTGACTAGGGGCATCATCGGCTTTATTTTTGACTTGTTGTGCATGCTTACTTGTTGCTTGTGTGTTATCATTTTTTGCATCTATCATGATCTTTGCACCATATTTCCATGAAGGTATCGTGGTCTTCCATATCATGGTGTCATAAGACATGTTTGTATTTGACCTTTTTTATCGTATACTTGATAGACTTGTTAATATTTTATCTCACTTTGGCCAAAATATTACTAGGGAAAGTTTTAGAAGGTTTTGTTAAGTTAATGAAAAGCTAAGCCTAAGATTTTATTGTGCATTTAACATGTTTGGCAACACTTTTAACTTAGGTGCCAAAAAGAGATAAAAAAAGGAAGAGACAAGTTACTCTCTCTCCTTCTACACAAGAAGTTTAGGGTTTGAGTTTGGTTTTTTGTTTTCTCAAAGAGCTTTTTTAGGCTCCTATGGTGGCCAAGACTTTTTCAAATGCCATACTGGAAGGAAAGAATAGATTCTCGATATTCTTTGACATTCAACCTCAAGTTTTGTAGTTATGCAACATGGGCTTCTTGTTTGATTTAATTTATTGGCTTAAAAGGAATTGTTTTGAGGCAGTTATACGTAAAGGGGCATCAATGATGAGTAAAGATTGTTTGCCTTTTAATGATCATCGTTTTTCAACCAAAAGAAGGCATTCACGTGTTTTCCAAACTAATGAGTTACTATGTTAGGTCCTCTACAACAGTTTTGAGTCACATGCCTAAATAACAAACTTTTAGGGTTTAACCAGATCATATGTCAATGCTAAAGAGGATATTATTGGTCATGAAAACCCTACACATGGTTTGTTGTGACAAGCATCATAAACATTGCTCTTAGTTTAGGTTTGAATGCATTCATTTTGTTGGTTTATTGTCAAACTTCAAGGAGAGATCCATGCTCTCACAAAGGCCTCACAAAAATACCAGGGCAATCAACGCAAAGTTAAAATGGGCAGTCAAGTGGCAAATGATAAAGCATATCATAGGTTGGGTAGAATCTCAAGGGTATTATCTCTTGATGTATGTATGCCAGACACAAATGGATTTGTAGTTGCTACTCACATTCAGGAATTGATCTCTCATTAACATGAAAGGTCATTACTTGTATCTCTTACTGAAAGCACTGAAAAAGAAATAAGAGAGAACTGTTTTAAAATGATACGGATAGAAAGTGCAGTGGCGTTTGTCATAAACAGTGAGATTAGGCATGACAGACCCCATACACAATGATACATGATAGTTTTATGGTAGGAAGTCATGGACAGTCATTTGTAAAGAGTGAGGATGACATGACAGTCATTTGTCAAGGGTTACAATGACATGACAGTCATAGCAAGAACCAAAATTCCAAATGCTAAGCGATCATATAGACTTGAAAAGGGTGAATGAGATAGTTAAGAGTGTTGATGAATATGCATGAAATGATAATATGTAGTTAAGAGGATTTAGTGACAGCCACAGGAAGACAAGTCTTCAAGAATAACAACATGGTCTTATGGAATATTACAGTGAACTGGTAAAGAGACAAGCTGCCTGTTGTTGAGTCTGAACAATGTATGAAACTGGAGATAAGAGAAAATTTGTAAAAGACAGGTGAGAAGTTATCATTCATGAGAATTTATTGAATGACAATGGCAATGGCATGACAGTGAAGTTTGAGGCTTATCAATGCCATAAAAGTGACAACCACAAGTGACTAAAGGAAAGCTCATGAAAATGGTGGTTACTGTTTCATAGAAGGTACAGTCACAATATGCATCAATTGATAGTCAATAAACAAGGGATCATTACATACACAGTTCAAGAAGACAGTCTGCAACAAGGCATGAAATCATAAGCTCCATGATATAGGGCAGAAAGCATATGTCTTGATAATGAGAAGAAGTTGACAGTTTGAAAGTATTTTCCAAATATAATGATAGTAAACATAAGGACGGTTAGAGGACTCATGATGCAGGCCTGAGGAAAACATAGTGATGTTTGATGACAGTATGCAAGGTATATGCAGAGACAATTCATATGATAGTCAAGATGATTCTAAAGAAAAAAAACTGTCATGGGCAGTGTTGCATGGAGCACAGTTGAGAATCTCATCACCATGCATGAAGACAAGTCTACAGGTCTAAAAGGGGGCAGTCATATGTGTGCAAGTAACAATATAGGTACAATCATTGAAACTCAAAAAGGCATAGTTAATACACATATGCTAGTGGAAAAGTATGAGAAATACATGTAATGCAAGGAATGCCAGTGAGTCATGGCATATCAAACTAGAATGCAACACTAGAACAAGGCATTGCAAAGATCATTTAGGAGGATGGAGTCTTATAGGCCTAGCAAAGGGAAGATTGGAGACATTTCAAGCCCAAAGGAAAGTGATAAAAGTTGTTGAGAGAACTTCTAATAAAAATGCTACATGCTCTTGGCAAACTACCTGTTGATCCTGATGCTATGAAGACTTGTAAGGATGAGAATAAATAGTGAACCAATATTGACAGAGGGGGACAGTTTGGTAATCAAAGGGACCTTGTTGGTGTAGTGATGAGAAAAGGATTTGTGATCATAGTTTAAGGGCATTGAATGCACACAAATGGGAGACTTGAAATTCATAGCTTTGTCCACATAGTCAAGAAGGATGATTATGATTCTTTTAAAGGGTTAGTGTATAGATGGTCAAGGGTTTTGAGATCACTGTATCCAGGATACAAGCCATGAAGAAAGAGGTTGTTGTGTAGACCTACGATAGACCTTTTTATGTGCAGTTAACTTTCCTGAGGTTAAGTTGACAATGAACATCAGAGTACTGAGAAGAGAGGTGGCAGAACTCACATCATGTAAGAGGGCAGTTGCTAATGTATGAGGACAGCCTATGACAATGCAGTGGACAGAGATCTATAGGATTTTTCAGCTCTTTTGCTTGTTCCTAACAGACCAATGCTACAGTCTACACCATGAATATCCAAGAGGACAGTCCAAAAGACAGTGAACATTCAGAAAGTTTACAAGGTCGATGGCAAAGAGTTATCAACAGTGATAGTTGTCTTAATGATTTTGGACAGTGATTAGTCTTTATGACTAAGACCTTATGACAACCCCAACGTTTGTAATTTTGACCTTGTTGTGGTTACCATGTAATGAAGAATTTTGTGGTTGATGGGCAATAAGAAAAGGTATGACTATTTATGGGCAATGAGTCTTAATGACTGTGTGTGCTAGATGAAGTTTTAGGTTATGGTTCATGCACAGTGAGAGGATAAGTTAATACTAGATGATAGTCTCTATGATATGACAATCCCTGTTGAGGAAATTTGATGCCAAGACAGTGGTGTGAGAACATGAATCAGGACAGTCATGAACAAGTGACAATGGTATGTGAAGCTTAAAGAAGACAATCATTACATAAAAGATACATAAAATGCTATGAGTGTTAAAGAGAAACACATCTCATAGTTCCCAAAAGACAATGGACAAGCCAGGGGACAACATAAGAAGAGTATTTGCAGAGGGAAATCTACAGGAGAGGATAATAATCTTCAAGGAACAAAGCCATAAACCATGCTCTACTGTGACACATCATGAGGTCTTCTTGAACCTAAAAGCTTTACTAGGTCAAACAATGAGATGTATGGAAGCAAGAATTTGAGAAAAGTCTGAAAGGGCAGTGTCAATCAATCCTGATGGAGAAAGTGATGAAGAGCAATTGTCTACAAAGAAAAATTGTTGCACAGTGAAAAGACCAATCGCTAAAAAGACAATGCAGAATGCAATCAAAGAAAAGAACAGTCATCACTAATAGAGGATAGAGTTAGAACAGTGGTATGCATAGATAAAGACAATGATCTTGGCATCACCATGCATGAAGACAATGCTACAGGTTTGTCATGAGTTTGGACTAAAAGTGATCAGTCCTAGGCTCTTATAACCAGCTTGAAGCCTATTTAAAGAGCCTACATGGTTATAGTTGAAGTTGGTTGAAGTTTGAAGGCATAAGAAGCCAACAGAGAGCAGTTTTGAGACCTAAAATAAGGCTTTTTTGCCTTGCACGACCAGAACTTCTAGAACTTCATGAAAGGATGACGAGGATAGCAAGTTAAGCTTTTAAAGAGGCAGTTTAGGTATTCATGAAAGAAAGGCAGTTTGGTGGCAGTTTGAGCTTCTTAAGGTCAGTTTGAGGGTATCTAGGAGCAATTCAACTTCTTCCACAAATTTAGAAGCCTCATAACCAGCTGGAGCACGTTTTTAGGAGCTAAAGAGACCAAGTCAAGCAAGAAGACCTCTTGGGCGTGTAAAGCAAGTTAACCTACTTTTAAGCATGATAACTTAGTCAAATTTAGTCCCTATATGCTCTCCCATGCTTAGGATGAGATATAGGACCCATAGGCTTTCATTTTTAGTTAGTTCTTTCATGTTTTTGAGCAGTGAAGCAGAAAACAACATTGTAACTCAAACTTTTCTCAGTCATAGCAACTGAGATACATTTTGTAACACTTTTTCAAAGCAAGGACACATATTTCAGACTTATATATGTTGTAAGAACACCTTTTCTCAATAAAATTCAGTATGTTTGCCTTCTTAATAGCTGTCTCATTGTATGCAAATGGATGATTGATATGTTTTTCTGTGTTTTATGTTAAAACCTCAAATGCATTGTCTCATTTCCAACACTTTTAGATAGAAATGCATGTCTCATGCAGGTCATAGGTTATGCCACTAAAGTTAGAACTCTTTATTTGTGAAAATACCTGATTTTCCTTTTAACGGTTACAAACTTTTTAGCTTTCCTATGAAACACTTATGCATGAACATGTTAACCCTTGAGTTGTACAAGCACAAACTGAAAAATTGAGAGATTTGTGTGTCAAAATAGTAGCTCAAGTCATTCCAATTTGGTGGATCACCTTTTAGTCATTCCAAGTTCATTTTTATGTTTTTTCCTTCACTCTTTTCTCAGCAGCAACAATAGATAACTTAGCTTAGGTGATAGAACCAAAGGGGACTAGCCCTCTCTAGAGGTTCTTTTCCGTTTAGGTGACCCACAGCCTAGAAAAGTCCCCATGAGCAAATCAAGAGAGTATTAGGCGCACCTCTTCTTCTATCTCAACTAGAGTAGAAAAGAGTAAACAAAGTAAAAGGTTCTATATTGCTTTGAATTTTCATGCTATTACTCTTGTTTCATTTTCTTGTCTTCACACACATCTAGTCAAAAACAACCAACAAATTTGATTAGGGACATACACATCCAATCACAAATACAAACTCTTAATTTTATTTAGAAAATATTTTCCTCATCATTATTTTCATGTGGAGGGTCTTCAATAGCTACTTCAAAAAGACATTATCATTGTTTGCAACCAATGTCTTATTTGTATTGAGCTTGTCATCAAGGAAATCATTCACACATTGGATATATCATATATTTTATTACAATGTGCCCCTTTTTCTTGCAATTGCAACACAAAAGTATATCCTTAAAGAACTTGAAGTAGAAGAACTGTATATAGAGGAAAGGTTAACCTTGTTTCTGACAAGCATTGTAGTTTCCTTTATAGTTGAATTGTTTTTCTTGGTACCTTCATCGATCAAGATAGAGATTATATCTTCTAGAGTAACATCTAATTTGTTCAATGTGAACACAACATTAGCATAGCTAGAAGGCATACTATTCAACAAAATAGATTTTGCATCATCATTACCTACCTTGTGCTTTATCCCAACTAGTTGATTCATCAGGGAACAAAATTTATTAATGTGTTGAACAATATTGTCACTTTCCATCATTTTTAGCCCAAATATATATTTTTTTAGGGCCATCTTTGTGATTGATGCTTGTGATCCAAACAAAGCACTTAGATCATCCCATACTTGCTTTGAGGTTTTTGATAAGTCATGTGGTGAAGATATGCATTTGAAAGTCCAAGAATAATCAAAGCTATTGCTCTTCGATCCTTTGTGGTCCATTTTATGATTCCATCAACATCAGTTGGTCTTGTTCCAACTCCACTCACCACATCCCATAGATCCTTTTCAATAAGGATCAACTATAGCTTGACTTTTCATGTGTGAAAGTCTTTACCTTGAAATTTCTCAATCAATGTGTTGTTTTTCTCCATATTAAAAGTACTTGATGCCCCCTTAATCAAAACAATGCAAAGGTGTCGGTTTCCACCGATAATGCACCTTGAAATAATAAACACTTATAAATTTACATGCATATTAATAAACTAAACCGACTCTAATATAACAATCTAGATACATCTTAAAAAAAAAGAATATGAAGAACTGAACTCTTTAAACATTAAGAAGACCAAAGTTTGCCATTAAAAATCCCTTAGAACACAGAATGATAAGGTAAAGAACCTAAATATAGAACATATTATAACATGCATGAGGCAAAGCAACACAAAGTAAGTAAAAACAATTATAATTTCTCTTTGGATCTCATACTTGAAAAAATTGGTACCTTTCAAGAAAGTATGTCCTTATAGCAACTCAAGATATCCTTATGCTTTTGTGAAATTGAAGCCCAACAAATTTCTAAAGCAAGTGCAACAATGAACGCTCTTCTAATCTCAATTTAACATAGACAATGAGGAAAATCATAAAAGAATTTCAATAGAATATTGAACTACTACAATGATCTCGCTTTTCCTATTAAAAGGTACATAGCCACCTTTATTCAACTACCTCATTTGTGCATGCCCAATGCCCAATTTGAATCTATGCCACTAGTGTGCAACGATTTTAAGGTTGCTCGCATTGATTTTCCTACCGCTTCCCACCATAGAAGCCTTGGAAATAAGTTATGCTCTCAAACCTAAATCATGGCCATGCATTGCAACTTTCAAATGACAATTTTTGTTTGATACGCTAATTCTTTGCATGGTTGGGCACACATGAGATGAACACCTTGAAATCATATTCACGCCCTTCATTATCCACACAAAACTGCTTTCTCATTATGCAAAATGTATTCAAAACATTTCTAGGTTTTGTTCTCCTCTATCTAAGCTTTCCAAAACTTTTTGAATTTCTAATTTCTGGTTAGTATTGAGAGTGAAATCATGATTTTACTAAACTAATCGTAAATGAGATTTTTGGACACCTAACTCTGCTTTCATACCATGACACAATTCAAGAGCAAATTTAACATACTAGTAATATTACATTTATCCCCTTAGTTTGTTCATTCATACATTACATATTTATAAGTGTTCCTATAACAACTCCTTAACAGAGATGAGTAGTTTTAATAACTTGTAATACAAACAAGTACTCACAAAACCAATATTCTATACATGATATTCTAACAAACCATGATAAATACTTAAAGGTACTAACAAACTAACAAATGACTGTTGCACATATCCTAAAGGCACACTAACAAACCTAAGGATATGGGAATGGTGTAATATTCCCAACATGTAAAGCATTGAGAAAACACATTACACAATATATGCATGGAGAAAATCCTTCTAAATCAGAAACCCTGTAAAACATCATTTGATTATAAGACATTTACAAAATTATCTACACAATTTTTGATAGAACCTAGGAATAACACTTCTCCTCACTTCCATATGATCAATAATACCTCTTGTGCATGGTGATAAATTTACTATAAATCTCCAAATTCTCTTACCTCTCAATGAAATAAAAGCTCCTTAAATATAGGGGAAGGGCTAACAAAATAACTAAAGAAGTATTAGACACATTTATTCAAAATTACCTTTTTACAAATAATGAATAATCTAATAAATTATTATATTATTAATTATTAAATAGTATATACTTTATATAAAATATTTAAATATATAATAATCATAAAATTTTGTAACCTTATATTCGAACAATATATAAATGTTAGAAGGGTATGACGCCTAATAACATTAAGTTCTAACAATTATTAAGTATAGTTCCATGAAATAAAAAACATGTACTTCTCAAAACCTGATCAACAAAACAGCTTCCACCTACAAAATCCCTATCCCAAAAAATATCAACATAACCTTAGTGCGTCAATACAACATTTACTTCACGTTGCACTTTATTAGTTTCTAGCTATATCAATCATACTATATATAGTACCATCATCCATATCTATCTAAAAGACAACTTCCTTCCTTCTCTTGCTGAAATGCATGTTAAGAGTCCAGAAATGTAAATGCTTCCCCAACCATCATTATATTGTGGACTTTGTTAGATTGATAGGGATACACTAGCTCAATTTGAAAAGGCTTTGACAACATTTCATCAAATTGTGCAATAGGTTACCCTTACAATCTAAAGAACTAATTTAATAAACAATGCATTGCCAATGAGTTAGATGTGAGATTCTCGATTCATGATTTGCAGATTCATTGTGTATATAGATTTATTCTATATATCACAAAAAGTATGATGAGCAATAAGATAATCGTTTACTTTTGCCCAAACCCAAGCATAATTAAACAAAATTGGAAGATTTGGCAAGCTTTTTATTCACCAGTGCTCATAGTTCTTGGCATGTGTTTCTTTAACCACCCTCTGCTTGCATCCATGAGCAAATGTCTATTCAAATAATGTTCATAAGATAGCATTATTACACAATGAATTGTTAAATTCCATCATCCAAACCTACAATTGATTTGCAAACACCTAATTCTACATGGTTGGAATTTACATGCCAAATGCATCCAATTGGAATATGGCATATAGTTTTTGATTAAGGGTAAATAGGTTTTATCGGGTTCCTAAAACCCATATACAACAAAGCATCAGCATATGGCATATAATTAATACTCTATTTAATTTCATATATGAATTGAATACCTTCCAATTTGTGCATCATGACAACTTGCCTCAAGTAGTAAGAACAAAAGGGCTTCTAAAAACCCTTAAAGTTCTGAAATTTAATATAAAAAATTAGAAAATCAAGGATAACACGTCACGGTGACCCCTATGCATCCACCTTGCATTCAAATAGAAAATAAAGAAAGATAAATGTTCTCATCTACCATGCACTGAGAGAGCAACAATCAAATTTCTCTGTATTCAAGTCACACCCAGAAGTAGACCATACTTTGCAATCATCATTGATATGTTACTTTGTCCAATTGGTAAATGTTGTCATCTTTTTTTTGCATATTTAGTAACTAAACTTAGATTAGTATCAATTGTCAAATGCCCTTAAAATTGCACATTTTTTAAAGGAGCCAGAAAGGAATATAAATGCCAGCCAGATAATGAAATTAATTGGAGAATTGCAATGTTGAATGAAAATTCTCTCAATTTTGACAAGTTTGTTCAAAATTTAATTCAATTCGTATATTTTAGTTTGTCTACTCCATTAGCAAAACATGTTGAATGGTATGTTTTTACATTTGAATGATTGCAGAAACCTGAAGTCTTGCTTTAATTTGCTACTAAGCAAATTTGTCTCATCAGTTTTGATAGTGAACATACAAATTAGAGCTCAAAGTAATTCACAAAGTGATGGACATTTGTATGTCACTAAGTTCGCAAAGAATGAACATCAATTGGAGGCAGGATTTTAAAATTTTGCTAAACAGCAAATATTCAAAGAAACTGGCTTCCACAATCTCAAGATAATAAAAAAAATGTAGAAAGCCGAGCTGTGTCACATGTATAAGGATACATATTTGTCCATGACCAAGAAAATACTTTGCTAATGAATAAAATAGTTAAAAAAGAACAAACTTATTCATAGCAGAAAAAAACAATTCCCTTGTGCCATAGATCATGCTAACCAAACAGAGGACTGATTGCTGGAGTGAGACCAATGTCAATAAGGTTGTAGCCATAGCTGATTTTGTTTCACTCAACGATTAATTGGAGTATGCATTCGTTCCACAATTCGGTTCACCGCATCCACCGTCATCACTAGTGTATCATGTTGCAAGATACTGTAAACATTTAATCCCTGCACATTGATAATATACATATATCAGCCACAACCATGCATGCTTAGGTTCCCCCAACATGTTTGAATCGTTTAAAATACAAGCTTTATGATCTGAATTGGGTACTTACTATTGAAGGTATAACATTTACATAGTGGAGATTCTGTGTGGCCAGGCAAAGATTCTGATTTATAGGGCCCCCATCAACTAATAAAATCTTCTTGCAGTTCAACTCAGAAACATACTTCACTATCTCCTTTGTTTTATGTGAAGGCAAGTCTAAATTGTCAAAAATCATCAACTGCATCATCAACAGTAATATAAGTAAAATGCATTTACCAATTCGAACTAAAGTACCCACAAAGATGTACTAAGTAACAAAAGACATCTAAGCAGTCTTGTTGAAATTCCTTCACAACTTAAGTTTGCAAGTTCCATCTAGATCATGACAATACATATATAGATTACTAGCTACCCAATCCCTCTCTCCATCCCTCATTCTATAGATACATATATATAAGAGGGATGGAAATGTATATATGGAATGGGGGATGGAGAGAGGAATTGGATAGCTAGTAATCTATAATATATATATTTATTGTTATGATCTATTTATTCCCTCCAATCCCTCATTAGTCATTACTTATGAGCGCATGTGCACGCACACACACCATAAAAAAAAAGAACACTAAAATCTCACAACATTGTTGGATTTTTATATTATGTATGAATCATGGTGTCAACATGTCAATATTGATGTGCAACATCTGTCAAATATTGTCATTTACATCTGTCGATAAATTACTATCAACAGTTGCCAAATTTGTTAGGATTTCACCAAGCAGTTAGTAATTGTTCATGTGTTTTATAAATATTTTTGAGGTAAAATTGCAAGAAAAATTAGTACTTGTAAATACAGTACAATCAAAATATAGTAAGATATTGTACTATGGCTGCATATAGATTTAACTTCATTGATTCACTATAAGAACTGTATATATATTGATTCTTCATTACAAAAAGATTACAAAAATGCTTAAAACAAGTGGATTGTGAAGATTATTTTTGTAGTAAATGCATGACTTAGCATTGATCCTGTTGCAGACAACACAAACCTAGTGACTATTTAAGGATGAGAGGATGAACTAAAATCATGAAATGCAATGAATACAATCCACATGCATCCCAATTACAATTGTCCCTCCCTAGATGACACAGTCAAATCTGAATGTAGCACAAACCTTCTGGAGTATCTCATATGTAAACAAAGTTCTCTCCATGCTATGATTTACGGTTTATCTCTCACAAATCAATACCAAACATAAATCACATACACAAATCAAATCATAGTAACAAAACCCTAACTCAATAAAAAATTCCATCCGACACAAAACCATGGTGGATTTGTCATGTTTTTGCAGCAACTGCGTGGTTGTCACATTTTGGAAGCAAATGCATGGATTTGTAAGACTGTAGCCAAAATAACACTTCTTTATTTGCAGTTGCAAGGGATTTTTTATTTGCAGTCGCAAGGGTTTTTTAGGTCACAATCATGAGGATTATTTTACTCTGCAGTATCAGTTTGAAGGCATAAACAAATTATCAAATTCCTATACACCAAAACTAGTCACAGATAGTGGGTTTCCAAATTGGGGTTACAATTTCTTGGCAAGTCTTATCAACCTCAAGTTTTTGGGCGAAGGACTCAAGAGCTGATTTGTCTCACACAAACTTGCAAGTCAGCAAGTTTTGAGGTGATTTTTAATCTATGATTCAATCTATCCCACGCATCTTTAGCATTGGTCGCTATGAGAATATGAGGTTGGATCTCATCCAAGATCCCAAACAATATGACAGTTTGGCCTTCTAATTGCCATTTTCATACTTTTGTTGCTCATCAGTATATATGGCATGTTGTTTGACACTACCATCAACTATACCCAGAGATCTTCAAACTCAAGTTGAGAACCTTTGTCTTCCATGCAAAACAATTCTCATCTCTCAAAGCAGATTTCGACGAGTGCTACAAGCCATATTATACAAGAAACCAAAAAAAAATGCAACAATTTTTCAAGAATGATATTCAAAATTACATAGATGTCCTTCAAAAAATTCAAAGACGGAGCCATCTCCTCTTGTGACCACCGTTATCCAAGGAATCAGCTTCATAACTAGCTTCCAACCTTCTCTTATTGAGTCTCTTAAGGAAAAAAGCTTCAAAAATGAAATATTTCACAAAACACATTGGCAACCAAAAAAATCAAATATTATATGGTTATGTCTCCTATAGTACCACATACAAAGCATAACAGAAGCCATATTCTGACTTGTCACTTTGTGGCATCACTAAATGCATAAAGCAAAATTATATGCCTTCTATTTCACAAGGTTCCAAAAGAGCTTCTATTCTTCAAATATAGTAAATTTGGCTTTACCATTTAAAATGCACAATTGTTTACTTTGTCATTGTGTAATTTACGACCTCTCTGGGCACAACCTACTTGTTGGTGATGGTATGATCTGTTTGTTGGATCAGCTTTGTGACTTCAAAAATAATGCAGCTTTTATAATCTTCCTTGATGCAGCCTTTCAAAACAATGCTGCCTTTTTTCTTACTTTCTCTTCTCAAGTTGAAACCTACGGTGGCCTCTAAAAAATTGGAGCAGCCTCTTGCTGGGTGCTCTACATATTGGGTGCAATTGCTTGTGTAAGGCAGCCCTTTGATCTAAAACTACTTTCAATTTAAAATGCCTTGACATGCCACACAACAAATTGATTCATTGTCAGTTTGTCCTTCAAAACAATGGTTGGAAGCAATCATAGGAAAAATGGTAATGCTCTCTTCTACAAGCATAACCTTCAATGGCTTGGTAGGAGCACTATGTAGCTTCTCCTCACTTGTGGAATGAGACTAACCCTCTTCCACTTCTCACCAATGCTGCTCTAAAATACCAAATGTGGAGAGAAAAGCTGAATTAATGATAATCCATGAAAGACTGAGGTTAGGCCTCTAGTACTTATCAACAACAGACCTATGCTAGCTCCATAAATATGAACACTCTTCTACCATTCCAATATCCATTCAATATGACTATTACAAAACACAAACATGCTCAAAATTGGTATACACATGGAAGACAAAAAGAACAGAGATCAAACACAAGTCAAATGAGGAGCAAAACCAACTTTCAGCTGGAGAAAACCCAAGATGAGTGCAAAAAACACCAAGAAGAGTATGCAAAAGCATCTCATGCCACTACCTCAGATGTTTGCACAGGTATTACATCGCCATACATGGTTCATTGAGACTTACAACATCAAATGCAAGCCTCTCCACACCTACTCTACCTACCGCAACAATGAAAACCCTAACTTTCCTATGCAAATCTACCAAACAAGCATGTAAAAGGCATTTGTCAGAAGTGCCACCCGTGCAGCCACAAGTTAAGACAAGTTATAGACCTCTAACTTTTCATGGCCCCTAGGAAGAGAAAAAGACATACAATGAATTGATTCAATATATGAAACCATTCATCTTCCACTCACTGCCCATGACAGTGTGTTTGCTAGTATTTTGTTCACCACTTCATGGTGAGTTCATCGCTAGGGTTTCTACGTTTGAAGAGGCAAACACATTCAACCACTATGTAAGCGACAAACTTGCAAAACTTTACCTTTTCAATTAGTGCTGACATCTGCAAATTGAACCAAAGTGCACTAAGATGTTCTGAATGATCCCATACACCATCAAATCCACCTTTCCAATTGCCATGCAAAATGTACCATCTTTTTAAAACAAAATGTTCTCACTAGTGCGAGTCTTGAGAAGTGACATCTAACTAACCCCATTGGACCAACAACCTTGACCCGATTTGTTGGAATCAAATAATGTATTGTTCAATGAAACATTATTTCATACACTCAAAAAAGGGTGGTATTTCTATAATTATCCACCAACTCCTTAAACACCATTCCCATATGGGTTGATAAACAATAAAAAATCCCACTAATATACTAGAATAAAATAATAATATAGGATACTGTAATGTCCCCTTTTGGATATACTTAAATTTTTCCCTAAAATCACAATTTCAAAGTAAGAAGTATATCTTATTACATTACAACTTCCAATAAACTCCGATTTTAACCCTGCAATAATGTTAGCCAATAACTCATTAACAAATAGTTGATCATTTGTACTATTTGCAACATCCTTTAAATTATTTGGCATATATAAGGTTCATTGATCTTAAACACATAAGTAACTATTAACACGAATTCAAAGTTATTAGCCACTCTAATAATCAACCATTGGGAAGATTGGAGATGAAGCCGCAATAGGATGCTCGGAGCATTTCTTCTTTCTAAGCCCAAGGGTGGATAGGCAACCCCCTTGGCCCACAAATGGCAGACACTTCAGTCATCCATTATGGGTGGTCTACTTAGCATGAAATCTCGTAATTGCTATCCCCCTTGTACTTCTGACTCTTCTTCCCCTAATTGATTGTAGAGGATTAAGTAAAATGGGAGTTTAATCATAATAGGGATTGGATGGGAAACACGATAAGTTCGCCCGAATCTATCCCAGCTAAGCCCAAGAGCGGATATACCATCCCTCTTGGCTCCAAGTGGCAGACCTTCGGTCATCCACATGAGTGGCCTACTTAGTGGGTAAACTTGTATCTACGTTCCCTATCCATGCTACCTTATCCAATTCCATAGAGATTAAATAGCATATCATCATCCACAATATATATTATAGTGCATACACAATGCTTTGCTAAAATATAAACTGCTATATTCTGAGATGCAAATATATTAACGGTTGCTGACTTCTGCCCTTGTCTGCTGAGTGTAGATAATTATGTTTGATCTGCTCCAATTGCCTTCTTGTCCAATCTGTTCTTAGCATTCAAAATATATTGTTAGTGTAAATCAAACGAATAAGAATCTATTACCCTATTCATATTAAAGAACCATAATTACCTATAAGGCTCAATAATTGCTGTAAGCATCTATTAAAATAATATTGTTATATTTAGTTTAATGGTCAAATAAGATATTAGAATATACTTTTCTTGTATTCTTTTAGTTAGCTTTCAGTTAGGATCAATTAAAGCTTTCAGTTAGCTTTTTTAGCTTTCTATTACTTTCAATTAAGCCTTCAGTTAGCTCTTATTAGTCTCGCTATTATTAGCTCTTTGTAGTTCTATATAAGAATGTGTTTGCTTCTTATTTCAATCAAAAAATTATCTTGCCAATAATTCGATGTGTGTTCATAATAATTTTATGGTATCAGAGCTCAGGTTTCGGGATCGGTTAGTGCGTGAATTCTATGGATGGTGAAGTGATGAATTCAATGCAAGACATAGGGAATCGTGCCAAGGGTGAATGTACGAATTTCATATAAAGATTTTTTGACAAATTTTTTTCTTACAAAAAATCTGTGGGTATTACTTCTCCAAAAAAAAAAAATCGGAATTTTACAGATTTTTTCCAAATTTTAGTAGATTTTTCCTGAAATTTTTTGCAGATTTTTTTCCAAAAAAAAAATTGGCACCTAGGGTTTCAGAATTTTTTTTGCAGGTTTTTTTATCAAAATCATGACCTAGGGTTTTGCAGCAGTGTGACAGCAGTTATTTTGCATCTTTTTTCCGATTTTTCGGACAAAAATCGTGGTTTTCCGCCTCTTTGTGCAAACTAGGGTTCTAATTTTCTTTTTCAGACCTAGGGTTTCATTGTTTTTCGTGACTTCATATTACAGGAGGGATGGCTTCATTACCCAACATCATGTTGGAAGGCAATCAGAGGTTCAACGGAAAAAATTACAACACCTAGAAACATTGGATGCTCACCATCTTCAAATACAAGTGCCTTGATCAGAGTGTCCTTGGTACAGACACATGTTCTACAATTGCAGGAAAGGACCAGGGCAAATTTGATGGAAATAATCGAGAGGTGGTTATGCTTCTCTAGTTATTTGTAACAGATGAGATGCTTCTAGAGGTTCCTTCAGGCAAGACCTCAATTGAGATTTGGAAGCACCTGCGAGATCTGCATGAGACGTCAAACAAGGGCATGACCTTCTTCCTGAAGAATATGTTATTCTTGATCATGATGGACGAGAAGATGTCTTTGTAGGATCACTTGATGAAGATCAAAGACATTCGCGATCAGCTAGAAGCAATAGGTCGCAAAATGGAAGAAGACTTGTGGTTATCACACTAAAGAGTTTACTACACTCATATGAGCACTTTATTGAGACTCTCAATATCACTTCTACAACAGTTGACCTAAAGTTCAATGACTTGTGCAACAAACTCTTACAGCAGGACAAATGGAAGAAACAGTTCGGTAGCAATAGTGATACACCCACTGTTGAGCAGGCCTTCACAACCAAGGACAAGGGCAAAGGCAAGTGGCCTCAGAGGAAAGGTCAAGAGAGTTCTAATGATTCTTCAAAGAATTTGAAGACTATGGCATGTCACTATTGTGGAAAACTTGGTCACATGAAGAAACACTGTAGAAAGAGGTTGGCTGATTGGAAATCCAACCAAGAAGGGTCTCAACCAAAGGCCCATGTTGCACAACATTCTGAGCAAAAGGAGTTTGCCTTCTTTGCATTTATGGCCAAACAACCAGCAGATCACACCAAGTCCTCAGCTTGGTACATTGGTTCTGGAGCATCCAAACATTTCACTCTCAGGAAGGATTGGTTCACTGACTATACAGTTTGTTCAGATTCAGTGATCTTTGGTGGCGGCGAGTAGTATATAGTGGTTGGTAAAGGTAATGTCCAATTCACATTTGAAGGAAAGAATCTTCTTTTCCTCAATGTATAATATGTACCAAGAATGGAGCTCAATTTGCTCTCAGTGAGTCAAATTATGCACCATTGTCCTAAGTTGGACATCATCTTTAGCACGCACAAGTGCCACATAGTTGACAAGGAGTCCAAGTAGACTACAGTAGTTGGCATTGAAGACCATGGTTTGTATTGGCTAGTTGACAATGGAGAGGTTCAGGAGCATGCATTGGAAGCCAAGAGTTCATCTGCGATTAGTACTATGTGGCATCAACGTTATGGGCATCTTAACCTATCCTATCTCTCTCAGCTGGCTCAAGAGCATATGGTGGACAGTTTACCTGACATCCAGCAACAGATTCAGGGTGTTTGTGGAGCATGCCAAGTAGGGAAGCAACATAGATCTTTGTTCTCAGAAGGACAAGCTTGGAGAGCTCACAGAGTCCTTCAGCTAGTACATATAGATATGTGGACCATTGAATACCTCATCCATCACGGGTGCTAGGTATTTTCTATTATTTGTTGATGATTTCAATAGGAAAATGTGGGTGTTTTTCCTAAAAGCAAAATCAGAGGTTTTTAAACAATTTCAAATTATTAGTGGAAAAAGAGTTTGGTTGTTCTTTGATCACTCTTAGGTCTGATAATGGGGGTGAATTTTGCTCACACAAATTCATGGACTTTTTTGCTAAACACGATATCAAAAGACAGTACACCACACCTTACACTCCATAGCAGAATGGAGTTGTTGAGAGATGGAATCGAACTATTAGAGAGAAGGCCCGATGTATGATGGAGAACAGGAATGTTCCCAAGAGGTTTTGGGTTGAGGCAGTTTATACTGTTGTTTATCTTCTCAACAGGTCTCTGACACGGGCAGTGAAGGAGAAGATTCCAGAGGAAGCATGGTCTAGGAGGAAACCAAAGGTGAGCCATCTGAAGATTTTCGGTTCTACAGCATATGTTTGGATTCTAGATGCTAAGAGAACCAAACTAGACTCCAAGAGTCAGAAGTTAATGCTCACAGGGTACAGTGATAATCATAAAGCCTATCGACTGATTGATGTGCACGCTGACCACTTGACATTCAACAAGGATGTGGTGATTGATGAAGTTGGGCCTTTTTAGATCTCTTCTAATATCGAGAGTATTGTGGATCATCCTTTGAAGGCTAAGGACTTAGGTGTTCATTTCCCATTAGTTACACCTAAAGGGGGGGACTCTGATGATTCCGAACATGTGGAATCCCCAGGCACATATACCACCAGCAGTACCAGATGATCTTCTTCAGGAGAACTTGGAAGAGCATCCAAATGATATAGTACCGAATGGTCCACGACATGATGCTCATGTTGATTTGGATAGATAGGGTTCGACAATGAAACCTAAGTGGTGGGAAAAACTCATTGGTAATGTTCGGGATGATGAACTACTTGAGGGTCAATCATCTAGAGGCAAGAGCATACATAACACTGTTATTTTTTCTCTTATGGCTAACATTCAGGGTGTTTACAATTAACAAGTATTTGGGACAATAGGGATTCCAGCACAGTCCTTCAGATCCGAATCTATATGTCAAGAGAATAGGCAATAACATCATCCTTCTTGTCATTTATGTGGATGATATCATCATTACAGATAGTGAGGAGCATTTGATTGACCAAATCAAATGTAATTTGTGTCACACTTTTGAAATGACAGACTTAGGCAAACATTATTGCCTAGGTGTAGAGGTTTGGCAAACAGGTGGTGGTATTTTTATTTCACAATCTAAATATGCCAGGAGTTTGCTAGACAAGTTCAGAATGACAGATTGCAAAATCACATCTACACCCATGGAGAAAAGGCTGAAGCTTTCAGCCAACATAGACTCAAAGGTGATCGATGAGTCAGTTTTCAGGCAACTAGTGGGCAGCCTTATCTATCTTACAGCCACTAGACCTAATTTGAGCTATGTTGTGAGTTACATTTCCCATTTTATGACAGCCCCAAAGGCAAACTGTTGGGTTGCAGTGAAGCGGATACTGAGATATGTGAAAGGGACACTTGACTTTGGCATTCTATATAGCAAAATCAAAGATCCTAGGTTGGTTGGGTTCACAAATTCAAATTGGGCATGTTCAGCTGATGACAAGAAGTCCACTTTTGGGTATGTTTTCAGTCTTGGTATGGGTGCAGTCACATGGACCAGTAAGAAGCAACAGGCAGTAGCTCTTTCCTTGATCGAAGCAGAATGTTGAGGAACTGTCAAAGCAGCATGTGAGGCAATATGGCTTCAAAGGATGCTTTCAGACATGCAGATGTCTCAAATAGGGCCTTCGCCCTTGTTTTGTGACAATCAAGGGGTGCTAAAGCTTGCCAATAATCCAATCTTCCACGAGCATACCAAGCATGTAGAGCTTCATTATCATTTCATACGGCAACTTGTAGATGATAGATCAATAATGTTGCATTATTGTCCCACTGAAGACAAGACTATAGAACTTTTGACCAAGTCTTTGAATCCTGACAAGTTTGTAAAATTTCAAGATAAGCTTAGTGTAGTTAATAAATAGATTGACAATTAAGGAAGTGTATTAAAATAATATTGTTATATTTAGTTTAATGGTCAAATAAGATATTAGAATATACTTTAAGTATATTCTTGTATTTTTTTAGTTAGCTTTCAATTAGGATCAATTAAAGCTTTCAGTTCGCTTTTTTAGCTTTCAATTACTTTCAGTTAAGTCTTCAGTTAGCTTTTATTAGTCTCGCTATTATTAGCTCTTTGCAGTTCTATATAAGAATGTGTTTGCTTCTTATTTTAATCAATCAATTATCTTGGCAATAATTTTGTGTGTTCATAATAATTTTAGCATCATTATTACATAATCGTGTATAATTTTGTTGATGTTTAAATGCAGCTTCAGTCGTATTTCTTCCAGCTTCTCCTTTACATCATTTGATAAATTAAATATTAGCTATGAGGCCATTTAATTTATAAGTATCTAGAGGCACGAGCTTATGATTGAAGAGTCATCATTTAAAGAGTTGTTGAGGCCGACCTCACTCTCATTTGTTTACAAGGTGCAAAAGATATTATTTCTTTGGTGGCCGACCTTTTCTCTTGGCACATTATTTTATGAAGAGGTTCTTTCTTGCTGGCCGACTTGGTGGTGAAAAGTCACGTCCTCCTTCTTGTCTCTTGTATATATACTCATTCATTTGATCATTGTTTATCATCCAATACATATTGTTCTTCCACTAGTCTAAGGTGCGAATAAGAAAGGAGCAGAGCAGATTAGTAAATCTGTTATGAAAAGTCTGAAGATCATCAAGTCAAGTTCGATATCTTTTCTGTATATGCAAGTTCATCCAAGAGCAGTGCGAGTTTGAGTAAAGTGCAGATTGAGATCTGAGTATAAGGCAGAGATATCCTGACAGTTTATATCACTCAGTCCTGTACTTACATCAGTTTGTGATGCTACTTATTGGCCTCCATTTGTAAAGGAGTTTCTCATTTGTGAATCAATAATATAAGAGATATTATTGGCTGGGTTTTTCTCCCTCAAGAGGAGGGTTTTCCCAGGGTATCTGCTGTGTCTTGTGTTAATTTTTAAATTAATTTCTGTGCATGTCAATCTGATCATTAAATTTAACAAATTTTATATAAATATATATGTATATATTTCTAATTACTTTCAATCTTTCAATAATCATTTCATATGAACAGATATATATATATATATAGTCCAAATATATTCTTGCAATAATACTTAATCTCTTATAATCTATTTCTTCCTCCCAATCTGCTATTTTATCCTCAGTGTAGATATTTATTTCTAGTTGATTCCCTGTTTATATCCTCTGCTGCCGCAGACTTCTTTCTCCTTCAAATCTGCATATATCTCTTTTAGATTTGCATATTTGTCTTTTGATCTCCATATATATCTATATCTATATATATATATATATATTTTTTTTTGCTGCTGTATAAATCTTCTCCCTTTTATTTCTCCTTGCCTCCCTGAAGAGAGGCATCTTTTTGAATAGCAATAGCTTTTTGAAAGGGCAGGACTTATTGTTTCCTCCTTAATGCTGATCGCTGCCTTATAGACTCAGCCTCCAACATCATAATCGCTGCCTTGTTAAAATATATATTCGCTGCTTTTCCTAACTCTTGCCTTTTATTATGGAATCATTGCCTTCATTATTATTATTTTTGATTGCTGCTTCCAATATGTATTATCTCATGTTTATATATTTCTATTAATATATCATATGTTTGTTATTTTACTATTATATTTATAAATTTAATTTATTGTTAATATATTTATTTTTATATTAGTTTTATACGTATATTGTAATAATATTAAATTGATAACAGTCATTTTAATATTTTTAATATCATTTATAATGATTATAATTATAATAATATTTAAGTTGTTAATATTTATATTTATTTTATTTATTTATTTATTTGCATTTGAACGCTTTATACTTTAGTGTTACAATTTCGGGGGCATGACAATGTTTTCAAAAGATACAAAATATGTTGTGGAACATTTGTTCATGTTGGATTCCTATTTAAGGAGCCACAAGCTCATGGATCCCATGACAAACTACTTTAATGCTTTAGACACTCACAACAGATTCCTTGCATATCATATATGAATAAATCCTTTGTTCCACAAAGTTTCCAAGGCAGGAACAGCAGGACACATTTTCAGGATGATAGCAGACAGGAGGCCTTTTTTAAGGGACAATAAAGGAATGTCAATTAAAAATATAGGAAATTTCAATTATTCATATCTAAGGCATTCATGATATACATTATAGAACCATAATACATGACATTAGAGTTGAATTGAGATTTCAAACTAGAATCAACACACAAATTAACAAAATTTCATTGCTTTCATTGTTAATATGCATAATGCATATATATTATATAAAAATTACAATGAAATGCCCACCAGCTACAATTTACAATTACAAAATGACAAAAACATAGAAAATCTACCATGAGCCTAATTTTTGTTTGCTAAAACTGCATCAAAATTAGAGTCTTAAGTCTGAATTACTCCCAATATGAGGGACTACCTCATCCAATGGTGTACCTCAATAAGCCCCTCCTATGTCTCATCCTCATCAATCTCTGTGGCATCTTCAAGATCAACATCCCAACATGTGGATGAAGTTTGACAATACTCAAAAGGTTTTAGAAGTCACAAGGCACTATGCACAACCACCAACTTCCCTACAAATCGAAACACAAGACTATTTGTCTTAACAAATTGAATGAAGTGGCAAGCATCTCCAATTCCATGACATCCTTGCCATGCCATGTCCACCATTTGATAGGATCACTTTGAACTAACATAGCCCTATCTGTCCTGGCCTCTAGTTTGTTGAATGTTGGCCTTGGAAGATTAACTAAGGCAATCCATTGTTGTCAAAGTAAAGCTATCTCCTCAATGCTATACATCTTTTGAAGGGCCTTCGAGAACTCTTCTTTCACTTCATCTTCAAAAGGAGGCACTCTCCAGACCTTGGTGCATACCATTTGGGATTTAGAGCATAGGCTGCCATATGAAGCAGAGCATTTATAGTGTTCCACTGTGATGTCACTATGGACCAAATATGCTCCTCATATAGTCTCAAATTAGATTCCCAGCTATGAATTGCTTGCTTAATTTAACCAATCATGTTGTCAAATGCTTCATAAATTTCCCCAAGACTAGGAGACTCTGTATCAAGTTATCAACATATCTAATCACCTATAAAACAAGTGAGATGAAAGAATAAACATATTTGCAAGAAAAATATTCAAATAAAAAAAAAAACTCAATTTTGATTTGAAATTAAAATACATAATTTTTCAAAACTTAAAATACAATGTAAGGCAAAAAAATAAAATTTGACTTAATAATTTAACTAAGAGTGGACCACCAATCATCATCAAAGATCTTCCACTTCACACTTTTCCCTTCAATTGTGCTTACCTATGACCACCTACCTTACTTGACATTTCCCATTATTTATTGTAGAGGCTCTTTAACTTAGAGCATCCTCTCTAACAAGATGAAGTGACTAGCATATCTAGTCTCCACAAGTTTGAAAAATTATTTCTTCAGAAAAGTTTCTAATGGTGCTAATGAGCTGTAATGGTTACATAAGAAAATCCATGTCTCTAGCTTCTACCACCATTATCTTCACACAATCTATTTTCCCAATGTCTTTCAATGCATTGTTTCATGTGTGAATATATGGGGTCCAAAAATAGTGTTTGTAAGCACAATTTACCATCATGGCATGTAATCTACAAACAAATGTTGAGTCGCTGACAACATGTACAACATTTGAGGCCCCAACCTCCTCTATGGCCTCTTTCAAAGTTTGAAACAGAAAGTCCAGATTTTTGTGATTTTGTGAGCGATAAACAACTTTAAGAAAATAAGTACATTGTAGATATGACTATGATATTGATCAAAAGCCAATGTGTAATAGCCATACAGCCATCCATGATAATTGAGCAACATATCTTTCACTAAGTTTGTCTCACGTTCTCCATCAATAAACTCACCTTGGAGTACTCGCTATTAAGGAGGGCAATATGTAGTCTATGTTCTCTATAGGGGACACATGAGGAAACAATGGCATTTGTCTTTTTCAACATTTCTCTAAAATGGGGAGAATGTGCCACATAAAATGGGATGGCATGAGCGGAGGAAAATAAGTCAACCAAAGAATCTACCTCTTTTTGTGATTGCACATTCAACATCCTTGCAACACTAGTAACCCTTCTTCTTTCTTTGGTAAAACCCTCTCCATGTTGATACTCAATATCCATGCTATGGGTAGGGAGAGTAGATTGCATAGTCTCTATTAGCACACCCTTATTTCTTGCCTCACCCTCCATGTACAACCTAGATGCCTTGGCCATCTCAACTAGGATCTTTTTCGCAACCTCTTAGCCTATGTCCAATTCTAGATAAAAGATTACTATAAACCTTTGTGTAGTCACCCTTGTGATCCTTGTCGCAAATATGCTATAATCCATGTCTACTTTCCCCTCAACTTTTTTTCTTGTCTATCTATAGAAGTTGCAAATTGTAAATGGAGTTTTTGGGATTGAATGGCCCCTTAGCATAAGTTTTTAGGAATGGAAGGCCATTCAAATGGGTTACTTCTCACTTCACGTGTAGCACTCCCACACTCAAAAGAACCCCCAATACCTCTATGGCTTACTTATCGAATCTCAACCTCATCACTACCATAACCCTCATTGTTGCTCATATTGTTTTTTAAATTTATTATTATTATTTTTTAAATAAAATAAAAAAGCTGCATACATTAAAAAGCCAAAATAACTGCCTAGGTGTTTGAAACTTTTAAAGAAAAAAAAAATCAAATCATTTGTGAAAATGACCAATAGATGTTAAACTTACCTCAAATGATGTAGTTTTGATGCTCCGTTGTCTTCTTATCACTATTGTTCTCTTTCTTCATCTTCTCACAAAATGCAAAAATGAGGAAACTTTATGTTTTTAAGTGGTTTTGGGTCGTTAAAGGGCTGTCTTGGGGGCCTTGTGCCCCCGCCCCCAACCCTCCCCCGCACCCAGCCCATTATTTTCTTATTATATTGTTTTTTTCAATTTATTTTTTGGCATTCTAGGCCATAGGGGACAATCGGCCTTCCCCTAACATCCATGCCAATTTCTAGAATATCCCATTTCTAGAATATCCCTTATAATTTTTCTAATCGGGGATGGCCCAAGAACATTTCCTAGCCTTCCCCGCATCTCCAAAACATCCAAGGATGTGAGCAGCTAGAAATCCCTAGGATACACGTCCACATGTAACATTTTGAAGATAAGTCTCAAGAGGAAGAAGATGCTTTCAGACTATCATTACCTTGAGATCACCACAAAGAGTGAAAGTAAGATGAGGAATGTAAGGCAAGAAAATGGGGAAACTATAGAAGATTATAATAGGAGATTCAAAATAATTGTAAAAAAGTAAGAGGAACCCTTAAATGAGATGATAGTTTGCTCATGACTTACAACCATGTCTTACGCTAGCAATGGACAAGTACTATACAAGATGTTCCAATAGGCACAAGAACATGCAACCAAAGTATAAATTCAATCACAATTGCCGTAGGATGATACTACATTAGAGTACAAGAATAGCTAGGAAGTATGCAATTGAAGCATAAAATCATAATTAAAGGGAAGGAGATAGTACAATTGCCACAATTTCACTAGTAAACAGTGGAGTAAGCACAAGCACTAGACTAAGGTACTCTAGTTGTGCTAAATTCCATTATAAGCACAAGTGTCCACATTACTTAATGTCTAGAAGAAAAACAGCAAAAATTTCAATTTAGATAGGCCCATTCAATGTACCATAGATGATAGGCACCTCATTGCAAGCACTGATTCTTTATCATGGGCAAAGAATGTGCTGCCAAATCTAAAGAGTTTGGAATTTCATACATTTGTGGTCATTATTGTAAGTAGCACCACCAACATTGTAACACCCACCCATTCGTTGCCTTGAGATATCTTGGTTTTGGCATTGTTTTTTGACGATGTATCGAGGGATGCATAGGTCATGCTTGTACTTGTTGCTTTGGGTGCTTATCGTTGTTTCAGCTTCACCATTTTCATTGATAGTCCTTGTTATGACTGTTGTGCTTGCCCTATATGGTGTGTTTGGACCACCCACATGTATCAAGATGGTGTTCCTCAACATGTTGGTTGTTGGTATATTGGTTGCTTTGAGTTGAGTGTATGAAATTGTGTCAAGTTCCTTTTGAGGACTTGATGTATTTTGTTATTGTTGTGTTCATTGAGATGTATATGTTATGCCTTATATGCCTAGTTTATCATAATGCTTTATTTCATGGATATTAGCATATCTATCATGATTATACATTATATATGATGTTCAACCCAATTGGATGGTTTTCATGTACTTTTCTTATTATATATTGAGTAGGTACACTTGACGTCTATGTTGAGTGGGTGTAGGTACAGGGTTATTTCTCCACCTGATATGTAGGTCTGAGTTATTTCCCAGTATTGCACTTGTTTGAGTGCAAGATGAGCCTTGTTTTCCCTTATTGTTTCAGATCCAAATCGGCAGCAATTCTGGACTTCATGTGTTGTGGAAAACCAGTAAATGCATAATTTATATTGTGGTTGTTATTTCCTGTTTGCATGCAATTATTTTTTAAAGATTAAAGTATGCGTGTGAATAGTATGATGCATTGAGAATTGGGAAATTGAGAAAGAAAAGAAAAGGGAAATGCTATTTGAAATGCATTAAAAATAAAATTTAATCGTTGCAATTAGTTAAAATTGTTATTCAAATTTTCTCCTTTAGCTTTGGAAAATGATTAAAATACTTGAATTGCCTAGAAAAAAATTAAATTGCATTATTTTATTTACCTTTGGAAAAAGAAATGAATTAGACAGTTTAATTTAATTGCTATATGTATTTTTGTGAGAATGAAAATAAAAGTGAAAAAGAAAAGAAAATAAGAAAATAGAAATAAAGTGCAAAAGATAACTAAAAATTAGAAAATGGAAAAAATGAGATAAAAGGAAAAAGACAATCTTTTATTGATTCCTTACTATTTGAAAATCTCTTATTCTTGTTAGTTTTAGGATCAGAATTTAAATAAGCAGAAATAAAAACAATTTCACACAGATTGACACAGAATATACCCTGGGAAAACCCTTCAACTTGAGGGAGAAAAAACCAGCAACAAAATCTCTCTTATATATTGAAATAATGGCAACAATTCTCTTTACAATGAGGCCAAACACAAGGCCAAGAATCAGCACCTCACCTGATGCACATTCAGATATAAAATTCGCACTCCTTGATAAACTCAAACTGCTGTAGGAGAAATTCACACTTAGCAGATGGAAATGGGCGAACTTGACTTGATGATGGATGAATGAAAATGAACTCATATATATACAAGATGGAGGAGAGGTCGCACCTCTTCATGAGCAAGGGTCGGCCAAATATGAAATATAATTCAAATGAATCGGTGCGAATATCAAGGAGGGTCAGCCCAAAAAATAAATAATAATAAGTTGCCAAGTGAAGCGCCTCTTCACTTTATTAAATGCAATAAATAAATAGCCAAAGGCTATATGAAATTTATTGTTTATTGATGCAAGGCGGAAGTATGTAGCCTGCAGCTATAACATCAACACTCCCTCTTAGCTAGGGAGGAATACTTCCGATACACAAGGTCATGGAATCTCTCAACATGACACCCACAATGGCTACACCCATATGTGGAGAGGAACACATCACAGAATCACTCAACCTGATATCAACCATCATGGCTACTCCAATGTATGGCAAAGCATATGAGCACAAGTTCCCACCACGGAATCACTCAACATGATGTCGTCATCTCATCATGACGTCCACCATGGCTATTCCCAGAGGGTGGATAAGCACAAGTGATGTTATCATGGACTCACTCAACATGACATCCACCATGGCTACTCCCAAAGGGTGGAAACAAGGGCTTTCACCTCAAATTTCTTTCATAGAGAAAGATGCATTAAACAAGGGCTTACACCTCAAATTTCTCTCACAGAGAAAAATGCATTAGACAAGGGCTTGCACCTCAAATTTCTTTCACAGAGAAAAATGCATTACACAAGGGCTTGCACCTCAAATTTCTCTCATAGAGAAAAATGCATTAGACAAGGGCCTGCACCTCAAATTTCTCTCACAGAGAAAAATGCATTAAAGAAAATCACAGAAGATCACGGAAGCTAAGTCTCCCTCTCAGCTAGGGCTTCATACTCCACAATTCCAAGCTTGTCTCGAAAGTACACAAACTTTACTTTGGAGAGAGGCTTGGTGAGAATGTCGATCGTCTGCTCATCAGTGCTAATGTACTTCAACTGGATAGCTTTCCTCAATACCATATCTCTGATATAGTGGTATTTGATCTCAACATGTTTTGTTATGTCATGAAACACTGGATTGACAGAAAGCTTCACACAGCTTTGATTATCACAATGAATGACAGTCGGCTCCAATGATTGTCCAAACAAGCCTGCAAGGAGCTTTCGAAGCCACACTGCTTCTCGAGCTGCCACACAAGCTGCAATATACTCGGCCTCTACAGTGCTCAGTGCCACTGAAGACTGCTTCTTGCTACACCAAGAGATCATCGCAAACCCCAAACTAAAACAACATCCAGAGGTGCTCTTCCGATCAGCAACACACCCTGCCCAATCTGCCCAATCAGAATAAGAATATCCATGCAACTTCAAGTCCACGCCAGAAGAATATCTCAAGCCATACACAACTGTGCCATGCAAGTATCTCAGGATATGTTTTGCTGCAACTAGATGTATTTGCCTCAGTTCACACATGAACTAACTAAGAGCACTCACTGCATAGCAAATATCTGGTCTAGTATTGACTAGATACATCAACGATCCAATCAACTGCCTGTACATAGTAGGATCCACTAGATTAGAGCTAGTTGTTGCCTCCTTTAGCTTTTGAAAATTGGTTTCCATCGGTGTACACATGGATTTGCAATCCATCATACCAAACCTCTTCAAGATGTCTATTGTATACTTCCCTTGACTCAAAATGATCTCATTAGGCCTTTGCCATACTTCTAAACCAAGGAAGTAATGCATGTACTTAAGATCCTTAATTTCAAATTCAGAAGCCAACTCCTTCTTGCATTTGATAATGAGGTGTTCTTCTCCAGTAAGAAATAGATCATCAACATAAAGAACCAAGATCAATGCCTCACCAACAATTACCTTGAAGTACAGGTTTGAATCAGCATCATTCTTGGAGAAGCCTAAGCTCAACAGGTATCGATCAATCCTCTCATACCAAGCACGAGGAGCCTGCTTAAGGCCATGCAAAGCCTTCTTCAATCTACAAACATGAGACTCCTTCCCATGAACCTCAAATCCATCAGGTTGCTCAATGTATACCTCTTCTTCAATTACACCATTTAGAAATGTTGTCTTCACGTCCATCTGATGTAACTTCCATCCTTTAGCTGCTGCAATAGCAATGAGAGTCCTGATGGAGGTATAACGAGCAACTGGAGCAAATGTTTCCTCATAGTCTATTCCCTCTTTTTGAGAGAACCCCCTAGCCACAAATCTAGCCTTGTACTTCTCAATGCTTCCATCAGCCACATGCTTGGTCTTGAAAAGCCACTTAGAAGATACAACAGATTTCCCTTCTGGTCTAAGTACTATATCCCAAACATCGTTCTTGAGGATAGATTGATATTCTTTAGCCATAGCATCTCTCCATACTTGCTGACTTGAAGCTTCCTCAATACTGGAAGGCTTAGATTCAATCATTTGACTCATCTATGCAACATAGCTTGAAAACTTCTGAGGTCTTTTTGCTTTCTCTGAATGTCCCTCTAGGGGCTGCAAACTTTTCTACCTCCTGCATTGTTTGCCTAGCCCATAGAGGTCTCTTTCGACCTATGACAATATCTCTCGGCCCATCAGTAGGTTCCAAAGGCTCAATTGGATCACCATCTTCTTCTGGTTCAGGAGACTCCCTCTAGATCTCAGGAGTATGGTCAACTTCCATGTCCTGAGGAGTCTCATGGTCTTCATTATCGAGCCTTTAGATCTCTTGAATGCAACATCCTCTTCAAATGTAACATCCCTGCTAATCTCTATCAGTTTCTGACCTAGAATGTAAATCTTGTAGGCTTTTGAAGACTCATTGTAGCCCACAAATATTCTCTTCTTGCCAAATGGTTCCAACTTTGTCCTTTTATCTTTAGGCACATGAACATACACAGGACAACCAAAGATTCTCAAATGACTGACTTCAGGCTTCACACCTGTGAAAGCTTCTTCAGGAGTCATGTTCTCCAAAATATGATGAGGGCTTTGATTCTGAACATACACAGTTGTCCTAGATACATCGGCCCAAAGGAAGGTTTGCAGATCTTGATCATGGATCATGGCTTTAGTTGCTTCTACGATGGATCTGTTCTTCCTTTCTGCTACACCATTTTGTTGTGGATTGTAGGGGGCACAAAACTTCCTCTTAATTCCTGCCTCAACACAAAAGTTATGAAAGCTTCCAGAGATGTATTCTCCTCCGTTGTCAGATCTTAGAACTTTGATCCTCTTCCCGGACAAGTTCTCTACTTGAGCTTTAAATTCCTTGAATCTCTCAAGTACTTCCTCAAATTCTTTAGTCTTTAAGAAATAAATCCGAGTCTTTCTAGAGTAGTCATCAATGAAAATTACATAATACAAGAAACCACTCAAAGAAGCAACAGACATTGGACCACAAAAATCAGAATGAACAAGATCTAGAATGCATTTAGATCTACTTTCACTACTATGAAAAGGTCCTTTAGTATTCTTACCCAAAGCGCATCCTCGGCAAGTACCTTCATGCTCCTGGTTGAGTTTAGGAATGTCAGTGACCATCTTCTCCATGGTTGGAAGTGCTCTAAAGTGAAGGTGAGCAAGTCTTCTATGCCAAAGCTCACACGAACTTGATGAATCGTGCAACAAAGCCTGTAGTGGACGAGTGGAAAGTCTGTAGAGACATTCTTGCCGAACACCAATCACTCGGGCTGACTTGATGCTAGAGTTCTTCAGTCATGCAAGAACTTTTCCTTTAGAGAATGCAACTTGATATCCCTTACCTTCTAAGGCTGAAATTGAGACAAGGTTCCTCTTGATGCCTGGTACAAATAATACATCACTCAACTGAAGAGAGATGTCGAAATCTAAGTGTAGAGAGGAGGTTCCAACACCTTTCACCAAATAGCATGCATCATCTCTAATTATGACTTGAACACTTCTATCTCTCTCCACTAAATCTGAAAGATGTTCTCTAAAAGCAGTAATGTGACGGGAGGCACCACTATCAATCAACCAAGTGTTGCTATCTGTTGGAACATTGCTTGATAAGGCAGAATAGAATAGAAATCCACTTGAATCCTTCTGAGAAGAGATCTCACCCACATCTGCAACTAAAGCATGTTGTTTAGGTCTAGTTGGACAATCTTTTGCATAGTGACCAAACTTGTCACATTTGAAGCACGGTATGTGGGAAAGATCCTTCTTCTTCTTAGATGCAGGAGCACCATCTGATCTTCTATCTTTGTTCCTCTTGAAGTTGCCTTTCTTCCCTTCTCTTCCTTTCTTCTTCGAAGATTGAGCGGCATGTACACGAATCTCTTCATTGGTAGAACTTTTCCCATTGCCTCTTGCTGCTAATCTCGATTCCTCTTGAATGTAATCTGTCCTCAAGCGATCAAACTAAGGTAGCTTTGATCTCCCACTAATTCCTTGGATAAATGGCTCCCAAGAATGAGGAAGACCATTAAGCGCCAACATAACCAAATCCTTATCATCAACCATGTACCCAATGGTAGAAAGCTGATCTCTCAACTCGGTGATCTTCATGAAGAAGGAGATAACAGAATCTCCTTTCGCCATCTTGACATGATGAAGTTGTTGCCTCAATGCAAGAGCTCTGCTTGTATTATTGATCTCATACATTTCCTCCAAGGTCTTGAACATTTCTCTTGCTGTCTTCAACTTGGAGATGATCGGCACAAGGTGGTCCTTCACAAAATCAACCAGAATCTTTTTCGCCTTAGTGTTATTCTTCTTCTATTGTGACTTCTCATTTTCATCGGAAGGTTTGGGAACTTCGCTCTCCACGAACTCAGCAATCTCATTTTCTTCCAATGCAAGCAATACTCTAAATTTCCAAGAGGTGAAGTTGGAAGCACCTTCAAGTCTATCTTGAATCTTGAGCGCGTTCACCATTTTCGAGGATAAGATAGACACAAGAAGATGAAAACAAGAATGGAAGATAACGCTGCTTATATAAATCTGATCACAATCTTGCTTAAATCTGCTCTGATACCATGTTAGTTTTAGGATCAGAATTTAAATAAGCAGAAATAAAAACAATTTCACGCAGATTGACACAGCATATACCCTGGGAAAACCCTCCAACTTGAGGGAGAAAAACCTAACAACAAAATCTCTCTTATATATTGAAATAATGGCAACAATTCTCTTTACAATGAGGCCAAACACAAGGCCAAGAATCAACACCTCACTTGATGCACACTCAGATATAAAATTCGCACTCCTTGATAAACTTGAACTGTTGTAGGAGAAATTCGCACTTAGCAGATGGAAATGGGCGAACTTGACTTGATGATGGATGAATGAAAATGAACTCATATATATACAAGATGGAGGAGAGTTCGCACCTCTTCATGAGCAAGGGTCGGCCAAATATGAAATATAACTCAAATGAATGGGTGCAAATATCAAGGAGGGTCGGCCCAAAAAATAAATAATAATAAGTTGCCAAGTGAAGCGCCTCTTCACTTTATTAAATGCAATAAATAAATAGCCGAAGGCGATGTGAAATTTATTGTTTATCGATGCAAGGCGGAAGTATGTAGCCCGCAACTATAACATCAACACTTCTCTCCCTCTCTCAAACCCTCTATATTCTTAAATTGGAAAATTGGATGGATTTCCTTGGATTTGGATTGCTTGGGTTGGAAATTGAATTGCAAAGCGAGGATTGTTGGATTTCTTGCATTACAACTAAATTTGCTTCTCAAATTTGAAGAAGAATAGAAGAAAATGGTAAATTTTGCAATGCATACTTGCGGTATTTTTCCTCATTTCTCCATGTTTTTGAATTCCTTCTTGAATGTTTGCCATCCCTACCTTTAAGGAGGCATAGGACCTCTATTTTAGTTTCAATTCATACATTTTAATTGAGTAAATTAATTGTTTGAAATTTTTTTAAAATTATGATATTGCTATCAGGATTCAACCATGTAGTTTCGAGTCAAACTCATTGACCCATGTTTCATGAGTAGTGGTTCAACAAGAACCCATCTCTCATGATATCGAATGGTCCACTTAGCACTCATTGCATCTAGGTGATGCTCACAGAGGTGAAGCACTGGTCCGTCCCGGGAGGTCATCCATCCCAGTACTGCTCCTACTTATCAATTTTTTAAAAGTCCATTTTGAGCCATGGTTATGGCAAAATTTCCCTAGACTTAAGAAAATGTGAATTTTATGTTAAAAGTGTGGTGTTATGCATATTTGCAACCAAAGGGCAGTTTTAGAATTTCGAATTTTGAAGATTCATCAATGCTGGATTTGGGATTTTATAGTTTTCAATGAAAAATAATTTTAGAAAAATTAAGATTTGGAACGATTTATAATGAATTTTAATGTGGGGAAAGAAGTCTTATTAATATATTTTTATTTAGAAAATGTTGAGACCGTGTTTGTTTCTATACCCCAAAGTTTGCATTGAAATCCATGCCACCCAAATAGTGCTTTGGTGTGATGAACCTAGGATTTGAGATGTTGAGTGTAGGAAATGAGCTTGAAAAGCGCTAGTACTTGCTGGTTGGGTTCCTCACATGGACAAGTTGATGCATACCGGACTTCACTTAGCCATCCCTTCAAGCTATTGTGATGACACTCCTTCCCTAGTACCCTATGGTTCCTCGTCCTTGATGTTGTTGGACTTGGTGTCTAATGAGAGACCCATCTCTAGCCATGTTGTGATTGGAAGAGACCTTGGTTGCACGTGTTCATGTGTGTGCTATATGATTCTTTATTGGCATGTCTATGCCATATATTGTGGATTATTCTCCGTGCTTATTGTTGGTGATGCTATCCCCTTGAGCATGTGTATTTGGAACTTAAATAATCATTTTGTTGGCCTATTATGCATTGGATGTTGATTATGCTTGTTGACCTATATGCATTTGATGTTGATCATGCTTGTGCCATGTGTAAGCTACAGTGTTCCATGGGGTTTCGGGGACGGGGACGAGGACGGGGGGATGGCAAGGGACACGAGGTCTAAATTTGGGGGTGGTTGGGGGACGACAGCGAAGGCGCGGCGGGTGCTAAAATACATATAGTACTCAAAAAAATAGTTATAAAAAGATGTATAAGTATAAGAATTATACATCTTGGAGACAACTAGGAGTCCCCTAGATGTCTTGAGGACACCCCAGCATCCTTGAAGTCTTAGCGGCGTCTTGGAGACAACGACACTGGTAGTGGGATGGTGGTGCTGGTGGTGAGCTGGTGGGGGGACGTCCCCCCCAAGTCCCCAAGTCTCTGAGACGTCCTCGTCTAGGAAACATGGGGTTTTTTGGGGGGGGGATGTGTCCTCGTGGAACACTGGTATGCTATAATGATGTTTGATCTCATTTGATGCCATGTGTATACTATGGTTGGATGTTCCTATTGATTGGCATGTTTGTAAGCCATGCTCCTTGTTTTGTGTGAGTGAGGTGCTTGTGCCCAACTAACTATCTCCTAACATAGTGGGGTGAACCTAAGGGTACCATGTGGTTGGGTGGCATGGATACCATTGTTGGGAATCGAAGTTTTTGGAGGCTTCATCTTTGGAGGAGCTATGGTATTGTGCAAGTGAAGGTTCTTCCATTGCTTTAGTTGCTCTTTTTTCTAAATGGATGTAATATGTATATTTAAGGACATTGAGTCCTCTCATGTAATTGTAACATTATTCATTGTATCATTCATGTATTGGAGTGTGACCTTCCAAGTTGAGAAATAGCCTCTATCTTGAAAGTATGCTATTAACTCATTTAATTGCTAATTGCAATCTTTGTAAGTAGGGTTTGTGTGACCTTTGTGATTATTGTATAGTTGTACTTACATATACCTTGTGATGTGGGTTATCGTTCAACTATGTTTAGAATGAAACCCTTTAAAGGAAATGAATTATTAGACTTGTTTGAAATTTTTTCACAACTCTTCTTGTGACGGTGTTGGCAAGTTTGTAGCCTTGAATCATAACTAGGCATGTTTGGATTAAATTATTATACGTTATAATTATGCTTATGGTTGTTTATGGGTGAATCTTTATTGTATTATCATAATCTTTGAATCCCCTATTGTTGCCTTGAGCTTGTCTCAAAATTGTTATTGAACAAGCTTGTCTTTTCGTAACCTGTCTTCTCTTGTAGTCCCTTACCTATGTTAAGGAGCTAGTGTAGCCTTGTGTTGTGTTTCTTGGGAACTAAGTACTTTGAGAGGTTCTCATGTGGCTATTACAAGGTCCACATTCCCTTGAATACTTGTCTCAAACCATTTCATAACAACTCATAAATTGAGGGAGTTGTGCCTCGTTGAGTGTGAAGTTAAGCTTGTAGGTTTTTTTGTGCCTTAGAGCTAGTTGTTTTTGTCTAAGTGTTGAGGTATCAGACTTCAGTGAAGTCTGATACCAAGGTGAGGCAGGTTGTTGGGGTATCAAACTTCAATGAAGTCCAATACCAAGTTGTTGGGGCATTAGACTTCAATAAAGTCTAATACCCAGTGGTCGAGTGTTAGACTTTCATGGAGCCCGATACTTGGGTGTTGGACTTTCATGAAGTTCAATACCAAGGTGTGGGTGTTGAACTTTCATGTAGGTTGATACTAGGGTATCGAACCTCAAGGAAGTTCGATACTAAGGTATCAACCCTATGAGAGGCTGATGAGGCCTCAGACTTTTGGAAATCCCAATGTTGGTATCAGACTTGTGGGCATCCTCATACCTTATCGAGGATCAAGGCTTTTGGGTGACCTCTAATAAAAAGGCTAAGCCTTTGTCAGTGGTTTTTTTGTGTCGTGCTCTAGTGGGTTTTGGAGGGTGGTCAGGTAGAGAGGTTTGGTGGATGTTCCAATGGTTTTGGGAATCTTGACTCTCTCCCATGCCTCATTTTCAGTACCAACCATGGTGTTCTATCTCATGGTATTTTTAAGTCTTCTGCTTGTGTCACCATGCTTTGTGCATTGGTGTGTGTGTCAAGTGTGTCATCAAAGTTTATGACACCTTGTGCTCGTATTAGTGTTGTGTGGCTTGCTAAATGCCACTTTCATCTTCGTGAAAAATTTTGTTGGTTAGTGCTCTGTTTGTTAATGTCCTAGGTGTGTAACTTGGGGCCTTACAAATACCACAATCAGAATATTGCACCACGTTCAAGTCAGATGACCACTATGATTACCAATGCTGAGGGAAAGACATATTAGAAGAGAAAGAAGAGGATGCAAGGGGTCCCTCCACAGGCATATGTGGCACCTCCCTAATGGATGCAAGGGATCCTTCCTATTGTTGCACCACAAACAGCAATGCCAAACCATACAAGAGCCTATAGATTCATACCCCATACCCTAAACAAGTAGCAGCAGCAGCTTTGGCAATGACACTAGTTTGGATAGTGGCAACGGCACAAGGGGTGAAGGATGTAGAGCTCTTTATTGAGGAAACAATGGGAGGATATAAAGTAAAAATAGTCATAAAGAAACCTAAATTGTTACTAGTGTGGTAACCTGGACACATAGAGTGGGATTTACATCATAATTCCAATTCTCAGAGAGTAGACTTATAACTCACTCCATTGCCAATCCTTAAAGTTGGGAAATCAACTAAGAATACCACAAGCTGGTCAGAGAAGTGAGAATACAAGACTATAAAAGCTAACTAGTTCCCCTAAAGGATAAGGGAAGCCCCTAAAAGTTGAGGCATAAGCTAGTAGGAGAAGCAACAAAAGACTTTCAACCTCAAATAAGATAGACACAAAGAGGATGAGAATCGAAAGGTTAAAAGATGTTGATGAGAAGTCTGAACTCAATGAATACCACAACTTTTGACAAGATTGTTGCAAGATGGTGTGTCCCTTGGTCTCCTTTGTGCAGTGTGATGCTTGGGTTCGTGACATGGCTTAACCACCTCCTGTGGATCTTGTATAAATTTGGCGGTTTTATCGGGCATTAACAGGTCAATCTTTTGGCACAATAGCAACCACCAATGTAACAATTGGTATCAGAGTCGAGGTCATAGGTTTGAACCCCTCGCTTGCGTTGGTTGGGGTGGGGCTGGGGGTGGAGGTAGGGAGGGGGGGCGGATTGTTGCAAGATGGTGTGTCCCTTGGTCTCCTCTATGTAGCGCAGCGCTTGGGTTCGTGACATGGCTTAACCACCTACAATGGATCTTGTATAAATTTGACAGTTGTATTGACCATTAACAGGTCGATCTTTTGGTGCAATGACAGCCACCAATGTAACAAAGATTATTTCCAAATCAAGAAAGTATAGAGCGCTTAGAACCCCCAGTACTAGTCATGACACCACAAAAATAATGGCAATAGAAGGGACCATAGAAGCTGAATGAGAACCACATATTAGAATTATTGTCATTGATGTCAAAGGAGTCACTTGCCCAATGGTCTAACGGTTACCAAAAGAATGCTAAGTTATCGTCATGATTTCTATAACCATTACATAATGATTTTCCTTGAGTTTTAAATTAAAGATTTAAAACTTTGATATTGACAAGAATTCTCCTTTGATTGTTGGTTGACTTACATCTCTTTGGCTCTCAAAGACAATTATAAATATACTTCTTTATGAACAGTTTATAATACAATTAATGGAGATTAGCGAATATACTAGTGCTCACAGCAAAGAAGAGATCATCGATTCATCATGAAGAACAACGATCATATATTGGAAGCATAGCAATTTGATCAATAATATAAGAGGTTGATTGATGGTTAAAAAGGAGTTCCCAAAAACAGCAATCATATTATTGAAAGTGATTGGATTAGTATATGACAACAAACACTTGTGAATGGGTGCGATTCACAAAATAAAGAATAGCGATTAGTATAGCCAAGGTACTTATTAAAAAAAGAGGTGTGATCTGATTTTCATTAATAAAAGGACACCAATTTATTTAGAAGGCAAATATATATGTATGTATTAATCGCTCATGTCAAAGATATTAATAAGTTAAAAAGACAGCAATTAAATACATTAAAAAGGCTGTTTACAGCAATCTCATAAAGAAATATTAAAGCAGCAATTAAACTAATAAAGATGGAGTGATTATTATCTTTATAAGGCAGTGATCACTAATTAAAAAAAACAAAAAAAAAGACAGCGATTACTAATGAAGGCAGCGCCTATGTAAATCACAGTAAGTTCATATTTAAAAAAGGCAGCACAGCAGTGATTAACATTTGATTCACAAGGCAGTATGAATATTAAAGACAGCAGCGATTATATTTTATAGAGCAAAGATCATTAATATAAAGAGCAGCGATTCATTATGAAAAGACAAAGTTTATGTTTATGCTAGTTACAAAGGGCAGCGATCAGTTAGAAGGTTGTGATGTTTTGAATAAAGACATCTCTTTTAATTAAGAGACATGTCATTTGATATTTCCAAAGAATTTCCATATCCATTTCTGAAAGCAAAATGGCTAAATGGGAACCCCATATGCATTTCCTACAGCTTAGGAAAAAACTATGTTACATGGGCAGAAGATCCTTGCTGACCCATACTGGAAATGCATTTGCTTTATTATGTGACCATATCAGTGCAAGAAAAACAAAGTGATTATCAGAACACAGTATCTTTATGTAATGGATTGCCAGCATAATTTCATGAATGAATAAAATAACAAAATGAACCTGCCATACACAGCTTCATTGCTTTCTGAACAAAAATATACAAGTAAAATAGAAGCATTTTTCTTCATACAAGAAAACTCATCATATGAAACATGCTGGCATTTTTGTAATTTACTTGTTTGAGTAGTTGAAACAAATAACACTGACCTTTCCTTCAGCTGCACGAGCTGACAGAGCTATTTTGAGGCCCAAGCGGCGGACTTTCTTTTGTAGCTTGATTGCATGACTTCGAGGCTTAGGGCCATGCATTGTAGCTCCATGCCTGAACTGCAGCATTTAAATCTAACTCATCAACCTGCAGCAACAATCTCGCTGGATTTCCATTTAACAGAATTCACTGAATATAAAATAAAATAAAGACCTGATGGGAAGTTTTTCAAAATATCCAAGAGGGAACCAGAACATGACCAAATATGAAAACACAAAAGAAAAATTACAAATAACCAAGTAAATGACAGAATGAATCATAATTCTTAACTTCAATTTAGGTTACCTGGGGGCCACGCAGAGATCCATGGCGTGCTCTCCCTGTTCCTTTTTGTTTCCATGGTTTTTTCCCTGTTCCACTGACTTCACTTATTGTCTTTGTCGAGTGTGTTCCCTAGAAAACCACAAGAACAAAGAACATCTTAGAAACAGATTTCTTTAGAGAACTAAGAAAAGAAAGAAACCGATGTTCAGTTGGTATTAAAAGTTAAGGCTATGGGATTTGGAAACATAGACAAAGTTATGTTTTCAACTTGTTAGCTCCCATTTTTTGTGAGTTTGTAATATACAAAGTAGTACCTTACAAGCACAAAATGAGAGATCATTTGTGAAAATAGAAACTTGTCTCCTTTAACATATTTCATTTGACTTTTAATCAAGGATTATATTTATTCAAAGTAGAAGCAAGCAAAATGAACCAGACAGATTCAACGCAAGTCAATGATGATAAATATTTTCCAACATAGTGCTAAGACATGCATGAAAGAAGACAATTCACAAGAGAGAAAATTAAATGCTATATGGAACATGATAGATACTGAACAACTACAAATGGAGTACAGAAAATGCGAACTTATTTGGGCATGCTGAGTGGGTGAACATATTTGAAACAAAAACCAATATAGAATCCCAAAAAATAAAATATTATCTTAAACGGATGGGAATTTCCCTTCGCAGAAGACATCTTCACAGATAAGAGTTCCACTAATTTACAAACTTTGAATTCTATCTGTTAGCTATTCCTTTCTTTGTCAATTCAGAACAATTTCCATTTTGTCATTTCTGCCCCAACCTAGTAAGGGGTCCTTTGTTGGCAAAATAACGCATTGGCTTGAGGCTTTGAGAATATACGGGTTTATAAATATGTTGTTGTTCACCTACATGGTCAAAGGGCATCTTAGCATCCCCGAGCATTTCCAAAACCACAAGACTTCTCCAGAGGACCAGATGTGTCCTCATTTGACTGAGGCATTTTAGGGACATCCCAAAAAAAAATTTGGGGATGTGTGTGTTAATGATATGCCAGCTTCAGTCGTTCCTTCCAGCTCAGCTCTATTGAATGAAGCATAAAATTAAATGATAGCCTGTTGGCTATTTAATTTGTGGTCTCATATTTATGTGGAGGCTCGAATGTCTTGAGGCCGACCTATCTTACATTCTTTATGATTATATTGAGGCCGACATTCCTTATGATTGTATTCTGGCCGACATTATTGATGACTCGTAATTAATATTTACTTTGGCCGACCTTATGATATGAAGAGGTGCGACCTCTCTAAGTTGGATATATATACAAGATCATTCGTCTATGGTAATCTATCCGATATTCAGTTCGGTTATTCATATAGAAGAATGCAAAGATCATCTTGTGTGCATTATCATCAAAGGGTGAAGAACTCAGTCAAGTGCGAATTGCCAAGTGCGAACTCTATCACACATCAGTTCGGTTATTCACACAAGCTCTGTATTATCAAGTGCAAAAATATATTGAGAGACTGCGAATCATTGCGAACTCTGCCATATCGGATCTTTGTCAAAGAGCGAACTCTGTCAAGTACGCAAGGGTGAAGTTCAGTGCAAGCGTGAATACAGTGCAAGTGCGAATACATGATTCAGAGCGATCACATGCAGTGCAAATAGCTCATACAGTGCGAAGCATTATGATAATGCGAATTCATACATAGCAGGTTGAGAACCATTAGTGTTTGTGCATATTGTCAGGTGCTATTTCTATAGATCTGTTGACAGTAAATTACGGATATTGCCAGGTATGAATTGGCAGACTGTTATCTGTTTTACATATTGTTAGGTGCTGGATATTGGTCTTGTGTTAGACCTCATTGTAATGTGTAAAGTTGCCATTGATATTACAAATATAAGAGAGATCTTTGTTGCTGGGTTTTTTCTCCCTCAAGAGGAGGGTTTTCCCAGGGTATCTGCTGTGTTATTTCTGTCTGATTTTTGAATTATTTTCTGTGCATTAAATCTGATCTTTAAATTCAATATGGTATCAGAGCGGGTGTGTGAGGATCCGATCAGATTTCTTTGTTGTGGGCCTTGAAGTCTCTGAGGGAACTCTTGTAATTCTCTCCCAGGATCGACACCATCAGGGCACAAGGCTGGGGCTGCCTTGGTTAAATTTGCTTCAGCCTTATGGAAGTCATCACCTGGTTATGTTCACTGAAGTTGTCCGCACATTTCTGAAGCTGCAGATCGTGGTCAGTTCAGTCTCCCTGTCAACGTCAGAATAAGATTTGAATGGTCTTCAGACCACATTCAAATGTTAAGAAGATCACTCCTTCATGATGTCTGGTCTGCTTAATAAAGTATAAGCCAACGAACCTTAACATATGGTTTGGTGGAGGAAAGACCATGAGAAATCAATTCTGGAGATGAAGAGAGATCGTTTCAGTGTTGATAAGATTTCATCATATAATCTGAAGTCTGGACAGCTTTGGTTATTATCTATGTTTGGTGACGACCTATGAGTCACTACAAACTCCGTGTCTTGGCTTCTATGTTAGGTGTTAATTCAAGGTTGGCATCACTGAAGGTGGCAAAGATGTGTCACAGCCATAGATCCAGATCCTTGGTGTACCTTCAGAATATTTAAAGAGATAAGTATTCGTTGTTTGCTGAGTTATTCCATTTTTATTTGGATCTTGTGTGATTAGTATAGAGAGATTGTAATTTCTCTTGAAGTGTGCTCTCTAGCATAAAGATCCTTTGAAGATTTCAATTTATTTATTGTGAGTTGTTTCATGCTAATCATGTAGATCTCTGAGTGTGACCTTGAGATGAAAAAGAGAATTGCATTTTCGATTGTGATAGGTTGATCACATCGATATCATTATCCAATGCATGCTCTGTGATAGAACCTTGAACTCTAGGAGAGAGTTGGTTCTACATGCTAACCGCATAATGCATTCAAGAAATCTGTAGTTGTGCAGATTGTTTTTTGATTGTGCTAAGTTTGGCACTCTCGAGAGGAGTAAAAGATGAAAGAAAGAGTTATATCAAAATTATAAAGATAAGTTTCCTTATCCCTTTAGTTTGATCTTTTGATATATTTCTCTTTCAGGTTGATTTATTTATTCATGTTCTAACATTGTGCATAAATTCTTATGTGTCCATGCTATAACCTAAGATAGTAAACCTTGTATGATTCTAGTCTTGATATTTCCTTGGATAATTATAATCTGTTAGTAATCTCCTTCTAAAAAAATGCTTTGTGAACAGCTGGAAGCAGGAAGGTGATGAGAGATTCCTTAGCGACGAAAAGCTTGAGGCATCTTATGAGGAAGGCATGCCAACCAAAGAAATGGTCAAGCGTGAAGTCACAAATTGCAGCCATGGAATTGTGCTGGTGGTTAGAGGGAGTTCACTTCCAGAAGTCTTCTTTGCAATCTCTGAAGCAGGGATCAAGAGGGAGTTTTGTAACTCACTGAGAAGAAGTGAAGATTACTGTATTGCAAAGCTAGGTGCTAAATCCTTAGAAGATCCTTTCAGCTGCTGAGATCATAATTGCTCAAGACTGTCATCTGGATTTGTCATTGGTAGCTCCGCAAACCTATTCAGAATAATGAGATCTGAGATGAGGTCGAGGAGGACTATTCTGAACTCTCTTCAGTACCAAAGGTGTGCACTGGAAAACATTTATCTAAGTCAAAGTGTTGCAGGCAATCTTGGACGAAGAGGTCAGAAGGTTGATGCAAGTGCCTGAAGATTTAGAGGGAGCCTGCTGAGCCTGAAGAAGATGGTAATCTTGTTGCAGCTAAACATATCCTGAGATACTTGCGTGGCACAGTTGGATATGGGTTGAAGTATACTTATCAGACTTGGAGTTACTTGGTTTGATTCGATTAGGGTTGTGTCACAGATCGGAAGAGCACCTGGTTGTTGCTTCAGTTTGGGTTCTGCTATGATTTCCTGGTGCAGCAGCAGTCTTCTGTAGCATTGAGTTGAGTACATTGCAGCTTGCATGGCAACTCGGGAAGCAGTATGGTTTCGTAAGCTCCTGGCAGGATTGTTTGGACAATCAATGGAGTCTACTATTATTCATTGTGAGTTGTGTGAAGCCTTCTGTGTTTCATGACAGCTCCATGCATGTTGAGATCAAGTACCACTATATCAGAGACATGGTACTGCGGAAGGCTGTACAGTTGAGGTACATTAGCACTGATGAGCAGACGGCAGATATTCTCACCAAGCCTCTCGCTAGGATAAAGTTTGTATACTTCCGAGATAAGCTTGGTATGGTGGAGAATCCAGCCTTGACTGAGTATGAGTCTCAGTATCAGTGAGCCTTGTTAATGCATTTTCTTCTATGACGGAAGAACTTGAGGTGAAAGCCCTTGTTTCCACCCTCTGAGCTGAGTCATGGTGGATGTCATGTGTGCGACTCCATGACATATGTTGTACTTGTGTTTCACCCTCTGGGAGAGCCATGGTGAAAGTCACGTTGAGGTGACAACATCACGCAAGTGATGAACACTTGTACTTACTATTGCATTTTCTTCTGTGACGGAAGAATTTGAGGTGAAAGCCCTTGTTTCCACCCTCTGAGCTGAGTCATGGTGGATGTCATGTGTGTGACTCCATGACAGCATCACGTGAGAGAATCCGTGATAATTTCTTGTGTACTTGTGTTTCACCCTCTGGGAGAGCCATGGTGAAAGTCACGTTGAGGTGACAACATCACGCAAGTGATGGACACTTGTACATACCATACATGGGTGTAGTCATGATGGTTGATATCACATTGAGGTGATATGCTTTCACAATGAGGTGATAAGCTCCTTTCCATACATGGGTGTAGCCATGGTGGTCAATATCACAATGAGGTGATATGTTATTTCACACATGGATGTAGCCATGATGTTCGTCATCACGTTGAGGTGATATCCTTCTCTTTATATCTGATTGCAGGTAATAATGGCTGATGGATCTCTTATTGAGATGATTCGTATTGTACAGCTGGAAGTTCTCTCCCTAGCTGAGGGGGAGTGTTAATGATATGCCAGCTTCAGTCGTTCCTTCCAGCTCAGCTCTATTGAATGAAGCATAAAATTAAATGATAGCCTGTTGGCTATTTAATTTGTGGTCTCATATTTATGTGGAGGCTCGAATGTCTTGAGGCCGACCTATCTTACATTCTTTATGATTATATTGAGGCCGACATTCCTTATGATTGTATTCTGGCCGACATTATTGATGACTTGTAATTAATATTTACTTTGGCCGACCTTATGATATGAAGAGGTGCGACCTCTCTAAGTTGGATATATATACAAGATCATTCGTCTATGGTAATCTATCCGATATTCAGTTCGGTTATTCATATAGAAGAATGCAAAGATCATCTTGTGTGCATTATCATCAAAGGGTGAAGAACTCAGTCAAGTGCGAATTTCCAAGTGCGAACTCTATCACACATCAGTTCGGTTATTCACACAAGCTCTGTATTATCAAGTGCAAAAATATATTGAGAGACTGCGAATCATTGCGAACTCTGCCATATCGGATCTTTGTCAAAGAGCGAACTCTGTCAAGTACGCAAGGGTGAAGTTTAGTGCAAGCGTGAATATAGTGCAAGTGCGAATACATGATTCAGAGCGATCACATGCAGTGCAAATAGCTCATACAGTGCGAAGCATTATGATAATGCGAATTCATACATAGCAGGTTGAGAACCATTAGTGTTTGTGCATATTGTCAGGTGCTATTTCTATAGATCTGTTGACAGTAAATTACGGATATTGCCAGGTATGAATTGGCAGACTGTTATCTGTTTTACATATTGTCAGGTGCTGGATATTGGTCTTGTGTTAGACCTCATTGTAATGTGTAAAGTTGCCACTGATATTACAAATATAAGAGAGATCTTTGTTGCTGGGTTTTTTCTCCCTCAAGAGGAGGGTTTTCCCAGGGTATCTGCTGTGTTATTTCTGTCTGATTTTTGAATTATTTTCTGTGCATTAAATCTGATCTTTAAATTCAACAGTGTGGTGATGTTTCATCCCCAGGATGTCAGGGACATTGCCTAGATCATGCATGATGCATCCCTGTGGAATTATGAAATAAGGATCTTCTCTTTAATCTGGGCACTCCATAATCCATAATATCAGACTTCAAACTGGACTCTAAGAAGAAAGTGTTGAAATTGTTGCTTAAAGTAGCCTGTGTGGTATATTTTCAAGGGATTTAGAACTTGCTTAGGTTCCTGCATCCTGGAGCACACATCTTGTTTGAAGTTGGTTAACTACCTGGGTTCTCTGCTCTTATAATGGAATAAATCAAAAGTGTTATCTTTCTTGATTAATTCTTCATGGTTCTGAATAGTATTTCATGGGTTTTCTCAAGAATAGGTTTCATGTTAAGTTGTAAAAGACCTGGACAGTCAGAATCCATTAAACCACAACTTCAGGTATTCAAATGTGTAATAAACTTTTACCCCTTTAGGGTATCACCATCTTTCTTAGTAGTGATACAAAGTTTACAGTTTAAATGGGTGTCTTTTCCTGTAATATGTCATCAAATCGACCTCCCCTTGCCCATGTAAACCATAGGAATTCTTCGCAAACAATAATTTATGGATCCAACAAGATATTTCTACATTATTATAGCAGCTAATCAATGGACAATTTTTGGTTTATGGCATTTTGCCATTTTAGATTATGTTTGCCTTTTTTACTTCAAATACATGTTGAGTTTCTACTTAGAACCAAGCTAACTTTTACTTGGCTTGCCCAGTAGTTCTTAAGTCCAGTCATATGACCGAGCAAGCACCAAGACATTCTTGTTCATACCCACACGAGTGGTGTGTGTGAGAGCAATGTTGTCAGCATAGCAATATTTTCAAAATCACCGCATCCAATTATGAAAACATTGAAAAACAATTATAGATATGAGATATCCAAAACATTATTACATCGGACTATTTCTTTTTTATAATTCCATAAAAAAATAGGATGGAAGTGTAAATAAATATCTCCAGCAACCAGATAGCACAATCACTCAACTAAATATGCCTTTAGCTCATCAAGACAATCTGTGCCCAATGCCTAAAGGTGAATCATAAATGAAAAAGTAAGTAGAGAAGGTTAATACTTAATGTTATAGAACAAATTATTGAAATACTATCCAATGAAAAGAATGTAATCAACAGAAAGACGGCACATTAAGTTTATCAGGCAAATCTAAGAAAAAAGTAGTAACAGATTGAGTCAGCAGATGGGGAACTATTAGAAGATTATCAAAATGACAAAAACAGGTAATGATAGAAAGGGGAAGGAAAACCAGAACATCCAGTACCAAAATTTAGCAGCATAAAGTAAGAAAAATATATGGCAACCATAGAACTAAGACCTAGCCCGGAAATTTGAGTATGAATCTTCCTAAAATATAAAATGGAATAAAGAGTGCTTGGCTGTAGTTGAAGAGTTGCTTCTGCTCCATAGAAAATGAAATCATACAAATTATTTAGGATAAGCAAGCACTATAACAAAAATGTGACAATACAATCGTTGACACATTAGGTTAGTTCCTTGCACATAATACCTGTTGTCTTTTTGCTAACTGCCAACGCACAACTCGGTGAACAATATCTTTCCGAATTGGTACATCAAAAACATCCCCAGCTAGCACCATCGTACCTTTATCCTCATTATGCATGTTTGTCACTCTTTGCATTAAGTCCTTATATTTACCTATCAAAAATAATGGCGTGTCTAAGTTCACAAAATGGGAATACTCCATATGCCCAATATCACAACATGATAAAAGTTTTCTATTTTTACAAAAAACACATCTTTTGACTTAAATTTTTAATAGAATCCAAGAACAAAATATTTTAGATATTCCTACACAAATGAACAATAATCTTTATAGCCCATACAATTTATATGCCCACTTCCATAATAATCTCAAAGAAAAACTGGAGAAAGCATATTATCTGCTCCAGCCAAAGAGCAAGCATTAACAGCTTATCATGCCTCTCATATAAACAGCAGGCATCCTACAACTAAATTTGAGTCTAATACAGATAAAGAGACTAATTAAAAATAAAATAGAATAACAATATACACACAAACATCGAAGGATTATATAGAATCCATGGTAGTCATCATCACCTGCACATGGGCACAGGCAAATTAATAATTCATCTTCATTCATACATATACACATGATGTATGTGATCTCCCATGCAGGCCTGCCTCACATAGGATCTGACAATATACACCTTATGGGTATCCCCGTTCTTTTCATAACATGTACAAATAGGAACAGAAAAGTGTTGGTGTGGCAGTTGACCCTAATCATCATAATCATTATGTAAACCACTTACATAACTAAAACTAATACATAAGCAAATCATATCATAGCCATGTAATGGCAATTTATTCATAATCTTGTCTAATTATAGCTGCTAGAGTGATGACCAAAATGTTCTCTAAATCTATACCTCTTCTATGATTGTCAACATCCTTGACAATTATGATTAATGAATGTTTGGGGAGCAGATGATGGAGCAGAAGTAGAAATCAACAGTGTTGAAATCTTCAACGGTGCTAAGGCTACCATGTCACAGGAGACAGGAATTGAGCTAAAGCACATGTGGTGGTAGGGATGTAGTGTTGCCATTAACTGCTCACGTTCTATGGTCAGCTTGATGCACACCATCTTCATTCTTGCAGGTGTTCAAACTGCCACCTCGGCAACACTCTTGGACCATCTAGCTGAACTCCTAACTTCTGTTTTCTAATTCTCAAGGTCTGCTGTCACTCCCACTCAATCTGTCACATCTCGTTTTTGCATGCATTAACTTGATTAATAAATAAACTGAACTGATTGAGAATATTGGTTAAACATCTTATGATTGTGGATAAATGTGTTTCAAATTAGATGTTATTTTTAAATGCTTGAAATTGAAATTGAAATTGAAATGGAGATGAGTTTAAATTCTTGTATGTGCTTCAGCTATGGTTTTAAGGACTAACCTACCGATGTATGACTGCGTGCGACTAAGTGCAGGAATATGAGCAGGTAATTTTCAAAGGTGAGAGCATGGTTTAGGTAGGGGTATCCTAGCCGCTTGATAGATGAATAATAGGATGGGATCCCAAGGCATTCACACACTCACGTGGTCACATCCTTTTGCATTGTATGATTGCATTATGTTGATTATGATTGTGATATTGTTGTGTGTAATAAATACGTTTTATTAAGTTGTAAAAGCTAAATTACTTGGGAAAATAAATGTCATAGTTACCGAGAGACGTGTCTCCCCCCTGATACGCATCTCGGGTACGGAGACGCATCTCCAGTACCAGAGACATCTCTAGAGATGCTTCATGTCACCTGGAGACTTGCGTTGGAGTTTCCCGAGTACCCTGCATCTCCCGTTGCTAAAATCGGCAACTCTCGCAAAAAAAAACCTAAAAGTTTATAACATTTGAAACTTAAAAAATTAAAGCATAAATTATAATGTTTGCTTGACATGACTAAGACTCCTGACCACAGTTTCATTGCATTCAATGTTTGAGGAAGGCGATTACATTGCTGCTTGCATTGACATCTGAGGAATGTGACTCAAAGCTAAACAAACACCTGCCCATGCCAGAGTTCCAGCCGCTGCCAGGTAAGTTTGAGGTAGAGTTTAAAGATTTTTAATTTTTTCATTGTCAAATCAGAGCCCATCGAAACCCCTACTCATCACACATAAACTTTTACAACCAAGAAAACAAAAAAAATATCGCAGCCATTATTCAGATATTTTGTATTGCTATTCAATGTTCATCTTTTGTTTTTAAATTTTTTTTAATATTATTTGATATTTCTGTTTCATAGTTCATAGTTCATACTTTCCGAGAGGTGCTGCAGGTATGAAGTTTCAGTCTATTTCTTAAATCAAGAATTATCAATTACCTCTCCAATAAATTATGAATAGTTTTGGTCAGTGATTTGTGTGACATCTGAAATTTTCAAGTTGTATTTGAGAATTCAAAGTTGTTTGTGGAAGGAGTTATGCTGGAACTTCATGTTAGATATTGGGCCTAAATATGGACAAAGTCACAAAACTTATATGATATCTAATCTTCATCTCCTGCCTCATTCTCTGCAATGTTGAAATAGCGTAGCTCATAGATATTGCGATCCTTATTGGATGCTATCACACGCAGCCAATCCCTCTAGGAAAATGAAATTATTGGATGCTATCACATGCAGTCTATTATACTGTTAGTCTGTGTTTGCAATTACAAATTAAAGCTAAAATTGATATGACTATCCAATATGCTGCTATTTGCTAATAATTTTTTTTTTTTTTGTGTAGAATGTCAAGTGGGGGAAAACAAGCCCTATACCCATTGTGGAAGTATTGTGATCGTGTTCCAAGGCCGAAGGGTTCAGGTGGAACAGCTACGATCACATGTAAGTTATGTGAAATGTCATGGAAAAGTATTTACACCAAGGGTGAGGGCTCATTTCCTTCACATACCTGGAAAAGGTGTTCATCCTTGTACAAATGAGGTGGAACAATATGAGGCTGTGAGGGATCAAGAAAGGGCTGATGGGAAAGTTTCTAATTTGAGCTCTCACACTTCAACAACAGGGGCAACTGCTGCAAATCAAAATCAGAATCGAGAGGCAAAGGGATGTGTCTTCAAGAGATGTACTGGCAGAAAGTTCTCACAAGAGACCACACATTGGTAGCTCAAACCCCATCGGTAGATTATTTGATGTGCAAGGTCGAGAAGCGGTTGATGCAGCGATTGCACACTTCATTTATGAAAATGGAATACCGTTTAATGTTGCTCGCTCACATTTCTATACAGAGATGGTCCAAGCCATCACTAATGCACCAGCTGGGTATAAACCACCTATGTATGAAAAGCTTCGCACTACTCTATGTGATAAAGAAAAAATCCGATTAGAGTAATATACTGCACCAATGAAAAGAGTGTGGCCTACAGAAGGATGCAGCATTGTGATGGATGGGTGGACAGATACTAGAAACCGTCCACTACTTAATATCATGGTAACATGCAGCAAAGGGCTTTATTTTTTGAAGGCAATAGATTGTTCAGGGCAAGAAAAAAAATGTAAAGTTTCTTTTTAACCAGCTATGTGACGGCATTGAGGATGTGGGGCATCACATGTAGTCCAATTTGTTATAGATGCTGCCCCTATTTGTAAAGCAGCAGGCATGTTGGTGCAAAAGAAATACAAGCATATATTTTGGACACCATGTTGTGTGCATTCGTTGAATAATGCACTCAAAGATATTGGCAAGTTTCTGTGGATTTCAGCTCTCATAGAAAAGGGCAGAAAAATTCAAATCTTCATATGTAACCATCACCAAACACAAGCCATTTATCGAAAATTTGCCAAGGTGGAACTTCTCAAACCAGCTGATACATGGTTTGATTCTTATTTTATTCTTCTTGACCGTCTTTGTGAAGTGAAAGGAGCTTTGTGTTCCACGGTAGTTAGTGATGCACGGGCAACTTGGAGGCAATCTACATCAAATGATGCAGTTGAGGTGAGAGTTATAGTCCTTGATGACCATTTTTGGGCTGATGTTAAATTTGTTGTGGACTTTTTTAAGCCCATATGTGAGGTGATCAAATTTGCAAATTCAGACAAGCCATGTTTGGGAGAAATTTATGAAGAAATAGATTCCATGTGTGAAAGAATTAAGAAAATAATAGATGCAAAAGATCTTTCACTATATCCTTTGATAGAAGAAAAGTTACATGGAAGATGGAACAAACTTAACACACCTCTTCATTGTGCTGCCTATGCCTTAAATCCTAAATGGCATAATATACAAGTGACCAATAAAAGGGCTCCATATGAAGATAGAGAGGTAATGAAGGGATTTTGGGCTGCAATAAAAAAGATTTATGGCCGAGGTGAGGAAGCTTCAGTTATGATGAGTCAATGGAATAAGTTTTCACATGGGCATGGTGGTTTTTCTTCCATGGAAGCTTTATACAATATGCGAGCAAAGAAAGACCCTATAGAGTGGTGGTGGAACCATGGAGGTGAAACCCCTGAATTGCAATCATTTGCAATAAGATTACTCTCACAAGTAGCTAGCTCTTCATCTTGTGAGATAAATTGGAGTACTTATGGTTTTATTCATTCATAAAAGAGGAACCGCTTAGGGTCAAAGAAAGCAAAGAACTTAGTGTACATTCATAACTCACTTCATCTTCTCTCTCCTATAGATCCTACGTACAGGGAGGGTCCTTCAGCAAAATGGGACCAAATTTTACTTGATGGAGAAGTTGCAGCCATAGTGGATGAAGTGGTTGAAGCAGATGGCCTTAGTGATTTACCCCCAATTCTACTACCAACAGAGGAACCTGAGTTAGAGAGTGATGAGTATTTGGAGAGCATCATAGCTGAGGACCTTGACATGGATGATCATGATGTGGTGTAGATGATAGATTTCTGATTTTTGTTTTGTGTTCACGTATCAGCCTATCAAACTATCAATATTTCTGAATTTCAATATGTAATCGAATATGGGGCGGGGGGCCTAGCTCGATTGGCTAAAGCATCCTGTTGCAGGCAAGTGGTCACGAGGTCTAGTCTCCCCCCAAACCCGTGGTATCAGAAGGCGTGTCGCGCCAACGCCACTAGTCACGTGAAAAAAGTCTACCAGACGCACTGCAGTTTATAGGGGGACGAATACCCGACCAATTCCTACAGTCTAAAAAAAAAGTATTAAATATCAAATATGTAATGTCAAATGTGAACTACGATTATGACATATGAAATATGAACTCTTTCAAACAATGACATTTGTGTAATTAAAGTTAATGTTCATTGTTAAACTTTACTACTGCTCTTGTTTTGAAAGTTCAATGTCATCATATTTTCTATAAATTATTAATTTTTTAATTTTTTAATTTTTATTTATATTTAAAAAAAAATGGCATCTCCAAGTATCCCCCACCCCTTCCCCGCCGTCTCCTATTTTCAAAAAAAAAAGTTGTAGCAGTACCGGTACCAGTCTCCCATATCAGTACCAATACCAGTCTCCTGGCAACCTTGAAAAATGTATTTCATATGATTTTATGTTAGTTTATTTCCTTGAAAATTGAATAAGTGATTAAATGGAAAATTTAAAAGATTCTAATTTCATAATAAATTGCTTAATTTTATTTTATATATATATGTTTATAAATACAAAAAGAATAAAATAAATAATAAATAAAAGATTTTATTTTCAAAATAATTATATAATCATCTAGATATATATATATTATATATATTATATAATATATATATATATATATATATATATATATATATATATAAAAACTTAGTTAATATATTCTTTAAATAAAATATGCATGAAAAAGCAAAAAAATTAAATTAAATAAAGAAATTATAAATAAAAGAAATTCAGAACATAGCAAGAAGAGAACAGCTTTTTGTATGTTTTCATAGTTGCATGTAAAACCATTGAATTGCACGTCAATGGATATATTACTGTTACTCTGCATGTAAAGTTGAAACCATGAAAGATATACCATTGAACATTTGCATGAAAGATATACCATTATTTATTTTATGATCATGATGCATGTTATTGTCTTCTATGTGTGTATTGGGTTTACCTTCCGGGATAGGGTACCGAATATGAGTTAACAGAAAATGTTGATCTTCTTTTTGGGGTCTATTGGTTACTTTTAGTACTTTGGCCAAAGCCATGTGTTAATTGAAATAGATGAAATTTACCTGGCAAATTATTTATATGTTTCTCTGCCATATCATGATTGTGGGGCATTGCATGTTCATATTAGAAATGCATGTATATACATCAGGCTTGCACCGGGATTCCCTCCTGCTTTTTATTTCCAAGTTGCTAGGTATTTCGTGCAGGGTCAGGTATTCTTCGTGTTAGGAAGAATTTTGGGGAAGCGTAAGCTTTGTGGTTGGGCAGAAAAGTGCCTGAGCCATGTTCTTGTCTCTTGACTTGCGGATGACAATGAGGGTCGGTGGCGGTTGGAGACTGTATTGTTTATATCCTCACATTATTCTTGTATCATTATTTGTATTGTACTTCCAAATTGTATATTTAGATGACTATATGGCATGAGAACTTGAGTTGTATTTGTTGATGATTATGGCAGTGTCGGTCATAACATCCAGATCAGATTGCACAAAGTAAACAATTAAATCGTAGCCTATTGGCTATTTAATTGTTAAGTTCGATATTCTTGATTGGCCACGTCTTTTATTAAATGTTGATTAAACATTGATTAATACTTATTAAATGAAGAGGCACGATTTTTATTAAGGTCGACCTCTTGCTCCATTGGATGCGACTCCTCTTACTTGGCGTGATCTTCTATGAAGAGACATCTTTTATTACTTGGTGGAGGCCGACTTGATGACACTTGAAGAGGCACGTCTTCTCTCCTTGCTTGTATTTATATTCGATGGTTCTCTTATTGCTGATCATCTATTACACACATTCCATTCATATAAAGTGCGAGTTAGTGAGAAGTTATTCAAGTGCAGATCGATTCATTGATAGAAGGCTGAGTATTATCACTGAGATTTACATCTTTGTATTGCTGTGATTGCATCAGTCCGTGGTGCATATTATTAGGCCTCATTATTGGCCCTCATTGTAAAGGAGTTTCTTTTGTGATTCAATAATATAAGAGATATTATTGGCTGGGTTCTTCTCCCTCAAGAGGAGGGTTTTCCCTGGGTAACTGCTGAGTCTTTGTGTTGAATTTTTTGAATTAAATTCTGTGCATTAATCTGATCATTAAATTTAACATGGTATCAGAGCGGGTTTGAGGAGATCGTGATCAGATTTGTCCTTACAGCGATACTCTATTCTCTAATTTATATTTCTTTGTCTATCTATACTTTAGTCAAGATGGTGAATGGGCTTAAGATTGAGGATAGACTCAAAGGAGCATCCAACTTCACATCATGGAGATTCAGGATCATGCTTACCTTGCAAGAGAATGACTTGGGCGAGTTTGTGGAGTCCAGTGTTCCTGAACCTGAGGAGGAAGAAGAGAAGTTGCAATGGAAGAAGAAAGATATCAAGGCAATGAAAATGTTGGTTGATTCCATTAACGATCATATCATTCCTATTGTCTCTAAGTTGAAGACGGCAAGAGACATGTTTAAAACATTGGAAGAAATGTACGAAATCAACAATACCAGCCGGGCACTTGCACTAAAGCAACAACTACACCATGTGAAGATGGCGAAATGAGAATCAGTGATTACATACTTCATGAGGATTTCAGATTTGAGAGATCAGCTCTCGACAATTGGCCATATGGTTGATGACAAAGACTTGACCATGCTTGCTCTCAATGGTCTTCATTTGTCTTGGGAATCCTACATTCAAGGAATCAGTGCAAGATCAAAAATGCCTAAGTTTGATCATCTAAGGGCAGACTGCATTCAAGAAGAATCAAGGTTGGTGGCTAGAGGCGTTGGTCAAAGTTCAAAGAATGAAGATATTCATGTTCTCGCCTCCCATGCTTCGAAGAAGAAAGGAAAAGATGGAAAGAAAGGCTTCTTCAAGAGGAATCGAGATAAGGGAAATGATGATGCTCCCGCTTTCAAGAAGAAGAGAGACATGTCCAAGATCCAATGCTTTAGCTGTGACAAGTATGGTCACTTTGCTAAGCATTGTCCATCTAGACCTAAGCAACAAGCCATTGTTGCAGATGTTGATGATGCTTCTCCACAGAAGGATTCATGTGAATACTTGTTCTATTCGGCATTGTCAAGCAATGTACCTACAGATACCAACACTTGGCTGATCGACAGTGGTGCTTCTCGACACATCACTAGATTTAAGGAGCACTTATCAAGTTTGGTGGAGAAAGATTCTTCCGAACAAGTTATTATCGAAGATGATGCTGGCTACTCCGTGATAGGGATTGGGACCTCTACTCTTCATTTGGATTATGGCATTACATTTCAGTTGAGGGATGTTCTTTATGTTCCAGGAATCAAGCGCAATCTCATCTCCATTTCAGCTCTAGAAGATAAAGGATATCAAGTTGCCTTCTCCAAAGGCAAAGTTCTTGTGTGGATGGAGAATTCCAGTTTCTAGTGTTAAGTTTTATGATCAGATTGGATAAGCAAAAAATTTAATTCAAAACAGATACACAAACACAGCAGATACTCTAGGAAAACCCTCCTCTTGAGGGAGAAAAAACCCAGCAACAATATATCACATATATATTGAATCAATGGTGAAGATTCCTTTTACAATTGAGGCTAGTATGAGAGCCTATCACATACACATCAATCTGATGCAACAGATTGAAACAAATTAATGAATATCACAGCCAGCAAAAGTGTCGAACTCCTTCTTCAATGATAAACATAGACTGCCTTGAGAGAACTCACAAACTCAGAATGAATATCAAACTCTACTTGAATGAATAACGAATGAACTGATGATTGACAAAGTGAATGCCAATGAATATATATATACAATATCAAGAGGAGGACGTGGCTCTTCACAATATCATGTCAGCCTCCTTGAATCATCATGTCTTTAATAAAGAAGTCGGTTGTCTTGAAGATTGCGCCTTCTCATAACTCATATCAAGGTTGGCCTTGATAATAATCGTGCCTTTTCATTATAGTTTGTTTTGCTTTGACAAATAGATATGACTCTTCATAATCGCACCTCTAGGGGTCTTGATAAATTAAATAGGCACCGGCTCTAATTTAATTTATAATAAGTAAAGTGATTGTTGGAAGAATACTACAGATGCTGCCCAAAGAACATCAACACTCCCTCTCAGCTAGGGAGTATACTTCCAGCTGCACAAGACATATCACCTCATCGTGATGTCTGCAATTATGGCTACAACCATAAACAAAAAGAGAAGAATATCACCTCATCGTGATATCAGATATCACCTCATCGTGATATCAGATATCACCTCAACATGATATCAACCATAATGGCTACAACCATCTATGGTATGTACAAGTGTTCATCCACTTGCGTGATGTTGTCACCTCAACATGAATTTCACCATGGCTCTCCCAGAGGGTGAAACACAAGTACAAGAAGATCATCACAGACTCTCTCACGTGATGTTGTCATGGAGTCACACACATGACGTCCACCATGACTCTCTCAGAGGGTGGAAACAAGGGCTTTCACCTCAAATCTCAAAGAGAAATGCATTAACAAGGGATTTCACCTCGATCTTCTCTCACAAAGAATAACTCATTAAACAAGGGATTTCACCTCGAACTTCTCTCACAGAGAAGAACTCATTAAACAGGCTCACTGATGCTAAGACTCTTTCTCAGTTAAGGCTGGATTCTCCACCATACCAAGCTTATCTCAAAAGTACACAAACTTGATTCTGGAGAGAGGCTTGGTGAGAATGTCTACCGTCTACTCATCAGTGCTGATATACCTTAGCTGTATAGCCTTCCGCAATACCATATCTCTGATATAGTGATACTTGATCTCAACATGCTTGGTCTTGTCATGAAACACAGGATTGACAGAAAGCTTCATGCAACTCTGATTATCACAATAAATGATAGCAGGCTCCATTGATTGTCCAAACAATCCTGCAAGGAGCTTACAAAGCCACACTGCTTCTCTAGCTGCCATACAAGCTGCAATATACTCTACCTCTGTTGTACTCAATGCTACAGATGACTGCTTCTTGTTGTACCAAGATATCATAGCAAAACCCAAACTGAAGCAACAACTAGAGGTGCTCTTCCGATCTATGACACACCCTGCCCAATCAGAATCAGAGTAACCATGTAGCTCCAAGTCTACATCTGCAGAATATCTCGACCCATATCCAACTGTGCCACACAAGTATCTCAGGATATGCTTCGCTGCAACTAGAAGTATTTGCCTTGGTTCACACATGAACTTGACAAAATGCACTTACTGCAATCTGGTCTAGTATAGATACATCAACGATCTAATCAACTGAATGTACATAGTAGGATCCACCAGATCTGAACTAGCTGCAGCCTCCTTAAGCCTACTTAAGCTTCAGAGATTGCAAAGAAGACTTCTGGAAGTGAACTCCCTCTAGCCACCAACTCAGTCTCATGGCTGCAAGTTGTGACTTCACGCTTGATCATTTCTTTGGTCGGCATGACTTCCTCACAAGATGCCTCAAGCTTTTCATCACTAAGCAATCTCTCATCACCTTCTTGCTCCTAGAAATGTCCTGAAAGCATTTTAGAGAGAGATTTCTAACAGTTTATAATTATCCAAAGAAATATCAAGGCTAAAATTATACAAGGTTTACTATCTCAGGTTATAGCATAAATACATGATAATTTATGAGCAATATTAAAACATAAATGAATCAACCTATAAGAGAAATATATCAAAAGATTAGAATGAAGGGATAAAGAAACTTATCTTTATTTAATTTTGATATAACTCTTTCTTCCATCTTTTACTCCTCTCGAGAGTGCCAAACTCAGCACAACAAAAAACAATCTGCACAACTACAAATTTCTTGAATGCATTATGTAGTTAGCATATACAACATAGAATCAGGCCTCTCAAGGCACCATCTTTAGTCCATGCACAAAGAGAATGTTATCGAAGTGATCATCCAATCACAACGAAAATTTGCAATTCTCTTTTCATCTCAGAGTCACACTCAGAGATCTTCACAATTGCAAGGAATACAGGTATCTCCACAGGATCTTGTCCCAAAGATCACTTATTCAAGAGAAACCACTATTAAACACACATGTTTCAAATAACCAAGGTCAGATTTGCACAACTTAGCAAACTGAAATTTTACCCTAGATTTCAAAATTATAAACACAAGAATACTTATCTCGATGAAATCATAATCTCCTTTTAAGTGTTGCACTTCAATAGGAATACAAGAAACCACTTGACATGATGCCCGTCGAATCACCAGCTTGAGTGCATTCCTCTGCTCTAGTCAACAGCCAAGGAGACGCGTTCACCACAGACGATTCAAGCAAAGATACACATCTAACAAGTTATCAATGAAACATCACGGACATAGACAAGCATAAAGGAACTGATCCTGATAATATGCACGAAACATCTGAATATATCTGCACATCCCAGGAAGAATTAGATCCAAAAGAATTCGATTTGCTCCGCCCTTAGCAGTGGCATCGCCTCTGACTAATTCCAAACATGGTTGATATTACTCTCTGAATGTCCAAGTGCTGATAGGCTGATTGACATCACATGTTAGATGCCCCAACTTTGGTCCAAGCTGACACATTCAATCCCTGATAACTAAATTGTAGTGCCTCCCAGGAGTACAAACACTCATTGAATTCTTGTCAAACAATAGTGTTTGAATTGCAGCGCTAGTGCATCCACAAAGTCAGACACTAAACTATTCATTCATAGGGAGCAAACTAAGTAGCATCACCGAATCCTTGGAGGGTGGAAATCGCTACCAGCTTTTCAAAAAGAAAAAATGCAGGTGATAACTTAGTGCGAGCCTTCCAGATGCCGATAATGAATGACTAGTATGATATCATGATCCAAGAGCAGAGTTGTTGAGCCTATGGATTTCGTCGTACATGGATGAGGATCATGGTAAGATTGAGAGCGCTCTTTAGGATGGTGTCGGACGATATTACCAACTGATGACAATCGCGGCTACAAAATGACGTCGATGTAATTTGACTCCTCCACAGGTCTCGAAAGCTTTCACAGAGATATATAGAGATTCCATTCTTCTATTTCCATCGGCATTACACAATCATCTGAATGTCCTGAGAACTTGCAAAAACTTCCTGACTCTGCCATCGTGGAAAACTCCATTGTCTTTTACGGCAAGAGTTCTTCAATTCATAACTATGAATCTATAGATGTCGAAGCCCTTCTCCTGCACCGATCCCAATCAGTGATGACGGGAATATGGTTGCTCCTTCCATCATGAACCTTCAGTCAGCCAATTGTGGGATGTGAAGCAATTCATATTGTGATTGGAACTCAGATTTCCGCACCAGAGAACAATTCGTGTTGAGCTTAGCGGGTCTGGATTCCAGAGATGAGTATATGCGCACAGTGCAATGCTTCCTCACTTTAGATGGGCCGTAAGCAACCACCGAACAACATAAAGGTAATTGGAGGCTTTGATAGTTTCCTTGATGCAATGCCGTTGATGTAATCCTAGATAAAGACAAATGCTTCGATTCAAAGATATCCCAGATACCAATAGCATTCAATTTCCATCCTATATGCAACAGTGCCTGGCCATCATAATCCAGATTCCATTTAATTTGCCTATACAAATCTGATGAACCCGCTCTGATACCATGTTAAGTTTTATGATCAGATTGGATAAGCAAAAAATTTAATTCAAAACAGATACACAAACACGGCAGATACCCTAGGAAAACCCTCCTCTTGAGGGAGAAAAAACCCAGCAACAATATATCACATATATATTGAATCAATGGTGAAGACTCCTTTTACAATTGAGGCCAATATGAGAGCCTATCACATACACATCAATCTGATGCAACAGATTGAAACAAACTAATGAGTATCACAGCCAGCAAAAATGTCGAACTCCTTCTTCAATGATAAACATAGACTGCCTTGAGAGAACTCACAGACTCAGAATGAATATCGAACTCTATTTGAATGAATAACGAATGAACTGATGATTGACAAAGAGAATGCCAATGAATATATATACAATATCAAGAGGAGGACGTGGCTCTTCACAATATCATGTCAGCCTCCTTGAATCATCATGTCTTTAATAAAGATGTCGGTTGTCTTGAAGATTGTGCCTTCTCATAATTCATATCAAGGACGGCCTTGATAATAATCGTGCCTTTTCATTATAGTTTGTTTTGCTTTGACAAATAGATATGACTCTTCATAATCGCACCTCTAGGGGTCTTGATAAATTAAATAGGCACCGGCTATAATTTAATTTATCATAAGTAAAGTGATTGCTGGAAGAGTACTACAGACGCTGCCCAAAGAACATCAACATCAACGATGCTCAAGTAATTGGTGTTAGACATGAAAGCCTCTATAGGCTATGTACGCGTCCTCCACAGGCATTAGTTCATGATTCTTAAAGCTTATGTGATCTTTGGCATTGAAGATTGGCTCACGTACACTTTCGAGCCTTACCTATCATGGAGAAGATGGTCACGGGATTTTCTAAGTTCAATCAGGAGCATGAAGGAACTTGCAAAGGATGTGCTATGGGTAAGAATTCAAAAGCTCCATTCCATAGTAGAGAAAGTAGATCTAAGTGTATTTTAGACCTTATTCATTTTGATTTATGTGGACCTATGTCTATTCCTTCTTCGAGTGGTTTCATGTTATTTTTATTGATGATCACTCTAGAAAGACTTGGATCTATTTTTTTAAAACTAAAGCGTCTGAGGAAGTGTTAGAAAGGTTCAAGGAGTTCAAAGCTCTAGTAGAGAATCTTTCCAGTAAAAGAATCAAGATCCTCAAATATGATAATGGAGGAGAATACACCTCTGGCAGCTTTCGAAATTTTTGTGTTGATGCTGGGATTAAGAGGGAGTTCTATGTCCCCTATAATCCTCAACAAAATGGTGTTGCAGAAAGAAAGAATAGGACGATCATGGAAGCAGCAAAAGCCATGATTCATGACTAGGATCTACAAACCTTCTTATGGGAAGAAGCTTCTAGGACTGCAGTATATGTTCAGAATAGAAGTCCTCACAAGGTCTTGGAGAATATGACTCCAGAAGAAGCCTTTACAGGAAAGAAGCCAGAAGTTAGTCATTTAAGGATCTTTGGATGTCATGTCTATGTCCATGTTGCAAAGGAAAAGAGAACAAAGTTGGAGCCTTTTGGCAAGAAGGGAATATTTGTGGGCTACAGTGAGACATCAAAAGCCTACAGGATATATGTTCCAGGTCAGAAATTTATTGAGATCAGTAGAGATGTCACATTTGAGGAAGATGTTGCATTTAGATGATCCAAGGGAACTCATGTGGAGATTGACAATGATGAGTCTCCTCAGAATATGGAAGTTGATCATACTCCTGAGATTCAGAGGGAGACTTCAGAACCGAAGGAAGATGTTGATCCAGTTAAGCCCTTGGAACCTACTGATGGGCCTACCGATATAGTGATTAGAAGAAAGAGACCTCTTTGGGCTAGGCAAACTATGCAAGAGGCTGAAAGCTTCGCAGCTCCTAGAGGTACATTTAGAGAAAGTAAAAGGCCACATAAGTTCTACAGTTATGTTGCCTTGATGAGTCAAATTATTGAGTCTGAGCCTTCTAGTGTGGAGGAAGCTTCCAATCAACAGGTTTGGAGAGATGCTATGTCAGAGGAGTACCAATCAATTCTCAAGAATGATGTTTGGGACATTGTTCCTAGACTCGAAGGCAAATCTGTGGTATCTTCGAAATGGCTCTTCAAGATCAAGCATGCAGCTGATGGGAGAATTGAGAAGTACAAGGCAAGATTCATGGCTTGAGGGTTCTCACAGAAAGAGGGAGTTGATTATGAAGAAACATTTGCTCCTGTTGCTTGCTACACTTCTGTCAGGACCATCATTGCCATTGTTGCATCTAGAGGATGGAAGATTCATCAAATGGATGTGAAGACAGCTTTTCTAAATGGTGTGATCGAGGAAGAAGTTTGTATCGAGCAACCTGATGGGTTCGAGGTGCATGGGAAGGAGTCTCATGTTTGCAAGCTGAAGAAGGCCTTGTATGGTCTTAAGCAGGCTCCTCGTGCATGGTACGAAAGAATTGATCGTTACCTCTCAAGTTTGGGCTTCTTGAAGAATGATGTTGACTCTAATCTGTACTTTAAGGTAATTGATGGTGAAGCATTGATTTTGGTTTTATATGTTGATGATTTGATTCTTACTAGAGAAGAGCACTTAATCATCAAATGTAAGAAAGAGTTGGCCTCTGAGTTTGAGATGAAAGACCTTGCGCTTATGCATTACTTCCTTGGCTTAGAAGTCTGGCAGAAACCAGATGAGATCATTCTAAGTCAAGGGAAGTACACCATTGATATACTTAAGAGGTTTGGTATGATGGATAGCAAATCCATGTCTACACCTATGGAGACCAACCTACATAAGTTGAAGGAGGTTGCAGCTAGTTCAAACTTGGTGGATCCTACAATGTACAAACAACTGATTGGGTCCTTGATATATCTAGTTAACACTAGACCAGATATTTGTTATCCTGTGAGTGCTCTTAGTCAGTTCATGTGTGAACCAAGACAAATACATCTTGTTGCAGCTAAACATATCCTGAGATACTTGTGTGGCATAGTTGGATATGGGTTGAGATATTCTTCAGATGCGGACTTGGAGCTATATGGTTATACTGATTTTGATTGGGTAGGGAGTGTCACAAATCAGAAGAGCACCTCTAGATGTTGCTTCAGTTTGGGATCGGCTATGATTTTATGGTGCAGCAGGAAGCAGTCATCTATAGCATTGAGTACAGCAGAGGCAAAATATATTGCAGCTTGTATGGCAGCTCAGGAAGCAGTGTGGCTTCGTAAGCTCCTTGCAGGATTGTTTGGACAATCAATGGAGCCTAATATCATTCATTGTGATAACCAGAGTTGTGTGAAGCTTTCTGTCAATCCTGTGTTTCATGACAGAACCAAGCATGTTGAGATAAAATACCACTATATCAGAGATATGGTATTGAGGAAGGCTATACAGTTGAGGTATATCAGCACTGATGAGCAGACGGCAGACATTCTCACCAAGCCTCTCTCCAGAATAAAGTTTGTGTACTTTCGAGATAAGCTTGGTATGGTGGAGAATCCAGTCTTAACTAAGAAAGAGTCTCAGTATCAGTGATCCTCTGTAATGAGTTCTTCTCAGTGAGAGAAGTTCGAGGTGAAATCCCTTGATTAATGAGTTCTTCTCTGCGAGAGAAGTTTGAGGTGAAATCCCTTGACTAACGAGTTCTTCTCCATGAGAGAAGTTCGAGGTGTAATCCCTTGATTAATGAGTTCTTCTCGGTAAGAGAAGTTCGAGGTGAAATCCCTTGATTCCACCCTCTGAGAGAGTCATGGTGGATGTCATGTGTGTGACTCCATGACAGCATCACGAGAGAGAGTCCGTGATGATTTTCTTGTACTTGTGTTTTCACCCTCTAGGAGAGCCATGGTGAGAGTCATGTTGAGGTGACAACATCACGCAAGTGATGAACACTTATACATACCATACATGGTTGTAGCCATTATGGTTGATATCATGTTGAGGTGATATCTGATATCACGATGAGGTGATATCCTTCTTTTCGCATATGGTTGTAGCCATTGTGGTAGACATCACGATGAGGTGATATGTCTTGTGCAGCTGGAAGTGTTCTCTTTAGGTGAGAGGGAGTGTTGATGATTATGGCAGCGTCGGTCATAACTTCCAGATCAGATCGCACAAAGTAAACAATTAAATCATAGCCTATTGGCTATTTAATTGTTAAGTTCGATATTCTTGATTGGCCACGTCTTTTATTAAATGTTGATTAAACATTGATTAATACTTATTAAATGAAGAGGCACGATTTTTATTGAGGCCGACCTCTTACTCCATTGGGTGCGACTCCTCTTATTTGGCGTGATCTTCTATGAAGAGACATCTTTTATTACTTGGTGGAGGCCGACTTGATGACACTTGAAGAGGCATGTCTTCTCTCCTTGCTTGTATTTATATTCGATGGTTCTCTTATTGCTGATCATCTATTACACACATTCCATTCATATAAAGTGCGAGTTAGTGAGAAGTTATTCAAGTGCAGATCAATTCATTGATAGAAGGCTGAGTATTATCGCTGAGATTTACATCTTTGTATTGCTGTGATTGTATCAGTCTGTGGTGCATATTATTAGGCCTCATTATCGGCCCTCATTGTAAAGGAGTTTCTTTTGTGATTCAATAATATAAGAGATATTATTGGCTGGGTTTTTCTCCCTCAAGAGGAGGGTTTTCCCAGGGTTTCTGCTGTGTCGATGTGTTGAATTTTTTGAATTAAATTCTGTGCATTAATCTAATCATTAAATTTAACAGTATTTTTGTATTATGTGCTTTTACCTGGGTTATGCACTACACATATGAGGATGTGTTATGACATTTATTTATTTAATAAAGTTGTTATAGTTATATTCCATGATTATGAGATATTGAGTTTATATTTTACTTTTGTGATATTGTTTTGGGTCACGATCCTTACACAATCTCTTTGTTCAACTTAGTTGCATCTATCTCATGTTACTTGGTCTTGGACTTTGATGTAAAGCAATTCAGGGCCCAACAATTATACTACACAGCAGTACTGAAGGATATAAATATACAAAGTAACAGTTCACAAATACATGCAAAAAGAGCAGCCAGAAAAGCATCAATGACGGAAGATATTAATAAAGTAATAAATGTTATATTAATGGTCATTTAGTAATATCTAGTTTATTAGGTAGTTTCTATATTCTCAATTAGTTAATTTTGAATCTTTGTTGTTAGTTAGTTAGAAGTTTCTATTTTGTTTTTCAGTATCTCTTTATATAAAGAGAATACGTATCCTGTTGTAATTATTCAATAATCAATCAATGAATTTTCATAACATGGTATCAGAGCAAAACGATCCTTTGGCAAACTTTTGAAATTCGTAGCTTCTTTACCTGGGATTAATTTCCAGAATTTTTTTACGATTTTTTATGAAAAATCGTCTGTTGTAAATTTGAGGGTTTCTTTTTGCAGATTTTCATGGATCCATGGTGTATTTGTTGGATGCGTGAAGACTGTTGAAGGCCACATGAAGACTGTCGAAGGCCACGCATTCTTTTTACTGGGCGAAGGTATTTTTTTGGGTATTCCGCGCATGAAGGTTTTATTAGCCCACGTGCAGCGTTCTTTTGTTGCGACCTCGAGGTGCCAAATCCGTGTGAGTGAATGTTGTTTGCTGGTTTCTCTTTCTTGTTCGCAGGTTTTTGACTGGAAAGTTTTATTTTTTCCTCTTCTACGGGCTTTTGCAAACGCGTGCCGGAACGAGGGTTTTGTATTTTCAGTCTCTGTTGTTTTTCCACGCTAAGTCTGGTATACCCTGAGCTTTGTGAAGACTCTCGTGGAGATTTTTTTATTTTATTTGTGCATTGGGCATTGTGGTAGCAAGGGTTTTTTTCGTTTTTCCACAAAAACGAAGTTTGTTTTTGGAGCAAGGGTTTTCCCGATTTTGCCTGAAAATCAGATTTCTCGAAGTTCATACCAACCACTCGCTGAAGGTTTTTACTAATTTTTGATAGAAAAATCAGATTCTTGTGAAGCTTGAGTTTACCTCGTTTTTTGTGCATCGGAAAACGGGAGGGATGACATCGTTGACCAACATCATGTTGGAGAGCAATCAACACTTCAACGGCAAAAATTACAATACCTAGAAGCAGCAGATGCTGTCAATTTTTGAGTACTGATGCGTGGATCAGATTGTTCTGGGTAACACTCCTCGTCCTACAGTGGTCAGCAAGGACCAGGACAAGTTTGATGAACGTAACCGTGAAGCGGTTATGTTGCTCAAATAATTAGTCACTGATGAGATGCTTCCAGAGGTGCCATCTGGCAAGACTGCTGCGGAGATATGGGGGCACCTAAAAAGTCTCCATGAAACGTCGGATAAAAGCCGAGCTTTTTTTTTGAAGAATATGTTGTTTTCTCTTATGATGGATGAGAAGATGTCTCTATAGGAACATCTTATGAAGATAAAGGATATACGCGATCAACTGGAGGCCATTGGTCGCAAGATGGAGGAAGAGGATATGGTAGTAATTACGTTGAAGAGTTTACCACGATCCTACGAACATTTTATTGAGACGCTCAATATTACCTCCACTAATGTTGACTTGAAGTTTGATGACTTGTGCAATAAGTTATTGTAGCAAGCGAGGTGGAGACAACAATTTGGTACCACCAGTGACATGGTTAGTGCGGAACATGCATTTACTGCCAAGGATAAAGGCAAAGGCGAGTCCACTCAGCAGAAAGGACAGCGCACATCTAAGGAGGGTTCCAAGAAGAGTATCACCTGTCACTATTGTGGGAAGCTTGGTCACATCCAGAGGTTCTGCAGAAACCGGTTGGCTGACCAAAAGTCCAACCAGGGAGAGTCTCAGCAGCAGGCTCATGTTGCAGAACATTCTAAGGAGAAGGAGAAGGAGTCAGCCTTCTATGCGTTCTAAACATTTTGGGTAGTTAGTGAAATGACCATTAAGGGAGGGTAATAAAGTAATAAATGTTATATTAATGGTCATTTAGTAATATCTAGTTTATTAGGCAGTTTCTATATTCTCAATTAGTTAACTTTGAATCTTTCTTGTTAGTTATTTAGAAGTTTCTATTTTGTTTTTCAGTATCTCTCTATATAAAGAGACTACGTCTCTTGTTGTAATTAATAATTATTCAATAATCAATCAATGAATTTTCATAACAGATATGAACAGAATATAATTTCAGAGATATTGCACTTATAACATGTATTCTATTGCATATAACCTGTTTACAACATGATAAAAATGTTTAAATATTATCATGTCAAAGTTTATCTTCAAGTGTAGTGTCAAAACCCCTTGACAATGGATACCTTTCCATATCTAAGTTTACAACTATTTCTTACTAAACAGTTAAAGAATGCTTATCAAGATACACCAAACCTCAACTAAGTCACTTCAGCTCACTAACAGCCCAAGATACAATAACTAATTGCAGCCTTTACAGCCTAACACTACCCACAGCAGATACAAACAGTATATTTAAATTGCACTTAGAACAGCTTATTTATTGCCTAGAAAACTGGTTATGACGTGATATAAATGTCTTCATATTATTATGTCTTCAAAGGTTATCTTCAATTAGTGCAGAAACCCCTTGAGGATACCTTTCCATATCTAAGTGTTTTTATTATTTCATAACCAAGTTGCTGAATCAGAATTGGAGATGGGTACAGTAAGCCAATATGGCAAAAAAAAAAAGAGGGGCTGGGTACATCCATATAAAAAAAAAACATATAAAAATCATAAATATATATATTTGCAGTCTAAAAACAAGAATTATGTTCAAAATACCCCATAGCATGCATATGCTAAACAAAACTACGATAAATATTACAAATTTGAAATACAATATATATCAATGTTTCAAATTTAAATGTCATGATAAATATTCATTGTTCAATATTAAAATAATACAATCAGTAATCAGCATCATATGGGTCTTCATCAAGACCAACATCATAATCATCATTGACATTAGATGATGTAAGTAGATTAGAAGAACCGCAGGCAGCCCCAACACCACTCACAGTGAGGATTGTATGGCAGCAAAAACATCCAAGTCAGCTCACTCTAGGTCTACATTTCACAACCTCATTGTCCCTTGTACTCATTCTATTTGTGCATAAGAAGGTCTAAGTTGAAATGCATGTAAACTAGCCTCTCTACCTTACTTGATGCCAATCAATTGCACTTTATTAAGTAGATAGGGAGTATGTAATTCAAGAAGAGGAATTAGAAACCTATTGAGGTAGAGTGAGAGAGTTAGAGTTATTAAATTGCAAATCAAATTTCGAATTTGAAAATAATAATCTCAAAAATGAAAAAAAAAATCAAATTTAGTTAGTTTAGGATAAAAATTTAGAAACTTACTTGCACTAAAATTTCAATCACAAAAAGTTTAGAGGTGTGGCAATTTATGGCCATTGAAGTAACACCAAGATGAGCATGCTTCCTATACTTGTCACAAAGAATTGGAACACTTTGACTAGTGGAGGCTACAAAATCTACAAACTTACTCATAATTGCATCCCCCATATTAGAGTTGGGAAAGGTTTTGTAAGCATTGCCTATACCCTTCACTGACTTCTACATCAATATATGGTGCCAGCCTTGTTGGCAAAGAAAGGATCTCATCACCATAATGTTTGGGAGTGAATGCAAAAGCAAGAGGATGTAGTGGGGTAATCATTTTGTTCCACTACTCAAGACAAATTGTTTGCACCTCTTTGAAGAAAGCTTCTCAAGGATCTTGTTTTTCTTCATTTATGATGGACTTCAGCTTCTAAATCATTGAATCAATGAAATCGTATACCTCTCTCAAACATGACTTATCCATGTTAATGAAGTAGATCATACTCATGACAAGCTTGGTGAATCTAAGAAGATGTCCTTGCAATCCCACCAAGTGTCATCTAGGATCATCTTTTACATTTGCTTCCCTCTCATTGTTGGATAGCCTCCATATGGACCAAAGGTGGCTAATGACTATACCACAAAGTACCTCCTCTGCCTTCACAAGTCATCTCAAGATGATTGTGTTAAATGCAAATCAGGTCTTGGCAACTTATTCAAAAATAAAAATAAAAATTTAAAACAATTTTAAAAAATAAATTACTAAAGCAAAATATAAAATATAAAATTTGCATTGTTTCAATTGCTTTGAACAACTCCAATTGCAGGAATGATCTAAAAATGGCCTGGAAAATGTGTTGGTTTGTGATGAACATTTGAATCTCTTTGGCCTCAACATCAACTTCTTTGATCCAATCTATTTTCCTACCCAAATTTTGCAACATGAGATTGAATAAGCATACAGCAAAAGGTGTCAAAAATATGTGTCAAAACCGTGCAATAACCAACATATCAACTACTATGCAATTCTTTGCATTGTTTGTTATGACTTGGACAACATTTTGGTAACTCACTTCCTCAATGCATTGTTTAAGGATGTTAGCAATAAATTGTGCATCCTTCACCTACTCGTCATAATCCATGGCTTTCAAAAATATTGACCCTTTAGAGCACATTGCAATCACATTGATCAATGGCCAAATTCTGACATCTTTCCATCCATCAAAAATGATGGGCACCCTTGCTTGTTTCCACAAATGCCTAATAGAAGCCAATTAAGTTTCTATATTTTTTACCTCCCTTGACAATAAAGTGTTGTGCTCCTTCTCTTAACTTAGGCATTTGTTCCCTTTTGGAGCCTCCATTACTTTTCTCAACATATCTTGCCAATATGGTGGCCAAAAAACACTTGAGGACAAGCTATTTGCATAAAAGCATCTTGCAATGGTTTGATTGAACAAACCAAACCTAACGTTGTGAGTACTACCTATTACTTGGTAAACGAATCTTCTTGTTCAACTTTGGTTGATAAGACACCCTATGAGGTGTGGATGAGTAATAAACCCTTTGTTTCACATCTAAGACTTTTTGGCTACAAAGCTTATGTTCATGTGCCTAAATAAAATGATCTAAATTAGGTTTTAAAGCATAGAGATATATTTTCGTTGGATATAGCAAGAATGTTAAGGGTTATAAACTTTGGAATTCTAACCTTAAAAATGGTTTATTCTAAGGATGTGATTTTTAGGGAATTTAAGTTATTTATGATCTTACACATTCAAAGGAAAAAGAGAGGAAAAAAGTACATTTTGAGACTAAGCTCAAGAAGCATGAAGATGAACATGTAGAAAAACAATAGGATGAATCTAAGGAGAGGTAGAAAAAGATTTAGGTGAAGTTTGAACAAGTAGAGCATATTGAAGAACAAGCAAAATCTTTTACTCCATCCTTGAGAAGATCCACAAGGCACTAGATTCCAGTTGATAAGTATAGCCCACTAGATTTCCATTATGAATTTGTTTTATCTTGTACTAGGAATAACCTAGATATGTGAAAGAAGCTCAACATTCAGAGGAGTGCTAGTCTTGGTTAGAGACCATGCAAGAGGTGATGATGGCATTGGAAAAATGTGACTCAAAGGAAGGTAAGAAGGAAGGTCGTTGGATGCAAGTGGGTGCTTAAGAAAAATTTGGAACAATACAGGCTAAGACTAGTGGCAAAAGAGAGCTCCTAGAGAGAAAGAGTTGATTTTGGTGAAAAAAATCTACTATTGCAAAGCTTACGTCTATTAGATTTCTACATTTTGTTGTTGTTGCCTATGATTTAGAAGTAGAGCAAATTGATGCTAAAACTACTTTCTTGCATGGGGAACTTGAAGAAGATTTGTATGAAACAACCTAATGGTTTTTTGGTGAAAGGAAAAGAAAATCTAGCTTGCAAGTTGAAGCAGTCTTCATATGGTTTGAAGCTAAGTCACAGGATTCACCTAATTTAGGCCATGAAGCTCAAAATTCGGCGAACTCAAAACAAAACCTAAAAATTTGTTCTAATTCGCTAAAAAATTCGTAGGGCAGGATGCTTAGGCTTTTTTTGTTGGAACATGTTGTCAAACGAATGATTTTCTTGTATGAGCACCCACCGTTATTATCGGCCCCTCTACTTTTCTCTTCACTCCAATATGAGGCTTTTAAAAAGCCAGGTGTCAAGTATATCGACTCACGCCATCGGCTAAACAAACGTACCATTTTAACGCCCCCCCCACAACAATTCCGAGTCTGGCACCACAAGGACCTATTGGCCGTTGTACGCACAATCCAACAGATGCCTCCTCGTAGCTTCCTTCCGGAGGGATGTCCGAGTCCCGATCTTGTCGAACGCCTTCCTTTATCTCTCTCCTCCTCCCACCCGAGCACTATACTAAATTATTGGGAAATCACCCTTGCAATCGAATCATCAGTTCTATGTATTGCGACTCTCCTCCTTGTCAGTGGAATATTCACAATTATTGCTTTTTATTATTTACGATTATTGCTTTGTCGGTGTCATTAGATTTTTATTATAATATAATTATTATTTAATATATTTATTATTTATATATCAATATTATTTAAATTAAATTTTTAAATTTATAATAATATAATATTTTTAGATTTACTAATGTGTTCAACATTAACATAATATAGTTTTATTTTTATTGGTTTATTATTTACATTTTTAAAAAAGTATCAAATTTATAGAAGGCGAATTTTATGACGATTTTTTTTTCAAATTTTTTTCCCTTTCGAATTTCATCTGAATTTTATTGTTGTCAAATTCAAATTCGAACATTGTGACATAGGTTTGAAGTAATCACATCATATGTGGTATCAAAAGTTCGATGCTTTCACATTCCAACCTAGATTTGTAAAGAGTGAAGCCAGTCATTGTGTTTATTTAAAATTGATTGATGATCAATTGCTAATCATTGTCTTGTATGTTGATGCCATGTTTTTCGAAAACTAGGGGATGATTGGGTGTCATACCCCCATCAAAGAAACAAACAAACCACAGCACTTAAACATGGACAGTGATTCTAAAAAGGGGGTTGATTAAGATTATAAGAATAAACAAGGGCAGTGATTTCTTTGAATTAAAGATATTTAAGTAAAATTAAATTAAAATGGTTAGAGGCCAGTGATTAAGGGGAATAGTTGTGACTCTTCCAAAAAGGCAAAAATAATGAAGAGGTGTGACTCCCTCAAACTTGAAAATATAAGGGGGAGAGCATTTCATTTGAGAAGATATAACATCATTCAATCAATGAATTGAAAATAAATATTATGTGACTCCTAATGTGAAGGATTGTGACTCCTAATGTGAAAGGTTGTGACTCCATATATGAAAGGTTGCGACTCCCTCAATAATAAGATATAAAAGGGAGATCATTTCCTTGTGGAAAAATCATCAATTGGGAATAAATCAATCAATCAATTTGGAAATAAAATTATTATTCTCAAAAGGCAACAATGAAGGGTGGTGACTCATATATTATGAAGGGTGGTGAGTCATTTATTGTGAAGTTTGGTGACTCCTTTAGGAAATGTATATAAAGGGTAAATCAGTTCATTGGCATTCAATTGGCAATCATCACTCACCTATTCATCAAGAAACAAGCAATCATCACTCACCTATCCATCAAGAAACAAGCAATCGTCACTCATCTATCCATCAAGAAATCAAGCAATCAAAATATCAAAAAGATCAATCAAGCAAACAGCAATAACTCCATCAAATCATTCAACCATCCAATCATTCAATCATCATATCATTCAAACATCAAATCAATCAAGCATCAAATCATTCAATCATCAAATCATTCAATCATCAAATCAGCATATCAATCAAGTTGGAAAAAGGAAAAATAAGAAAAAGAAATATAAGACATCTCTTTGGAATAGAGATTGAAAACAACCATTGGTAATATTCCAAATTATAATTGGTGGCAGCCATTTAAGAGTAAATTTGTCATTTCATTAAGAGGTATTTATTTAGAAATACTCTAGCAAATTCCTTGAGGAATCATATCTTGAATTTGTGAAGTGTCTTGCCAATAGGAAGGCCGTTCAACCTTTCGAGTTCACGAGAGGTGGAGGAAGACCAGTGTTCATGCTCTTATCAAGTACGCCACCCTGAGATGGAATGAACAGCCAGCCTTCCATGCTCATGGGCCAAGAGGTGGAATGGAAGATCAGTCTTCCATGCTCTTGGGTTTGATCAAGGAGGACATCCAACCTCCAAGGTGGACAGGGGAATGGAAGGGCAGCCCACCTTCCATGCTCTCGCAATACAAGGATGGCCAGCCTTGAGATTGTTATTTGCAAGCATTTCCAATAAATTCATGAGGTGATTTGCTATAAGGAATATGCTATGATGTGTCGATTAAAATATTAATGATACATGAACCATTGATCTAAATATTATGATGTTTTAGCTATGATTTATTGATCTCAATATTATAATGTTTTATGTATGGATTTGAATATTATCATAAATTTGGCATTTGTTACTACTGATATCAGTTTTTAGTAATTAATATTGTTTTGCAGACCAAAAAATAGGAATTTCCCAAGTAGGGACATTACATTGGGGAGCTCAAAAATCATCTTTCTAGTGCATTTGATATGAAGAATTTCGGTATTATCAAACATACCTTGGGAATGCAAATCAACAAAGATCAAGTTCATAGAAAACTTTGGCTTAGTCAACGTATGTAGAGACTATTTTGTAGTAGTTTGCTATGCAGGACCGTAAGTCACAGAGTATTCCTTTGTTTGTCCATACTAAGTTAGCTTTGGATCAGTGTCCTAAGTTAGATGATGATTTTGAGGGTATGTATAATGTTCCTTATGCTAATGTTGTAGGTAGCCTAATATATGCAATGGTATGTATTAGACTAGATTAAGTAGTAGGAGTTCTTAGCAACTTTATGTCTAACCCTAGTAGAGAAACTTTGAATTATGTGAAGGTGTTCAGATGTTTGTAACTTATGATTATTGTTTATTCTTTGATGGGACTAATGATGGGTGTAAGACATTAGACATATAAGACTTTGTTGATTCTGATAGGACTGGTGATTTGGACAGCAAGAGGTCCATGAGCTGTTATGTGTTCACTCTATTTGGTGGTGTAGTTAGCTTGACGAGTAAGAGGCAACCCACGATTGTGTTGTCCACTATAGAAGCAAAATATGTGCCTGTAAGGAGTTGCTTTGTTACAAAGATTGTGTTCAGGTCTTGGTTATATTTATAGAGAGTAAAGATAAAGTATGAAAATCAGAGTGCTATCTATTTCACAAAGAATCACATGTACCATGCTCATACTAAGCATATAGATGTTCAATATCACTTTGTTCGCAAGATGGTTGAGGATGCTAAGATCATGATTCAAAAGGTGGACACACTTAAGATAATGTTTCAATTTCACTTACGAAACCAGTGAACATGAATAAGTTTTTGTTGTTGCAAGGAGGCTATGGCCCTTGCCTCTTCAAACACTGTTCATTTTAAAGTTCCCTATTATGTCATTGCAATGTGTTCATTTTACAGTTTCTTATCATGTAATTGCAATGTAAATATCAAGTGGGAGAATGTTAGGATTAGTGTGCTATTCACTTGTAGTTCCTATGTATAATGTTTCTCTCCAACATTCTTGGAATGGGGCACATGGGAACATGGACGTCCATGAGAGCTTGGTAGGCACTATTTGATTATTATTTTCCAAGATCTTGGAATATTATTGTAATGGCATTGACTAAGAGAGGTCACACAAAGGGGTCAACAATGGGAGTTACAATCATCATCACCATAAGAATAATTGAGCATCTCCCTCATGAAGTGCTTGGGAGTTACTTTTGTGATAGTGAAGCATCTTCTCATAACAATGGGGTCCACATGAGTTGGCATCTTCATCATGGAGTATTAGCTAATATTTTAGATTCTCTTACGAACCAGTGAGCATAGATAAATTTTGTTGGTGCGGGGAGGCTAAGGGCCTTGCCTCTTTGAACACGTAGTTCATTTTACAATTTTTTATTGTCATTAGAATTTAAAAATCAAATGGGAGAATGTTAGGATTAGTGAGCTATTCACTTGCAATCTCTATGTATGATGTTTATGTCTCCAATGTTCTTAGAATGGGGTACATGGGAACATGGATTCACATGAAAGTATTTGGTAAGCACTATTTTATTATTATTCTCTGGGTATTTGGAATATTATTGTAATGGCATTCAATAAGGAAGGTTACACAAAAGGACCAACAATGGGAGTTACAATCGTCATCATAAGAGTGAGTATCTCCCTCATGGAGCACTTCGGAATTATTTTTGTTATAGTTAAGCATCTTGTCATAATAGTGGGGTCCACATGAGTTGTCATCTTCATCACGGAATGCTAGACTTGGGAATGTTTTCATACCAAGGGTTATAAATCAAAGATGTTGTATTGATTGACATCTAACTTGAGTGCTTGATTAATTGCATAATGGGGCATACGTTTTTGCTTGTGAATCATAGTTTTGGTTGCCACCAACTTCTAAAACCACTTATACTTTCCAATTTCCCTTTGCCCTATAAATTGGAGGCATAAGATAGCGATTTCATAGGGTTATGCAGGTGAAGAACTATTATGTGACTAAAATGTTGTCATATTGAAGAGTGTGAGTTGATTGGATTGATGTTTCAGATTAATGCCTTTGGTGGTGGAGTTTTCTTCCAAAAAGGGTTTCTCCACATACATCCAGTGCTACATGTTATCATTGATTTCAATTTGCTATTATATGTGTTTCTCCATGTTTCATTTCAGATTTATTGGTTATCACCTGTTAATCCAAATCAATTGAACACATTTGTACACTTTCTATTTGTACTTTCATTGTATCTATTTACCCTATTTCCCAACATGACGTGTGTCAAAGGCTGAAGCATTAAACTACACATTCAGTGGGTTTGCTTCAGCCCCTTCCCATTCCCCAATAGAAATGGGAATCCATGTCCTTGTGTAATGACATGTTTTATTCCTTAAATCACAGCAGTAAATATAAAACCCCTAGCGTTGACAATTATTAATAGCTTTTCCTTGTGAAGGCTGACTCAGTTAAGACAATCAGTGATGGAATGCAACTGGCCGACCCAGGAAAAACGAATATAAATTAAATGGTAGCGATTTATATAAAAGGTGGGGCAGACTAAGAATAATTAAAGATTATTAGGGGCAGCAATTATCAAACAGCAGGTAGATAAATAACCATAAAAGGCAGTGCTCAAGTTATGAAGGGATGTATCCCTTGCAAAGTAAAAGCCTCAATGAAGAGATGTGACCCCCTCTTATTTGAGAATATTAAAAAGGAGAGAACAAATCATTTGGGGGACATCAATCAAGTGGATTGGAAAAAAGGAAAATATGAAATTGGAATATAAGAGATCTATTGAGAATAAATATTATTTTTGGCAAGAATTTTATTGGAAAGTAAGTTTAAAAATATGAATTAGAATAACTACGTGTGTGTGTGTGTGTATTTATGTATGTATGTATTATAATTGCCAAATGACATGGTATTTGATTAACAATTAATATAATAAGATTCTTTTAGCAATCTATTTTGAATTTATATAAGTGTTTACAAATAGGGAGGTCAATCAACCTTCCAGGTTCATGAGATGGGAAGTACTGGCTTTCCCTTCATCAAGTACACCACCCTTGAGATGCAGCACTCATGGGGCTGGGAGGCGTATGAGTGCTCCCAAGCTTGTTGAGGGGGCAGTCTTCATGCATCTTATCAAGGACACCACCCTGAGATGTAGCGGTCGTGGATTGGGAGGCAAATGAGTGCTCCTAGGCTTGATCGAGGAGGATGGAGTGCCTCCAAGCTTAAGGGTCTTCTCAAGTACACCACCCCGAGATGGACAGACAAGGATCCACCCATGCTCTCGCAATACAAGGACAACCATCCTTGAGATTGCAGTTTGTAAATATTTCTAAAGAATTCCTAATATGATTGGCTATCAAAATATGCCTTGGACTAATCATTAATGGTGTTAAGATGCCTTTGAATTCAAATATTGATAATGATATGAACTATAGATCTAACTATTATAATGTTTTAGCAATGGTGTATTGTTCTCAATATTATGATATTAAAATTTTATGTATTAATCTGAATATAACCATAAAATTGACACTTGTTATTGCTAATATCAGTTTTAAGTGATTCTTATTGTTTTGCAGGCCTAAATTTAGGAATATCCAAAAAGGGGACATTACACCTTGGACTTCATCATAGGCTTGCCTTGAGCGAGTGGAAAGAGTTGCATTTTTGTGGTTGTAGATTGGGTGAAAGAGTTTGCACATTTCTTCTCCATCTCCTGTGAGTTCGGCACTTCATAGCTGGTAAATATTTTCAAGGAGATCTTCCCCCTACATGAAATACCTCATATTGTCGTCAACAATAGGGATGCATGTTTCATGAGTGCTCTTCATCAAGAGCTATTCAGGTTGACAAAGACAGAGTTGACACCAAACACCAGTTATCACCCTCAAACGGATGAGCAAACAAGTTGATGGGTACTTGAGTTTTGTGATTAATCATTAGACAACCTTGGTTGGTGAGATGATTGTATCTACTAGAGTATTGCTACAATACTACCTACCACATGTTGATTAGGTTGTCCCTTTTATGGCATTGCATAGATATGATGGACCAACCTTTGTGGAGTTGACACTTCCAAAGATGCAACTACCCACAGTAGGAGACTTCACTGAGCAGAGTAGGCAGATTTTGACAAGTCTTCGCAATCAGCTTTAGCATACACAAAATCAACGAAAAATCTATGCTAATAGGAATTGCACAGAAAGGCACTTCAAGGTGGGGGATATGGATTTCCTTAAGTTGCAGCCCTATAGGAAATCTTAAAAAAAAAAAAAGTGGGGTTGAAAAACTCAAAACCCACTTCCACAATCCTTACAAAGTGATCTGACACATTGGTGAGGTGGCCATTGAGTTGGAACTTCCTCCCAACATTTGAATCCACTGCAACTTTCATGTATCATGTTTAAAGAAGGCAGTGGGATAATAGGTAACCCCTAAAACCGAGCCTCCATCTCTTGACAATGAAGGAAAGATAGTATTAGTGCTTTTGCAGATACTTTGGACTAGAAAGAAATGGTTGAGGAACTATATATGGACTAAAATCTTGATGTAATGGAAAGGTGAAAGGTCTGCCTCAAGAGGATGCCACTTGGGAGTTGGCTGACATTATAGGCCACCCAGCTTTGTCTTGCTTGAGGGCAATTTGCAGAGAGAGGGCTTGTCATGTCCCCTTTGTGCCATTCATGGTCCAAGAGGTCCACTTAATCCGTAGCACTGAGTGAGTGGACCATCAGCGTAGGAGTAGTAGATAGATAGGATTGTAGGTGCTTTTAGTTAGGGTTAGTCAAGTACTGAAAAAAGGCAGATGAGTTGGTCTTGAACCTGTTAGTTATCTGTTTGGAAATGCCATCAAAGGTATGGGCTTGTCAGTTAACTGTCTGTGATTGCCATCAATTGTGGAATGGAATTGTCAGTTAACTGTTTAGAACTGCCTATGACTAAAGAACACAGGAAAAAGGGGGCACATGGAATATAGGAAGCATTGGGAGGAAAAGAGAAGGTACTACTAAAAATTAAAAACACAAAAATCAATTTCATTCTCAAGAATATGATGTTGTTTACAGCAGCTTTTAAGCATTCAGAGACGGCAACCTCAAGCATGGTAGTAAGACTATCTTGCAGATGGGAACCCTCAAGCAGCAGACTGAGTTTCAGAATGTGATCAGGACCTCCAAAGGTGTTCAGATTTGCATGTTAAGTGTGCCCAGTAAGTTGTATCAGACTGGTAAAATTCAATTTGAAAGTGTGTTTGAATAAAATTTAAAATTATAAATATCTATTGCTAGAATATTTTCTAGGTATCTTATTATGCGTGCATTTAGTTGAGGCTTCTACACTTTCTTACTTATTGCTTGATCTTTTCCATATATCTTTGTATTCATCAATGCCAATTGATAGTGATCCTAGACTAGACTTCTTTTGTTATAGCCTACTACTTAATACAATAATGTATATTTTCTATGCTAAACTTAACTAGTTAACTTCTAATACAAATAGAGAGAGCATATTGTTTTTAAATAATATTGTCACTAATGTGTTTTTCAAACACCGATACTCTCATTTTTTGATAGAACAGTATGGCACATACCCTTGTTGGAACTCTCTTGTCAACTTCATCAGGCATATTACCCTTAAGATTTAGATTAGTTCAAACAGCACTTGCAACGTTTAAGCTTCATGCTAATTTCAAGCCTCTTATTCAACAGGGTTTGATGCTTGAATTTCACATATTCTTATTGTTATTTTTTTAGTTTTCACTTTCAATAACAATGGATGACAATGACAATGAACTGTGATGGTGGATGATAATGGAACTAATATTTTTCACATGCTACAGATTTGAAGAACACGTGTATACCTCCAAATTTATAATGCCATAAAAGAGAACAATGTATACATAAACAACAAATAACTTCCTATAATACATCAACAAATATGACAACCCAGGCAAATAAGAAAAGAAAAGTGTCCATTAATGTGTATGAGCATGGTGTACATGGTCTAACATGGAATCCTGATTAACATAGGACCCGACAGTAGATACTTGGTGGGAATCTTCAATCATCTTACGGCAATACCTGAAAAAAGGATGTCAGGTGTTAGTGTTTGGTAGCTTCAGGAGATATATTCTCCTTAATTTATTCTAATTAAAGGCAGGTCGGCCTACATATTTTTTGATATTTATTCTTTCAAGTAGCCGACCTAGGAGAGAGGTCTCTTGGATTGGTATATAAGGAGGATAGAGTCATCCCATTTGATCACAAGTTAATCCAATTCATTTTCACTCAAGTTCACACTTTCAGCAGTTCACCATTTCTCCATGCAGCAGATCATCATCTTTTAGCAGCAGACCAAATTACTGAAGAAGTGTATTCATTTGTGATTCGCATCAAGGAGAGGTGTTACCATTCATTGTATTTATTCAGCCTTCTGTAAGGCCAGACTCTGTATGCAGAATTCTGCACTTTTATCTGATATAAATAAGAGATTATTTGCTGGGTTTTTCTCCCTCGAGTAGGAGGGTTTTCCCAGGGTATCTGCTGTGTTCATTGTTCTATCATCTATGTGGCGTTGATTTTTCTGCTAATTTGCATTTCTGATCTAAAAACTAACATGGTATCAGAGCCAGGTTCAGGGAAATCCGATCAGATTTGTCTAAGTAACATTGCAGGAATTCAATTCAATGAAAATCACCTGAAGATTGGTGTTCTTCGGGAGGCATCTAGGAAATCAAAGGCTTATAATTATTGATGAATATTGGTTGAAGCAAGAAAACTGGCGGAGTATTTATTCATGCACTCAAATCCATCTATCTTCACTCACGCTGGATTAGTTGATGTGGAGTATTCAGATCATATTTTATGAAGCGACTCTATTATGATGCCTACATTATTTCTGGCATGGGTTTGAGAGATATTCTATTTTAATAAGTTGCATATCATTAATTTCTCAGCAATGGCTTCCTTTACTTCACCTACAGAATCTTTGAACACGTTTTTTTTGTCGGGCTGCGTGAATGGTTGAAAAATTCAAGGGAATGTTGTGTTGATGTCGATTTCTGAAGACACCATTCTTGGCTAGGGCTATAGTTTTGATATGAATTTAATTTCTGACGGCTACAGGAAAGACCAAGTCGTGGGTCTCATTGAGCAAGCACAAATCAACAAGGTTGCAGGAAACCAATATTATATGCTGTCCCAAGTGGTGTATTATATGATGATGTTGCTGTCGGTACATAACTGCTCCGAAGGGAAAAGAAGTCATCTTATGATAGCCAGTCACATTCACTTATGCTGAAGTCATTTTAAGGTGATAAAGTATTGCTCAATTGCATATCCTGGCAGCGGGAACTCATGGGATGCATCAAGGGGCAAATGGAGACTGAGGCTATTGAGTTTTGTTTCTACAGCGGATGAAGATGAAGTGAAAAGAGCATCACAATAAAGAGATAAGTATTTTATGTTTGTACCTTTGAATAATGATGTAGTTAATTCATGCACTAACATTGGGAATAGTGAATCATATATGCTTCTAGCATTAGTCTGGATATTTCTCTTTGGGGTAGTTTGATTCTATGAACTATTAGTAATCTCTCTAAAATGCTTCCAGGACGGATCGAGGAGCAAAAGGATGATGAGAGACTGCATAAGGAATTCAAGGGAGGAAGAGATTGAGGCATCCTGTGAGGAAGTCACGCAGGCTGAAGAAATGAACTAACATGATATCAATGGAGACACAGCTTGCAGCCATGGGACTGAGTTGGTGGCACATAACTTCACTGGAGACATCTCTCGAAGAGGAAGAACCCATATAGATTGTGATCAGTTTCTTCGAAAAGGAGGAAATAACATTCAGAGGGAGTCACATCATCATTAAGATCTGTTGTAATGTATATTTGTCTGAGACAGAGAAATATGAGGTGAAAGCCCTTGTAGTGTATGTTTCTCTGAAACGGAGAAATATGAGGTGCGAACCCTTGTTCATCTCTGAGACTGAGATGAGACGTCATGTTGAGAGACTCCATGACGACATCACGTTGAGAGACTTCATGATGTACCCTTGTACTTGTGTTTCTTTCCACACATGGGAGTAGCCATTGTGGACATCATATTGAGAGACTCCATGATGGCATCACGTTGAGAGACTCCATGATGAACACTTGTACATGTGTTTCTTTCCACACATGGGAATAGCCATGGTGGACGTCATGTTGAGAGACTCCATGACGACATCACGTTGAGAGACTCCGTGATGAACCTTTGAGCTTTCCACAAATGGGTGTAGCCATTGTGGGCGTCATGTTGAGAGACTCCATGACGTAGATATCTAGAAAATATCTCCCTAGCTAAGAGGGAGTGTTAGTGTTTGGTAGCTTCAAGAGATATTTTCTCCTTAATTTATTCTAATTAAAGGCAGGTCGGCCTACATATTTTTTGATATTTATTCTTTCAAGTAGCCAACCTAGGAGAGAGGTCTCTTGGATTGGTATATAAGGAGGATAGAGTCCTCCCATTTGATCACAAGTTAATCCAATTCATTTTCACTCAAGTTCACACTTTCAGCAGTTCCCCATTTCTCCAAGCAGCAGATCATCATCTTTTAGCAGCAGACCAAATTACTGAAGAAGTGTATTCATTTGTGATTCACATCAAGGAGAGGTGTTACCATTCATTGCATTTATTCAGCCTTGTGTAAGGCCAGACTCTGTATGCAGAATTCAGCACTTTTATCTGATATAAATAAGAGATTATTTGTTGGGTTTTTCTCCCTCGAGTAGGAGGGTTTTCCCAGGGTATCTGTTGTGTTCATTGTTCTATGTGGTGTTGATTTTTCTGCTAATTTGCATTTCTGATCTAAAAACTAACATCAGGAAGGTAAGGGCAACAATTATCCCCAACAGACGCGATGAAGAGCACCCAGGGCTTAAAATTACATTAACTAAATAACTCAAGCACAAAATCAAAGTAGAAATTATTAAAGTAATATTCTAATATTTAGTTTATAATGGTCAATTAAGTCTTTAGGATAGACTTTAGGAATATTCTTTTATTCTTTTAGATAAGTTCTTATCCTTTGCTCTATTAATTGTCAATCTTATCCTTTACGGCTAAGTTGCAAGTTCTGGTACTGGTTTGGGTTCGAGGGTTCTGTCGTACGTGCAGCTAAATTGTTTTTTTGGGGTTTGGGTTTGTTTTGGGTTCGTTCGTAAAAAAAACATGTAAACTCATATATATATATATGCAGCCTAGAAGCATGAATTAGGATAGAATAAAACAAACATGTAATGGCTTGATAGCGGGGTTGAGGTAGTGATAGTGGTAGGCCATATCTCATTGTTCCCTTCAAATTTGTGATGCAGCCCTTACAACATCATAGACAAAATCAGAGATCAAAGCTCACAGTTTATAATCCTAAGTAGTTGAAATATAGATGAGTAATCATACAAGCTTACAAAATCATGACCAGATTGAGAAGCTTGAACCACTAATTTATGTCCTACACTTGCTTCACCAAAACAAAGCCTGGTTTCTCTCCAAATCAATTATCGATTAAAAATTAATTTAGAATGTTTATCATATCACTAATGGATTCGCTTGCTTTAGCTCCTATTGATATGCTTTGATCCCCATAGATATGCTTTGAAAATATTGCTATAAATTGGCATTAAATTTGATGGGCTACTTTGTGTGTGGTATCAGACGATAACTAGGGTGATGGCAAAGAAGGTAATCACAAATGTTGAATGCTCCTGTCCATAGGAAAATGTTACATCCCAAATTGGTAGACTTTTGCAGATCATAGATAGTGAGAGTGTAAATTCTATATCAGCGGTGATCGACTCTAAGCTATAGAATGCGAGCAACATTCACGAAAATACGGTTTATGGGATATTCTTTAGCAACTTGGTGGAAGCCTTGGGGGATAAGTCACTGGCTTTTGCCTTGATTCCCAATCTGTCGAGCCCTTACTTGAGACTAATGGCTAAGCGATTTGTTTCCAAGTTAAATACAATATTGAAAGATAGATGCATCGTGGGTGTTTTCGATGCGATGGCAATTAAGAGCAACACTCTGTTACCGGGTCCCTTGGTTTAGCCCCCCGAACCCGCCAAAATACGTGTGGGTTCGGGTTCGGGTTCGGTTCTCCCCTGGGTCCTTCTGGGTCCTTCATTTTGAACCCGGGTTCTCTGTGGGTCCTTCACAGAAGAACCCACAGAGAACCCGAGTTCAAAATGAAGGACCTTGGCAGAACCCAAGAGGACCCGGGAGGACCCACGCCATACAGCCTTAAAAAAGACAAAATCTCAACTTAAAAACAAAAAACATAACCCTAAAAAGTGCCCAGATTGCCTTATATTGACTTGGAAGACCAAATGAGGCTCATTTTGCAAACTCAAAAGAGCAAAAACACCATTTTTTTGCCTCCAAGCTAAAATAGTTGATTTTTGCAGGTTTTCTCTTTTTTTTCGAAGGTGAGATTGTAAGAGCTACGAAGGAGTTCAACTGATAGAAACAAGAGAGGAATAGTAATACTAAATTAAATAGTCTTGATTGTAATTTGAATTTTCAATGTGTAATGACATTTTAAGACTTGAGTATTTACTATTTACTTTTTTGAAAATTATGAATATGATTACAGATTATATGAGGTATTACCGTATGGCGTATTTCATTGTTTCAATATTCTATGGCATTATGGCATTATGATCATATGATTATAATTTTGAGCATGCTTATGAGTCTATGGCATTATCATTATGTTTATAAATTTATAATATATATATATATATATATAGTACGGCCATACCCGAACCCGTACCCGAGGAAAAAAAAAAATTGCCGAACCGGCGAACCCGAACCGAACCCGTATCTGAACCCGTACCCGAACCGGCAACTTAGGAGCAACACTATCACTACGATGTTATTACAACTATCCCCATGAACCCACAAAGGAACCGAACCAGGACCCGGATCCGGCCCTACAGGAGGTGAACTCGGTAACATAGCTTTACGAATAAACCTTTTGTAACTCTTATTTAAGGAGACTTTCGCTCCTTTGTTAATAATATCCAATATCTTGGTAATCATTTTATGTCTTGTATTTTTCATAATATGGTATCAGAGCCAAAGTTGAGCTTCAGGATCTAAGAACATGTGAAGGCCTAGGGACTACTACCAACAATGACAGTTTGAGGAATACACATGGTGCAAAAAGTACCAAAAGGGGATCATACGAAATCAATTTGGATTTTTTTAAATCGCAACATGGTTTCAATAAAAACCGTGAATTTTTTCTTTGAAGTTTTCCAACGGATTTTTTTCACAAAATCGTGCCAAGGTTTGAAGTGACAAATTCATGCAATATTTTTTTTGGAAAACATGGGTTTTTGCTACTCGAAATTGTGTATTTTTTGTCTACAAATTCATGTCATTTTCTTCTGCAAATCATTCATCTATTCTTATTAAGAAATTGTGCCTTTTTTGCATTTTTTGGGTCGAGAACAGATTTTTCAGGGTTTTTGTTGTGTTTTTTGCAACTTTTAAACAAAAAATTGTGGTTTTTTTGGGCAGCTGACAAATTTTCTGCAAAATTTTGGCAATTTTTAATCAAAATCGTGCTTTTTTGTGGTTTTTTAAAACTCGCAACAATCTTGACAGGTTTTTTACCAGATTTTTTGACAATTTTTTTAAAATCGTCAGTTTTTTGAATTTTTCAATGACAACTAGGGTTTGGCAACGGATTTTTGCGGGTGTTTTGTCAATTTTTTGATAAAAACGTGTTTTTGTTGTACGGCTAGGGTTTTCAAACATTATTACAAGCTTCTTCATCATTTTTCTAGCAATTTTTTTGAAAAATGTGGCTATCTCATGTTGACTAAGGTTTGACCTACAAACTTTCATGTCTAACAGCAGCAAGTTTCTTTATTTTTCCCGTAATTTTAAATTGCAAGAAGGATGGCTTCATCAACCAACATCATGTTGGAAGGCAGCCAACGCTTTTCTGGCAAGAATTACAATTCTTGGAAACAACACATGCTCACAATCTTTGAGTACAAATGCCTAGATAAGATCACCCTCAGTACTGACGCTCAACCGGCAGTTGCAAATAAAGACCAAGTTTGATTAGCATGATCAAGATGCCATCATACTGATCAAGTTATTAGTGACAGAGGAAATGATTCCGGAGGTTCAAACAGGCAAAACCTTTGCAGAAATTTGGAAGCACCTGTGAGATCTACAGGAGACGTCAAATAAAGGCAAGGCCTTCTTCCTCAAGAATATGCTTTCTCAATCATGATGGACAAGAAGAGGTTTTGCAAGATCATTTGAAGAAGATCAAAGACATTCACGGTCAATTGGAAGCCATAGGTCGCAAGATGGAAGAAGATATGGTGGTTATAACGTTGAAAAGCTTACCATCGGCATATGAACATTTCATTGAGACGCTAACATCACATCTACAACTATTGACCTAAAGTTCGAAGATTTGTGCAACAAGCTCTTGCAACACAACAGATGGAAGAAGCAATTTGGTAGCAGAGTGATGCATCGAGCATGGAACAAGCCTTTGCAGCCAAAGACAAAGGCAAAGGAAAACAAAAGAAAAGTAATGAAGATATTTCCAAGAATCTAAAAAATATCACATGTCATTATTGTGGTAAATTTGGTCATATGAAGAAGCATTGCAGAAAGAGGTTGGTTGAATAGAAATCTAACCATGGAGGGCCTCCACAAAAGGCTCATGTCGCAAAGCATTATGAGCAAAAGGAGTCATCCTTTTATACTTTCATGGCTAAACGACCAACAAATCAATCAAAGTCTTTTCCGTGGTACATCAATTATGGAGCATCTTGGTATTTCACCCATAGGAAAGATTGGTTCACGGAGCACGCGACTTGCTCCAATTTAGTGATCTTTGGTGGTGGTGAGGAGTACATGGATTTTGGCAAAGGGAATGTGCAAACCACTTCTGGAGAGCAAAATCTCATTCTTCTCAATGTGTACTATGTGTCGAGAATGGAGCTCAATTTGCTTTTAGTGAGTTAGATTATGTGCCATTGTCCCAATTTGGATTTTAGCAAACACAAATGCTATATTGTTGACAAGGAATCCAAGAAAACCATTGTTATTGGTATCGAAGATCATGGTTTGTATCGACTTGTTGATACAAGACAAGTTCAAGAGCATGCATTGGAAACCAAGAGTGCATCTGACATTAGTACACTGTGGCATCAGCAGTATGGGCACCTCAACGTAACCTACCTCTCTCAGTTGGCATGAGAGAATTTGGTAGATGGCTTACCTAACATACAATAGTAGATACAAGGTGTTCGCGGAGCTTACCAAGCAGGGAAGCAGCAAAGAACTCCTTTTTTCCAACGAACAAGCTTGGAGAGCCTCGAGAGTCCTACAGCTAGTTCATGTAGATGTTTGTGGACCAATGAATACGGCATCTATCACTAGTGCCATGTATTTTCTTTTGTTTGTTGATGATTTCAATAGGAAAATGTGGGGGTTTTTCTTGAAATCAAAATCATATGTGTTTAAGGAATTTGAAATGTTCAAGCCATTAGTAGAAAACGAGTCAAGATGTCACATCATAACTCTTACATCTGATAATGGAGGAGAATTATGTTCAAATGAATTCAATGACTTTTGTGCTAAACACGATATAAAACATCAATAAACAACACCCTATACTCCACACCAAAATGGAGTAGATGAGAGAAGGAACAATACAATTATGGAGATGTCTCGATGTATGTTGGAGAACAGGAGTGTTCCCAATAAATTTTGGGTTGAAGCAGTTTACGTTGCAGTTTATCTTCTCAACAAGTCTCTAACACAAGCAATGGAGGAGAAGACCCCAAAGGAAGCTTGGTTTTAAAGGAAAATGAAGGTGAGTCATCTCAAGGTTTTCGATTCTACCGCATAGATTCCAGATGCCAAGAGAACCAAGTTGGACTCAAAGAGTCAAAAGTTAATACTTACAGGGTATAGTGAAAATCATAAAGCCTAAAGGCTGATTAATGTTGACACTGACCACTTAGCTATTAGTAGGGATGTTGTGATTGCTAAAGAAGTTGGGCCTTTCCGGCTCTCTTTTGAGATCAACCTTACTGAAGATCAAACTTTGAAGGCTAAGGATTTAGGTGTCAAGCTTCCATTAGCTCCACTTGAAGGGAGGGATAATTCTAAACACGAGGAATCTCATTCTGAGCCTGTGGAGTCTCCCAAGCAAGTACCGGTACTAGAAGAATTTCTTAAGGAGAACCTGGATCAACATCTAGATGACATAGCAATAGAAAACCCAACTCATGATAGCGATGGTGATTCAGATGAAGAGGTTTCTCAAAAGAAACCAAAATGGTGGGAAAAACTCATTAGTGATGTTCAAGATGATGAAATTATCAAGGGTAGATCATCCAGAGGCAAGAGCAAGAACACAGTTAACTTCGCTCTTATGGCCAATCTTCGGAGTGTTTATGAGCCCCAGGATTTTTTAGAGGCAAAAGGTAAACCTAAATGGGAAAAGGCCATGGAAACTAAACATAGAAGTCTTATGAAAAATAAGACTTTTGTTCTTTTAGATCTTCCACCAAGGAAGAAACCCATTGGCTGCAAACAGGTGTACAAAGTCAAGCACAAAGTTGATGGTATAATTGACAAAGACAAAGCTCGGTTGGTTACTAAAGGGTTCTCATAAAGACAGGGCATTGACTATGAGGAGACCTTTACTCCTACAACAAAGATGAGCACCGTCCATTTAATTCTAGCCATGACAACACGGTTTAGTTGGAAATTCCATCAAATGGACGTAAAAAATGCCTTCCTCAATGGCAACTTGGAGGAAGAAGTGTAGTTTTATGTCTCAACCTTAGGGTTTTCAGGTTGTGAGAAAGGAGCATCAGGTATGCAAATTGAAGAAAGCTTTGTATGGCTTGAAGTAGGCACCCAAAGCATAGTACATTGAGATTGATAGGTATTTGGTTGAACAAGGATTCCAAAGAAGTCCTTCAAATCCAAATTTTTACATCAAAAGCATTGGTAGTGATATCATTCTGCTAGTCATTTATGTGGATGATATCATCATTACAAGTAGTGAGGTGCATTTGATTGAACAAGTGAAACGTAACTTGAGTTTATCTTTTGACATGACTGACTTATGCCTCCTACATTATTATCTAGGTGTAGAAGTTTGGCAAACTAGTATTTTTATTTCTCAATCTAAGTATGCCAACAGTTTGCTCGATAAGTTTAGAATGATAGATGTCAAATCTCGTCTACACCTATGGAGAAAGGGCTAAAGCTTTCAACCAAAACAGACCCAAAGATAATAAAAGAGTCAAACATTTAGGCAACTAGTGGGCAGCCTTATCTATCTTAGAGCAACTAGACCTGATTTGAGTTATGTTGTGAGTTACATTTCCAAATTCATGATGGCACCAAAGGCATAACATTGGGTTGCAGCGAAGTGGGTGTTGAGATATGTGAAAGGGACACTTGACTTTGGTATTCTGCACAGCAGAAGCAAAGATCCTAGGCTGGTTGGGTTCACAAATTCAGATTGGGCAAGTTTTGTTGATGACAAAAATCCACTTCTCAATATGTTTTCAGTCTTGGCATGGGTGCAATAACAGTGACCAACAAGAAGCAACAGACAGTAGCTCTTTGCTCAACAGAAGCAGAGTATCAAGGAAAAGTCAAAGCAGGATGTGACGCAATATGGCTTCGAAGGATGCTTTCAGACATGAAAATGTCTCAAGCAGGGCCTTCAACCTTGTTTTGTGACAATCAAGGGGTGCTAAAGTTTGCCAAGAATCCAGTCTTCCATGAGCGTACCAAACATGTGGAGCTTCATTGTCATTTCATTTGGCAACTTGTAGAAGATGGATCAATTATGTTGCAGTATTGTCCAATTGAGGATCAAACTGCAAACTTTCTTACCAAGTCTTCAAATCCTCACAAATTATTTTGGGATAAACTTGGTGTAGTTAGTAGATTGACTATTAAGGAAGGATATTAAAGTAATATTCTAATATTTAGCTTATAATGGTCAATTAAATCTTTAGGAAAGACTTCAGGAATATTCTTTTATTCTTTTAGCTAAGTTTTTATCCATTGTTTTATTAGTTGTTGATCTTATCCTTTATGGATAGATCTTTTGTAACTCTTATTTAAAAAGACTTTCGCTTCTTTGTTAATATCGAATATCTTAGTAATCATTCAGTGTCTTGTATTGTTCATAATTGAAATATACAGCCTGCTGTGATAGAATAGGCTTGCAGAGCCACTTTAAAAATTATGGTTCTCCATGCTATTCAATCAGAATAGAACACCATGGATGAATACACAAGTATGCAGTAATGATCATTTTGTAACATATACAGTCATACAGGCATAACATAAACAAACAAGGACTTTGGGATCCAATGAAGCTTTGCTTACACTGCAAATAGCACAGCTACTAGGTCCATTTAGGATGCTGATGTTCAGTACTAGCAGAGTTATACTACAATGCAGACCTTCTGACACTCAAAGATGTAACAAATCAGTCAACAACAACACAATTGAATAACATTACTCATCAGAAGTGTCTCTTCATGTTAGGCCAACTCCAGATACAACCTAATCACATGTTAATTTGGAATCAACTAAAACTCTCCTCCAAATAACAAGTACTAGCAGAGTTATACTACAATGCAGACCTTCTGACACTCAAAGATGAAACAAATCAGTCAACAACAACCCAATTGAATAAAATTACTCATCAGAAGTGTCTCTTCATGTTAGGCCAACTCCAGATACAACCTAATCACATGTTAATTTGGAATCAACAAAAGTCTCCTCCAAATAAGCAGAGCTTCAGACAGTCAAAGATGAAACAAATCAGTCAACAACAACATCATTGAATAACATTATTAATGGGAAGAGTCTCTTCATGTTAGGCCAACTCCAAATATAGCCTAATTGAACATAAACGTGGCATCAACAAGAACATTCATCCAAATACTAGCCTGATTAGCATTTAACACCAGTAATCAACTGAGTGTTGATTATGCCAAAATAAAATATCTAGTTATCAGATAATATGACATATATTTTCTTACACATTAGGGGTAGCTACAAAGTTAGCATTAAAAATAGATCCAATGCCATACTCTATACACAAACACATTTTGGGAATTAGAAATTCAGGCCAAAAGAGCTTGAGAATGCATGGGTGTACCTTGAACCCTTTGTGTAGCATATGCTGCCTGTGCTGCCAGTAACTCTGATGGGGAAATCTGTAGATCTGTTTGTGGTGTTGAAATAAATGAGCAAAATCCTTGAACAGAAACCAGTGACCCTATATTGTTCTGCATTTGAATGATGATAGATGAATCAAATATTTTTTTTCTGGAAATCTGCTGTGATAATGCTAAAGTTTGCAACAAGGTGAAATGAGCATTCAATGATTATTTCATCAAAATAGGCTGTAAAATGTTTGGATGAAAGATCTAGTAAACATGTATTTAAAGTAAAAAATATCATAGCTAGCTATGTCAAAGGCAGTAATAGCAATTATATAGGTAATAAGAATTATATAGGTTTCACTATCCAGTTCTCATCTTCCATGATACAAGTGGGATGCATCTTTCTTCATATCTAAATGACCATAAACTAGATCAGAGGAACATGTCACATAATTTCAACATATTTCTGCATCAAGTTTTAAAAATTCCATGATATAGTCATGTCCCTTTTCCCAAATTAAGATATATTAATATTATTAAAATAAAAAGTGTTTTAAATACTACTTTAATATAATAAATAAATAACATTAAAATAAAAATAATAATAATAAAAAGTTAAAAAATTCAAATTGTGGCACCAAAATAGGGCCCATGGGTCCTAAGTGTGGAAGGCATATTTACAAGTTTCATTTGCTCAGTTGGATCATCCCATTTTCCACATTCATATTTGTTGTTTGAGATTCAAGATCTCACGCCTACAAGGATGAAACCCCTTTACAGCATTTTTAGAGGTTAGGGCAGAAACCCTACCCTCGTCTTGGCAATTTCCACTCAGGAATCCGCAGCATGCATTTATTTCAAAATATTTCAGGTTGAAGGACTAAGATTTGTGAGCAGGTTTGGCAAGTTATTTCCAGGTCATTTGAGGAATCGGACGTAAATCGGTCATAGGAAGGGTTGTTCACCATAGCAAGATGACACCACTAGAGGGAAAATTTGGCATCTGTGCAAGGCTAATTACATTCTGCCACCAGCTGGGAGAGAGATCTACAGTTGAGCCAACCTACATCCACCTGATAACACTTCATATCTGCCACTCCTTACACTCAGCCACAATAATCATACCCTTGTTGGGTGACAAAGGAGGGACTGAGTGACCGTATACAAGCACCAAGGATTCTAGTAAGTCAAGGAGGGAGCTAAATCACACCTCAAATATGTGCCAGGTGCAAAAGACATATCAGCCAATCAATTTCTGCTATTAGAAGATGGTGCTCTTGGCACATTAGGTTGTAACTAATATTGTCTGGAAGAGGTGTCAGGCTGTATTGCACAGTATACTGAACTTGTTAGGTCTGAGTTTATATTGGATACATTGCAACACATTTATTTTCCAGTCTTCTTTACCAGCAGTTATATATTGTTTCAGTCAACTCATTTCCCTAATCAGTAGAGTTCATAACAGCAGATATATATTATTTCAGTTAGTTTCAGTTATTTGTTTGATCATAAACAAAGTAGAAAACAAAAAATCAGAAAACACAGTAATTTATTATTGGAAATATCACATGAAACAAGAATTTAGGTTGCTCCCTATCGAGATTTGAGGTGCTTGTGGAACTCCCACTGGATACAGTTCCACAATTTCCTGTTTGGGTGACTGCTTCACATTTCCTAGAATGAGAGTAAAAACTGGTGCGAAGGAAGTGCAGTATTGTCCAAAGCTAAATTGTTGTTTGCAGTTTTTGGAGAGTTTGAAACAAGATAAGAATAAAGAAAAAGGAAAGAAAGAATTAAGTGCTCTTTCTCAAGTAGAATATAACTAAACTTCAAAAAGACATTTTTAATGTTTGACTTCAGTTTAAACTTTATCCCAAGTTTTCAAATTATTAAAGGTTGTCATAAAAAGACAAAAACATTACAGTACTCAAGACTGGATTTTTCGAGCCAGGGAAACTGGAACCCTACGGTGATAAAGGCTCCAAACATTTCTTCATATTCTGAAATCAATCTAAGGAAAGAACTATAGTGTTGAGACTCGCCAAGGACTTGGCCAGACTAACAAATCTGAGACTGAGGCACCCTTAGGAAGTCTGTGTATTAGACTTGCAGGCCTCGCAAATCCCAAGCTTGGACTCGGCAAGTCTGCAGAACCACCAGTCAGCATTTGAAAAAAATAAACTTAAAATAAATTACATAGCCTCTGAATAAACAGTTTAGGATTCCACGTAATTATAGCATATCCAAAAACACACAAAATAACTAAATAACTGCAAGGCAAACAGAGGATAGGGATTTCTCCCCAATTTGAGCTAACGTCCAACTAGGTAGTGTACAGACTCTTTCTGGGTGTGAAGAGATGAGATTGTTGAAATTCTATCATTTGCAAAGCTGAAGTGATTATTTCTTCAATTATATGTAATCACCAGATCTGCAATTAGGTGTAATGACCATCTGAGCCAACTGACGCAAATACTTAGCTCATTATGAGCAATACAATAATTAGCTCCTTACAAGCAACTTAGAAATTATTACTTGAAGCCAAACAGTGGAAGATCAAGAGTTACAACTTAGAATTCCTACCAGGATCATTTTGCAAATAAACAACTAAAGTGTTCTCCGCTGGAGAATTTCTCGAGAGCAGAGCTTTGAACTTGTGTATCCTAATTAGTAATTACTATTGATTGGTAGGCTCACCAGCACAATCTCAAAAGCCATGTCATATTTCCAGATTTTCATACATTTTTACATCTGTATCTTATTCCCTCTTGGTCAAAGAATGTTTACATTGCTCAGCACGAATTGCTTTACTCCTCCTCATATTGTTATGTTGACTAGCTATACTTTTCAAGACCTCTCTTGACCATTCATCGAGATAAGTTATTCTTTTTTCACAACTAACTTTTTAAAATATATTGAGTTAAAAAGTATATGAATAAGTAACAACATGGCATGTACTGCTTCAGAACAATAAAATGAAGAACAGCTGAAACAAAAGTATATGAACATTGCTACATTGATCAAAACCCAACTATTTGCACATAAGTTCAATAATCACAACCACTTCTTATGAAAGAGACCGATTCAGAACTAAATCATATCCCAAAATGACAGCATACACAAGAATTCTACAAGCAATTTAAATATAGAAACCTGACAAACCTGGAGAGCACGTGCATTGAAATATTTTGAAGTTCTAAAATTTTCCTCTCCAGCTAAAACGTTGTCATCTTCAACGCACCTTCCCACGGTACCGCTGTATACTGTGGCATTGTGTTTCCAGTTCTCAAGGACATTTGCAGAAGCCCTTAACACATTGTTATATCCACCGTGCACTCTGCCAAGTAATTATATGACGATTTGCCAATTTTCTGACGTTATATGTGCATATGCATTGATCAAGAGATTAAATGAAAATTACGATACGAATTTAAGCGATGAGAAGACAATAAAAACTTACCTGAGAGAATAAGTAAGGGTTTTTCGCAACACCCACATGATCGTTTCTAAGAAAATGCGGCTCCAGTCCAGTGCAGAAAACCCTTCGCTAAAACCCTGTCAATTTATATCAGGAATGCCTACTGAGGAATTAATTATATTACTAATGCCTAAGTGTTATGCAAAATTTTAACCTCTCCTTAACTAGCAATCGCACCTTGGTGTGCAATGGGTACGCCGAAGAGGTGTGGAAGGTCAATTAGAAAAATAAATGATTTTTTTTAATGCATTTGTGTGGTACATGAGATCAATTGGTAGGTCATTTAGAAAATGATTTTTTTTATATATTATTATTATTATTATCCTAGTATATTCTAATTATTATTTTGTTTTTTTATTGTATAGTAATATTGTTATAATGATATTTATATTTTAATGTTTTTACTATTATATTATTATGTTTTTATTAATATATCTAGTTCCAATTATGTTAGATTATTAATATTATGAGTCATAGAATAAACAATGTTGCACTTAGTAAATTAAAATATCAACTAATAGAAAAACTAACACGCGTGTGATAATAATATTTGTATCATTTTGCATTCTTCTTATCAATTCTCAATCATTGTAATTTTGATATATCTCCACTCTTTATCCTTGTAATTTTCTCTCCCCTTTTATCTCTCTACCTCTTTATGTTCTTCCTATATCTTCTCTTGTCTACCTCTATTCCTCCCCTCTCCCCTTGCCTATCCCTCTCATTTATGCTATCTCTCTTTCTCACTTCCTCTTTGTCTTTTTCTTTCTTTCAATATCTATTTCTCTTCCTTTTGTTTTTGTTTCTTTCCCTCTTTCTCTATCTCCACTTCTTTTTATCTCTTCATCTTTTGTCCATCTCTCTACCTCTATATCTCATTATCTCTCTTCCTCTCTTCCCCTATCTCTATCAATCTCTCTCTCTATTTTCCTCTCTTCCTCTATCACTATATCATTCTTTCTCACTCTCTTTGTATATCTCATTTCGTTCTTTATTTTCCCTCTCACTCTACTTTCCCTTTTCTCTCTCCACTTTTTGATCCCTCTCTCTCTTATTATCTACCCTTTGCTCTCTTCGTGTCCATCACAATCTTTATATTTTCTTTTATATTAAAATTATATACTCTTTGTTTTCATTACATATTATATTATATTTTATATTTTATATAATATAAATAATAAATGTAATTATAATCTTTTTTTATTTAAAATAAATATTTAATTAAATAACATATATATATGAACATAAATATTTAAAATATAATATTTTAATAAAAATATATTTTACACTATATAAAATAAATAAAAATTATATGTTATATAATATAAATTATTTTAATTTTTTTCTTTATATTAAAATTATATTATGTATGTTTACATTACATATTATATTATATTTAATATTTTATATAATATAAACAATAAATATAATTATAATATATTTTTTATTTAAAATAAATATATAATTAAATAACATATATATCAATATAAATATTTAAAATATAATATTTTAATAAAAAATATTTTACACTATATAAAATATAAATATTAAATAAATAAAAATTATATTTTATATAATATAAATTGTTTTTTTTAAATTATATTTAAATACATATATATTTGCTATCCAATTATATATTTATTTTATATAAAAAATTATATTATAATTATATTTATTATTTTATATTATATAAACTATTAAATTTTATATGTATTTTATTAAATACATATATATTTGTGTGCTTATTTGGTTAGCTTAGATGAAGCTCATGAAAAGGTATATATAATATAAGAAAATACTCTAAAGCCTTATCATGTGGAGGTTTATTTAGGAGATAGGGTTGATTTTGTTGTGAAGCACGTATATAAGTTTTAGTGGCCAGTGATCTTGTGAAGATAATATAAGAAATATTATATGCCACAAACCCTAGAAACGCTTACACCAATTTCTTTTAGGGTTTTTCGCGAGCAATAATTGGATTCATAGTTGTCAAGATCAAAATCAATTTCCTTGTAAACCAGCGGACAGACGAGAAATGAGGAAAAACAGAGGAAAGATGATTTCAGTAGCAACAAACAACAAAAATCGGCGGACTGAAGAAAAATGACGGGCAATAACGAATGAAAAACAATGAGGGTTAAAAAATTGGTGAGAAACATTCAACAAATGAGATTTTTTTAATCGTCTTTGCATTACTTTTGCTGATTTTTTGACCATTGATTTTAATAATTAGCTTGGCATTCTCAAATAGGACACACCTTCGGCGTAAATATATTTGTCTCCTATTTCTCTTTTATCTCTCTATCTCTTTATCTCACTCTTTTTATGCAACTATGTCTATGTGTGTCTCTTCTCTTCTATCTTTTCATTTCTTTTTATTTATCTCTTACTATATTTATCTCTTTCTCTCTCCTTATTAATCTCTCTTACTATCTTTATCTCTTTCTCTCTCCCTCTTTATTCATATATCTTTCTACCTCTATCTCTATATCTTTATCTCCCTAGATATCTTTATCTCCCTCTCTATTTCTCTATTTCTCTCTCTTCTCTCTTTTTTATCTCCCTCTTGCTCTATCTATCTCAAAGAGGTGTTGAAGGTTAATTAGGGAAATTTCGGTCTATTTTTGTATACAATTGTGTAGTACATGCGGTCAATTGGTATGCCATTTATCAAATGATGTTGTTTGTGTAGCAAAGGTCTCAATGAAGAAGTGATAGCTTCAAATAAGCTATGCATATATGTACATAGATCTAAACATGAATAAAACTAAACCTCTAAATTAGAAATATAATCAAGCTCCGTTACCAACAAGCACATGTTATGTTTGCAATAGGGTGAGAGAGAGGGAGAGGGAGAGGGAGAGAGGGATAGAAAGAGCGAGGGATGGAGGAGGGAAGAGCAAACGAGAGAGAGAGAGAGAGAGAGAGAGGGGGGGGGAAGGAGATAGAGATGGAGAGGAAGATTGAGATATAGGTGGATATGGAGATGGAGAGGAAAGGGAGGGATAAAGAGAGTAGAGAGGAATAGATAGATACCTCTCTATTTCTCTATTTCTCTTTCCCTCTATCTTTATCTTTTTTTCTCTCTTCTCTCTTTTTGCATCTCCCTCTTCCTCTCTCTATCCCTCCATTTTTACGTTTGTTTGTTTTTCTATATATTCTCTATTTTCATGTCAATTGACATTTCTTGTGCATATGTTCCAAGTTTCAATGCAACCTTGTAGTTTGGGTTGGGTCAATATAGCTGAGTAGATGAACATTTGAAACCTTGAAACTTTGCAAATTTGTTGGTGGTTTGTTTCTTTGATTAGTGATAGATTTGGTGGAAGGTAAATCCCAAGGCTTTATGAGCAAAATAGCATTCAGGCAAGGTTATGGTAGAAGCATTGCAAGAGAGGATACAATAGATGGATCACTAATGGGCTCTTGCATGAAATTTAATGGCTAAAAAAATACAAGATTGTGTTAATGATTATATACTATTGTTCTTATCTCTCTCTTTGTCTTGTTTTCTCCCCCTTTCTTTCTCTCTCTTCCTTTCTTTCTCTTTGTTTATCCCTTTTCTTGTTTGTATCTTATCACTATTCTTACGACAATTGACATTCCATGTGTGTGTGTTCTAAGTTTCAGCGTAGGCTTGTAGTTTAGATTGGGTCGATAGAGTTGAGTAGACAAACATTTGAAACCTTGAAGTTGTAAAATTGTTCGTGGCTTGTTTCTTTTATTGGTGATAGATTTGGAAAAAGGTAAAGCCTAAGGCTTTGTGAGAAAAACAACATGGGGAAAGGATATGATAAAAACATCACTAGAGTGGATGCAACAGATGGATCATGGATGCGCTTCTGCACAAAACTTGAGGCTTGAGAAACAAAAGATCATGTTAATGATTATATATTATTATTTATATATCTCCCTCTATCTCTCTCTTTGTCTCATTTGATCCCCCTCTCTTTCTACCTCTTCCTTTGTTTCTCTTTTTTCTCCCTTTGTTTATCTATTTTATCTCTATTTTCATGTCAATTAATATTCTATGTATGTGTGTTCTAAGTTTCAACACAGGCTTGTAGTTTGGATTGGACCGATAGAGGTGAGCATACGAACATTTGAAACCTTGAAGTTACAAACATGTTGGTGGTTTGTTTCTTTGATTGGTGATAAATTTGGCAAAAGGTAAAGCACAAGGTTTTATGAGCGAAACAACATGGAGCAAGGCTATGGTAAAAAAATAAAAGAGAGGATATAATTGATGGACCACAAATGGGCTCCTGCACGAAACTCGAGGCTTAAGAAACAACAAGATTGCGTTAATGATTATATATTATTCAATATATTTACATTATATTCTAATAATTATATATTTACATTACATTGTTTATTATACTCATATTTATATTATATAATATTATAAGCTATAAATTATACTATATAATACATAAATAATAAATAAAATAATATATATAATATACTATTATTTATATATATTTATTGTTTTGCTTGGTGAGGAGGGATTTTTTACATGGCCTACTCTAGGTGAGGCCACAGATAGAGGACCTCATCCCCTAAATTAATGCACAACATCAACATGAATAGTCTAGACCTAGTAGGGGTAGAGAGGGTTAGTGCCTATGAGTGCCTATAAGCACACTAGCCCAATAGGGGTTTGGAGCACAACCTAGAGCACAGAGTTGCTTAACATGAACACCAACAACATTAACGCTAAGGTTCAAATATGTAAACATATTGGATCAGCGAGGGCACAAGGCCTATGATCACAATAGCCTAGCAAGAATTTGAACCTTGGTGGTCACAACCACAACACTCTATCATCACACTATGAGATTAACCCCTATATATATATTATAGAGTTCGATATATAATATAATATTTAATATAAATATAAATATAATAAACACTATTATATAATGTTATATTATATATTAGACTATAAAATATAAATAATAAATAGCATAATATATTTTTAGCTATAGCTAAAAATAGGTAGAGCTGAATTGCATTCATCATTGAGAGGTATAGGTACAATCAGGTCATTTCAGCCAACAGTTAGTGTTATGAGTGGTGGAAAATGTGGCTCCCATAAGGGTTGAGCCCAGCTCATAAAGAACGAAGGCAACAATGTGCAAGTATAGTGAATACCATAAAAAAGCTTGTAAAATATATTTTGGGCTGCAAATGCATGAAGGCATGAATGCATAACTGAAGGGAACTTAATCAAAACAAGTGTCGATAACATAGTGAGCTATAGGTGTGCAGGACATCATAAATGAATAAATCAGACATGTCCATGTAAACTACAAGCAAAGGCATTGTTACATATAAGTATTAAAAAGCATCATCAAGAGAGTTGTCTACATATCTATAGAAGGGAGAGATACAAAACAACATACAAGTGAACTTCAAGTAAGGAGCCATCAGCCCAATAAGTCATATGGTCATTACAAGAAAATACAGCCAGAAACACTTATCCACATGAAAAGGAGTCCAAAGTCATTTGATCAAGGGAACAAATGCAATGACAACCTTGAGTTATACCAACATTATCTGAGTTATGGTATTTCCTTTGCAAAGAAAGCTAGAAGCAAAAAGAAGGGATAACAATAATCATGTGAAGAACTCAGTCACAGTGATCTGATAGGTTCATCAAGTTTTCTTAAGCTATGAAATGATGACAGTATCAAGCAAAAGTATTGTCACAGTAGGAATATGTCAGGTAGTTTCCATAAGTTTTTCAAAAGCATGAAGCAATTATTGTGTAAAATGTGAGAGCAAGAAGAGGAAAATACCTTTCCTTCTGAAGATAACATGGTAAAGAGGCCACAACCATAGAATATGCTAAGGGTTTCTTATTTCTACAAGCAAAAAGGAAAAATGCCAAATACCCAGTAAAAATACAGCCGCAGCCATGAAGTCTAGTATTTTTGTTCCATAATCTAAATATTTTCATTTTTGGAGAAAATGGGTGTTATTAGGCTCAAGCCCAAAAGTTTTAGGGGGATTTTGTTCCATTTCTACAAATACCCATATGATGGTTTTTAATTCAAAACACAAAAGTGCAAGATGAACAAATTTTTCTCAAAGATACAATTACCCACATGGGGATTTTTATTTTTAGACATGGGAGCATCGAAATATACAGTGGAAAGCTTTGGAGCTCAACAAAAGAATGTAAAGCAAAGTAAGGAGGCCATTTTTGAGCCTGTGCCATGAGTTACAACTCTCAGGAAATACAAACAAGAGATACACATGGCGCAGCCTGTATAGGGGGCCTGCATCATTCTTTTATCAAGAAAGAAGTTCTTGTAAGCTTATGTTTGATGAAAATATGAAGGAGTAAGTAAAAATTACCATCATATGTCTATAGAAGAGCAAACATGCCTTGGCCAAGCTCTCATAGAGTTTCCAGATTAGAGCTCGAGCCCAGTATAACCATGGCGGCCAGAAATAGAGAAAGGGCATCAACAAAACAATTCACAAATAAAAATACATCAGAAAAATGATTATGGTGCGGCTGAGAGGCCCAAGGAATACTTCAAAATGAAGAAAAAATTTCAGATTTGTGGTAAAATGACTTACCCTACAAGAATCTTCAGGAAAATCTTCAAAAAAGCACAAAAAATGGAGTATATTCGACCTTCAATACCAACACCATGGCGGCCACAGCTTCTCCTCAAAGCTTCTTCCTCAAGCATCAACAAAGTCGAATGAATGAATGATTAGGGTTCCATTATCCCTAATCTCTTTTGTGTGGTTTCAATGGTGATTTTTTTTATTGTTTTTTAAGAAAAGCAAAATCATTATATCTTTTTGCCCATGGCCTTGACTCCTCTGAGTAAAGATGACTAGCAATAATGTGGTCGGTTGATATGAATAAGGATGAATAATGTTATGTGTGGAATGGGGCACATGGTGTGAGGGTAGAGGTTATTATTGGGGTAGGGTTAAAGGTTTTAATTAAATTTAAATGTTATGTGTTTTGCATAAACCATGTAAAGTTAGTTAATTAAATGATGCTTTATAATCATTTAATTAACTTAAGTTTTTATTAAATGCAAAAATTAAACTAAAGATTACCCCAATAATGCATGATTAAACAAGGAATTAATGATGGAGCTATTCAAGTTTGATAAGCATGGGCGAGTTGATAAAAACGAGATGATTTTCGCATGCTTGGACCCACTTTTTGAGGGATTTTCAGCTCAGTTTGAGTGCTCCAAAGATCAGTTACGAGTTGGTAGCTAGTTTGAGCTTGAGTTCACTCATTTTTGCATGAGTTTGGGCTTTCTTTTTGGAGATTTTTATTTCTACTTGGGATTTTCCTTGGAATTATCATTTTTACACTGAAATTGACTTTCAGTTTCACCTTCATGCCTTAGAGAGGCTTTTTGTATAAAGTGATATGACTTAGTCATTTTTCACTAGTTCTTGTTTTCTACCTTTTCCTTCAGCAAAGAGACTTTATGTAACTCAGCTTTCAGAATTTAATAGATTATGCAACAATTTTTACAGGTTATGTTAGAGTATCATTTGTAGAGTTTTCCTTCTATTGTCAATGCAAGTTAGATATTAGCCTTCTTAGATTCAGGTGTTTTGTTTTATGAATGTTTTGGATGCAAATTTAATGTGTTTTACATCAAAACCTTTAAATTTCTATCACATTCATGAATGCATGTACATAGAAAAAATGATCTTAGTTACAGGTCATAAATTGTGCTTATAATATATTCATATCTTTAAGTTGTGAAAGTAAATTTTTCCTTCATAAAGAATGAATTATCAAGCCTTTTTATGAATCATTGATGCAGATAAATTGTTCAATTTGAGTTGTGAAAATAAGCTCGTAAGGAATCAGTTGTGAATTATTTTGTTTTCTTTAAAATCAAATAGGTGTATCACCATAGTTCAATTTTTCCAGTTTTGCATCAGTTTCAGTCTTTTCTCTTTTCCAAGCAATTTTTTAAGTCCATAATCAGAGAATCACATAGGAACTAGCCTAGAATCTGGAGGTCTATCTTCACCATAGGAATACCCACAGCCTAAAGATAGTTCCCATGTTTCAACAGATTGTTGAATTTAGCCATTCAAGCATTTGGGTGCAATCTGTTTCATAACAGTTTTTGGCACGCCCGGTGGGACTCTGAATCACAATTCAGAGTAAGAATTAAACAGTTTCAAGTTGTTGACCTGGTATATACAACAGTTTTTTAGCCTTTCAGAGGTTAAACTTTCATATACCTGGCGACTCCATTCTCAAGTTTCAAGCATATCAAGTGCAAGTAGCCTATGAGAAAAGTTCAAACAAGAAGTTCTTCTCCATTTGAATACTTACAGCTATCTTCACCAAAAAGAAGAGGAAGGAAAGCTAAGAGAACACCTGGTAGATCTTCAAGAAATAAATCAGTTTCTCCAATTTTTAGAACAAAATTATTAGTATATTCAACAAGAAGGAGAGGCGGACCATCAACAAGGCAGCCAGGTTTGCATTCAGCTTTGCCAAGTTACAGGATATCAGTTTCACCTTCAAGAGGTTCACTGAGTTTTGTTACAAGACCAGTTCCATTGTTTCCGGTACGTCCTGTGCCAATTTTGCAAGCTATGAATATCGTAATACCAGCAGCTCTAATGGCCAGAGCACATGCTTTCATACCTTTCAATCAAGGCAGTTCACTAAATTTGCAGCAGTATGATGACATACCAGTAAATGCCTTGAAAAGTCTACCCATTTTCACTGGCGAGGAGTAGACCACACCAATAGAACACATAAAGGATGTAGCTTCTCTTTGTGGTGTTTATCATATCACGCAAGAGAATGTGGCTATAAGGCTATTGGAGGCATCTCTGAAGGGTAAGGCTCTTCAGTGGTATAGGAGTTTGGTTGTAAACTCTATTTTGTCATGGGATGACTTGGGAGATAAGTTGAATAAACACTTTACGAATAAGTCTAATCATTTATCTCTGGTGGAGAAAATGACCACAATCAAAAGAGCCCCGCAAGAACAGATGACTGACTTCAATTTTAGATTTCAAAAGACCAGGGATAGAATTCTAGTAACGGTAAGGCTGACACCTAATCACGCTTTCCCTTATTATCTTAAAGCTTTTAATAGTGATATTGCTTTAATGATATAATCGATGGGTGGATTAACATTACTAGTAGCGTATAATGTTGCTATTAGAGCTAAAAACAACCTTATACAAGCTGGTAAAATTGCACCAAGGCCTCCTATGCCGATATTTCTAGATATTCATCCCTTGATGCCCATTAATTTACCACATATTGCCCCACTTCCAATTGAACTAGCCTTAGGCTATCAACCAGTTGTTCAAAATGGTGCTTTTCTAGCACAATCATATTTTCAAGAGCTTAGGGGTACTTAGCAGGAGATGGCAAAATTATTACAAATAGTTAGTAATGACTTAGTGAGTCTTAAGAGGTAGCAAATTCAAAATTTTAGGCCTTATCAAGCACCTTTTCAGCCTAATAGACCACCTTATTAGGCAAACAATCAAGGAAACTAGCGAAGGAATTTCAATCCCAGGCCACCATACAATCAGAACACTACCAGCTCTTCAAAAGAGCTTTTTCCAGTGCAAAATAATTTGGCACAAGATTATGTATGGTGTTATCCATGCAATCAGCCTCACAATCAAGCCACATGCATGAACGAATTAATTAATTAGGCCTTGATGGTATAGAGTAATTATGTTACTGCAGAAGATACAACCAAAGAAAATAATGATCATCAGGGTGATCAAACGCAACAGAATAATGAAGACGTTGCCATGATGAACTTGCAAGGGAATGAGTTTTGTGGAATAAGTCATATTCAAGTACAAAATCAGTTAGTCACTTCTATTGTAGCAAATACGAGGTCCAAGAAAAGAGCAATTGACCTAAGACAAGCAGCTAATTCTAACAAACAACAGCTAGAAAAAGATAAACAACAAGCTGTTCCGTAGAAAAATTAGACTTCTACAACTCAAAAAGAGCAGTCACAACCCTCTTCTTTTCATGATGTTCACATTCTACCAAGAGGACAACTTGAACATGCTAAAGAGCAGCAAAAACAAGTTGAACCCGCTAAGGAACAAAAGGACCAGCTAGTTCAAGTGCAAAAGGAGGTTGCTTTTCCGAAAGCACAACACAAGGTTAGTTCTCTGAATTTTAATATTGTTGATCATATGAAGAAGGCCATTGTCACCATGACCATGTTAGATGCTTTGCATCTTCCTGGGCAGAAGGAAAGCCTGCAAGAGGCTTTAGCTAAGATTTCCATTTTTGATGGGTCTCTTCAAAACCAGCCAAGTGTTCTTGCAAACAGTTCAGACCAAAAGAAGGATTAGCCAACTCAAGAGGTAAAACCACCACCCTTTTATATTAGTTGATAATTGGTGATAGCATAGTGCATAATTGCATGATAGATTCATAAGCAAGCAACTCAATTATGCCTAAACAACTGGTAGAAAAGTTAGGACTTGAGTATGAACCATTGTCAAAAGGGGTAGTTCAATTGGATGGCACAACAATTAAGTCTGTAGGAGTTATTAAAAGTCTGCCCCTTACATTACATGCTTTTCCGAACTTTCAAATTCCACAGGACATACATTATTAATCTCCCACCTTATTTTTCCATCTGTCTGTCTAGATATTTCACTACAAAGTTAGGTGGTTATCTATCATCAGACTGGTCACACATGTTTTTCAGAATTAGATATGGTACTAGAGTCACTGTTAAGTCAGAATAACAGGCTAAAGACCATATTGAGCCCTATATTCCAAATCCCATAAATGCAAACCTAGTTTTCCATGAATAGGAGGATCAATCCATGACCCCCTACCCCATTGTACCTATAGAAGGCATACCTGACATAAATTTAGACGAGTGGGCAGCCGAGAATCACGAGGTTGATCTGTTCAGTCTCATGGACGAAGTAGGTTTGGGCATTTATATGATTCAGGAGCTCGATGTAACTATTCCAAATATGGTCAAAGAGGAAAAATAACCAGAACAACAAATTGATCAGCTTTAGAAGCTGTACTTTGATGAATCCAGGAGTAAAGTAGGTGCTAGTGGAGGAGAAATGTTCATATCACCTGAAGGAGATAGGTATTATTCAACTTTTAGATTTACTTTCAATTTTTCTAATAATGTTGTTGAGTATGAAGCATTGATACATGGTTTAGAATGGGCCAAAAAAGGAAAATTAGGTGCTTACAGGTGTTTGGTGATTCTCAATTAATAGCAAATCAGGTTAGAAATCTAAATTTAACGAAAAATGATTTGTTGAAATTGTATAAACACCGGGTTTGGGACTTAATTAAAGAATTTGATGCATTTAATTTGCAATCAGTACCAAGAAATCAGAATAAGCAAGCTGATAAACTTGCTACCATAGGATCACAGTTTGACATTCCAACTGAAATCCACAATGTGGAAGTGCAACAATATGTGAAAGTGGTTGTCAGACCATCAGTGCCTGATAATAATGTGAGTTGGCAGATTTTTGATAGTGATGAACAGATAATTCACTTTTTGATGGAAGAAGCAGAGTTTTTTGTTGGAAATCAACGAAAGTTTGATCAACAATATGGTGATCAGATCATGCAACTAAAGTCTAACAAGTTTCCAAAGGGTTTGGTGACCCTTGAATCCATATTCAACACTGATGATCAGGTTAGAAGAGATAAATCTAGCATCACATTGAAGCAGGAGCATTACAAACCAATAGAGATATTCAAAGACAAGCTCCTTAAGCTTGGCAAAGTCTGTACGGAAGAGGAACAACAAGCGTTTGTCTTGCTTTGTCAAGAATTCAGTGACATATTTGCTTGGCAGTATGGAGATCTGAAGGGTTTTAACCCTAAGTTGGATCAACATACAATTAAGTTAGAGCCTAATGCAAAACCAGTTAGACAGAAGCATAGGCCCCTGAATCCTAAGCTGGAGCACTTGATGAAGATAGAGCTGAACAAATTGGTTGAAGGAAGTATTATCTTTCCAATAAAGCATACTTCTTGGGTTTCAAACCTGGTGCCTGTCAGGAAGAAGAGCAGAGAGATAAGGTTGTGTGTGGATTTCCATGATCTAAACAAAGCTTCACTCAAAAATCACTATCCACTGCCTTCAATGGAGCAAATATTCCAGGTTGTTTTAGGATCAGAGAGGTTCTCATTGCTAGATGGATATTCAGGGTATAACCAGATTCTAGTTAAGGAGGAAGATCAATACAAAACCGCATTTACCACCAAGTGGGGTACTATGCCTTACAAAAAAATGCCATTTGGATTGTCAAATGCGGGAGCAACCTTTCAGAGAGCAATGGATATGGATCTCCAAGGTTTGATAAACAAGTTTGTTCTTGTTTATTTAGATGATATCGTTGTTTTCTCATGAAATGCTAATGAACACTTTGATCATCTTGGACAGATTTTTGAAAGATGCAGAGAGTATGGAATTTCCTTGAATCCAAAAAAGAGCATCTTTGTTATTCACAAAGGTAAACTTCTGGGTTATATTGTTTCTAAAGATAACATTTCTATTGATCCAGAATGTATTGCAGCCATTTTGGCATTATCGCTTCCTGCTCACAAGAAAGGTTTACAGAGTTTTCTAGGCAGAATAAACTTCGTTAGGAGATTTATTCCCAACATTGCAGCTTTATTGCAGCCATTGATACCCATGTTGAAGAAAAACATTAAATTCAGCTAGATGAGAGAAGGAAAGAATAGTTTTGAGTAGATTAAAGAGGAACTTGCAACAACCCCTACTCTTATCAATCCAAATTTTGATAAGGATTTCATACTGTACGCATTTGGGGGAGTGGATACCATCTCCGCAATGCTTTGTCAGCAAAACAGTGAAGGTATGGAGCAACCCATAGCATTTTTTAGTCAAGTCTTGCATGATTATGAAATGAGGTATTCATTTGTTGAGAAGCATGTGCTTGTTGTAGTGAGAAGTCTCAAGAAATTCAAACATATGTTGTCTAATAATAAGATACATCCGTTGGTAGCTCACCAAAAAGTTAAAGAATTTATGCTAAATAAGGATATTAATGACAAGAGAGCGGGCTGGATAACCAAAGTCATGGAATATGACATTAATATTAAGGTTACTAAACTTATCAGAGGTAAAGGTTTATGCGAACAACTTGCAAAAAATGAGGAAAACAATAGTAAAGAAGTTGTTACAGTTCTAAATCTTGAAGAAGAAGTTGTTGCTCCAGCTACTTCCACTGATTGGATCCATCAAATGATTCATTACTTGCATATTGGAGATTGTCCAGAAGGTTTAGATAGATCAAAACAAATATATTACAGATTGCAAGCAATTCCATATGCAGTAATCGATGATGTTTTCTATAGAAAGGATTTCAATGGTGTATTCCTCATATGGGTTTACCCGAATCAGACTGAAATAATTCTTGAGGAATTCCATGATGGACCTGCTAGAGGTCACTTTGCACCGCGTAGTACAACTCTAAAAATAATAAGAGCCAGCTATTTTTGGCCAGATTTGTTCAAGGATGCTCATGCTTATATGTGAGAAAGTGTAGTAAATGTTCATTATTTGCAGGAAAACAGAAGTTAGCAGCCCTACCACTTCATCCAATTCAAGTAGAGCAACCTTTCAGAAAATGGGGATTGGATTTCATAGGTCCAATCAATCCACCCTCGAGTGCTGGGCACAAATGGATTTTGACTACCACAGACTACTTTACGAAGTGGATTGAAGCAATTACTTTAAAAGATGCAAATGAAACACTAGTTTTGAACTTCTATTAGGACTTAGTTTCCAAGTTTGGTACACCAGATTCAATAATATCTTATAATGCTTTGGCATTTATAGGATTAAGAGTTTCAGATTGGTCAGTGAAAAATAACATTTATGTGAATACTTCATCCAATTATTACCCCCAGGGTAATGGACAGGCTGAATCAACAAATAAGAATCTGATTAAGATCATAAGGAAGACTATTGAAGATAATCAGAGGTCATGGCATGATAAACTTAAGTTAGCCCTTTGGGCTGATAGAGTTACACCAAAACGATCAACAAGATTTTCACCATATGTTTTGGTTTATGGAAAATAATCCAAATTACCTATTTCAATTGAATTACCAACTCTGAGTTACATAAAAGAACTTGAATTGCTTGAGGAACAACCAATGCAAGTCAGGATTGCTCAATTGACAGAGTTGGAGGAAACCAGAAAAGAGGCTTACAGGAACCTCCAAATTCATCATTCTCAGATGAAGAAAACATTTGACAAGAAATCAATAGCAAGGATCTTCAATGAAGGTGATTTAATGTTCAAGTGGGAGGATCTCAAAAGTAGGCCTCGTAAACATACAAATTTTGATGCCATGTGGGATGGCCCATATATGCAAACAAAATAACGCATTTTAGCTTTCAAGGTTGGATGGTGAGGTGCTGCCAATCCCCGTCAACGGGATTCACCTCAAGCAGTGCTACTAAAGAGCAACGTTTGCAGATGTACATAGTAGTGTAGTTTCAGTTTTAGTTTTGCTTTCAATAAGTGCCCTATGGCATGTTTTCAATTTAGTATTGTTTTTCTTTCAATAAAGTGCAGTTGCTACACGGGGTTTTCAAACTCTATCTTAAACAGAGTTTCAATAGTTTCTTTTAGTTTGGGTTGGTTTGCAACTGAGTTATAGTTTTTGTGAGTCAAAGCAAATCAAGAATGGACTCCATGCCCAATGGATAAGCTACATAATTGGTCTATGGTGTTTAGCAAGAAAACACTCCGCAAAGGTCACCAAATTGTTACCTATTTTTAGCTACAACTCAAAACAGGTAGAGCTGAATTGCATTCATCATTGAGAGGTACAAGTACAATCAGGTCATTTCAGCCAATAGATAGTGTTATGAGTAGTGGAAAATGTGGCACCTTAAGGGTTGAGCCCAGCTCATAAACAACAAAGGCAACAATGTGCAAGTATAGTGAATACCATAAAAAAGCTTGTAAAATATATTTTGGGCTGCAAATGCATGAAGGCATGAATGCATAACTGAAGGGCACTTAATCAAAACAAGTGTTGATAACATAGTGAGCTATAGGTGTGTAGGGCATCACAAATGAATAAATCAGATATGTCCATGTAAACTACAAGAAAAGTCATTGTTACATAGAAGTATTAAAAAGCATCATCAAGAGAGCTGTCTACATATCTATAGAAGGGAGAGATACAAAACAGCATACAAGTGAACTTCAAGTAAGGAGCCATTAGCCCAATAAGTCATTTGGTCATTACAAGCAAATATAGCCATATACACTTATCCACATGAAAAGGAGTTCAAATTCATTTGATCAAGGGAACAAATGCAATAACAACCTTGAGTTATACCAACATTATCTGAGTTATAACAATTCATTTGCAAAGAAAGCTATAAGCAAAAAGAAGGGATAACAGTAATCATGTGAAGAAGAACTCAGTCACAGTGATTTGATAGGTTCGTCAAGTTTTCTTAAGCTATGAAATGATGACAGTATCAAGCAAAAGTATTGTCACAGTAGGAATATGTCAGGTAGTTTTCAGAAGTTTTTCAGATGCATGAAGCAGTGACTGTGTAAAATGCGAGAGCAAGAAGAGGAAAATCCCTTTCCTTTTGAACATAACATTGTAAAGAGGCCACAACCATAGAATATGCTAAGGGTTCCTTATTTCTACAAGCAAAAAGGCAAAATGCCAAATACCCAGTAAAAATACAGCCGCAACCATGAAGTCTGGTATTTTTGTTCCAGAATCTAAATATTTTCATTTTTGGAGAAAATGGGTGTTATTAGGCTCAAGCCTAGAAGTTTTAGGGGGATTTTCTTCCATTTCTACAAATACTCATATGATGGTTTTTAATTCAAAACAAAGAAGTGCAAGATGAACAATTTTTTCTCAAAGATACAATTACCCACATGTGGATTTTTATTTTCAGACATGGGAGCATTGAAATATACAATGGCGAGCTTTGGAGCTCAACAAAAGAATGTAAAGCAAAGTAAGGAGGCCATTTTTGAGCTTGTTCCATGAGTTACAGCTCTCAGGAAATACAAATAAGAGATACACATGGCACGACCTATACAGGGGTCCTATATCATTCTTTTATCAAGAAAGAAGTTCTTGTAAGCTTATGTTTGATGAAAATATAGAGTAAGTAAAAATTACCATCGTATGTCTGTAAAAGAGAAAACATGCCTCGACCAAGCTCTCATAGAGTTTCCAGATCAGAGCTCGAGCCCAGTATAACCATGGCGACCAGAAATAGAGAAAGGGTATCAACAGAACAATTCACAAATAAAAATACATCAGAAAAATGATTATGGCATGACTGAGAGGCCCAAAGAATACTTCAAAATGAAGATAAATGTTCAGATCTATGGTAAAATGACTTACCCTGTAGGAATCTTCAGGAAAATCTTCAAAAAAGCAGCAAAAATGGAGTATATTCGACCTTTAATACCAACACCATGGCAGCCATAGCTTCTCCTCAAAGCTTCTTCCTCAAGCATCAACAAAGTTGAATGAATGAATGATTAGGGTTCCATTATCCCTAATCTCTATTGTGTGGGTTCAATGGTGATTTTTTTTATTGTTTAAAAAAAAAACAAAATCATTATATCTTTTTGCCCGTGGCCTTGACTCCTCTAAGTCAAGATGACTAGCAATAATGTGGTCGGTTGATATGAATAAGGATGAATAATGCTATGTGTGGAATGGGGCTCATGGTATGAGGGTAGAGGTTATTATTGGGGTAGGGTTAAAAGTTTTAATTAAATTTAAATGTTATGTGTTTTGCATAAACCATGCAAAGTTAGTTAATCAAATGATGCTTTATAATCATTTAATTAACTTAACTATTTATTAAATGCAAACATTAAAGTGAAAATTACCCTAATAATGCATGATTAAACAAGGAATTAATGATGGAGCTGGTTGAGTCTGATATGCATTGGCAAGTTGATAAAAACGAGGTGATTTTCACATGCTTGGACCCACTTTTTAAGGGATTTTCAGCTCAGTTTGAGTGATCCATGGATCAATTACGAGTTGACAGCTAGTTTGATCCTGAGTTCACTCATTTTTACATGAGTTTGGGCCTTCTTTTTGGAGATTTTAAAATATTATGCTTGGGATTTGCCTTGGAATTATCATTTTTACACTGAAATTGACTTTCAATTTCACCTTCATGCCTTGGAGAGGCTTTTTGTATAAAGTGATATGACTTAGTCATTTTTCACTAGTTCTTGTTTTCTACCTTTGCCTTTAGCAAAGAGACTTCATGTAACTCATCTTTAAGAATTTAATAGATTATGCAGCAGTTTTTACAGGTTATGTTAGAGTATCATTTGTAGAGTTTTCCTTTTGTTGTTATTGCAAGTTAGATATTAGCCTTCTTAGATTCAGGTGTTTTGTTTTATGAATGTTTTGGATGCAAATTTAATGTTTTTTACATCAAAACCTTTAAATTTCTATCACATTCATGAATGCATGTACATAGAAAAAATGATCTTAGTTGCAGGTCATAAATTGTGCTTATAATATATTCATATCTTTAAGTTGTGAAAGTAAAATTTTCCTTCATAAAGAATGAATTATCAAGCCTTTCTGTGAATCATTGATACAATTAAATTGTTCAATCTAAGTTGTGAAAATAGGCTCGTAAGGAATCAATTGTGAATTAATCTGTTTTCTTTAAAATCAAATAGGTGTATCACCATAGTTCAATTTTTCCAGTTTTGCATCAGTTTCAGTCTTTTCTCTTTTCCAAGCAATTTTTTAAGTCCATAATCAGAGAGTCTGGAGGTCTATCTTCACCATGGGAATACCCACAGCCTAAAGATAGTTCCCATGTTTCAACAGATTGTTGAATTTAGCCATTCAAGCATTCAGGTGCAATCTGTTTGATAACAATTATATAATATTATTTATATATATATTTATCATTTATATATTATATAGTTTAATATATAATATTAGATATAATATAATATAATATAATATAATATAATATAATATAATATAATATATAACATTAATATAAATATAATGTCAACAGTAGCATGGTGTGATGGTTGGGTTGTGTTGTTATTCTTGCCATCTAGGTTCAAAAACCCCATTGGGGCATAATTGTTGAGAATTTATATCAGGATGAGGTCCCCCCTTTGTGACCTCATCAGTTCATAGCTCCTAGTCAAAAGTGTTTACCCCTTTTATAAAAATAATAAAAAACTCTATAAATATAATAAATAATATAGTATAATATAAATATAAATATAATAAATAATATATAATATATAATTTACAAATATAAATATATTAAATAATATAATATAAATATATAAATAACGTAGTATAATGTAATATAAATTTAAATCTAAATATATAATTAATATAATTATGTTTGTAATATAAATAATATAAGATAATATTTTATAATAATATAGTGTTTATTTATTATTATATATTATATTTGAATTTTATATAATATAAATTATTAAATATATTTTAAAAATATTATTATATTCTAAAAGTATATATTTATATTAAATATGTTAAATATTTAACACATATTTATTATTTAATTATATAGATAATTTTCTATATGTTATTGTGTATTATATTTTATATAATATATTATAAAATATAAACATAATATAAATAATAATATTATTTAAATTAATATATTAAAAATAAAAGGACAAAATCAAATTATAAGCGCTCGCTCAATAGCATACAAATTTAATGGCAATCAAATAGTCAGAGCATCCACTTAAGAGGTGTTTCCCCATCCCATAAAATAATTATTTTATTTACAAAGGCATGGATTCCTACTTTTGACCAAGGTTTGTAAGGATGGAAATAAACAAAAATGTGATTGAGAAGTTGTAAACGACATGATGGGTGAAAATAATGCACGAGAATCAAACATAGGAAAATGGCAACAAGAAAAAAAGGGTGAGAAGCTATGAATGGACGAGATATTTTCATTTATCTTGCATTGCTTCTCCTCAACTCTTAACCGTTGATTTCACAAATCAACTTGGCTATTTTCAAATAGGGAACGCCTTCGACGTAATTAGATTTTAAATATGGAAAATTGATGTTAAAGATATTAGAATTTTTTTTGTCATAATGTTAGAATTTTAAGAATTGGTCAATGAAGTCATCTCAAAAGTTGCAAATTGATTAGTTTTTGTCTTAGTTCGCATATGCGCATGTGGAACTAATCTCTAACCTAACATGTGGACTTGAACTACAACTAGCAAAACTAAACTGGTAGATTGTTGAAAGTTAGAAGTCATTTTCCTTGATCTTTTGATATTTGAATCTATATAAGGATTGGTGGTGATTAGAAACACCTTTAGGAATTTGTTGAATTGTGGGTCACATTATTATTAGGAAAACCCTTAGTTGGATCAACCTGATGGCTCTAAGAAAATCCTCAAAGACAACAAACAAGTATGGAATGAACCTAGGATAATGTCACAAACAAATGAAGTAGAATATATTCTTATTTAATCTCTTTGACGTATATATTATTTTTCACATTCCACAACTAAGCATACAAGTCAACACAAATGTGTGCTAGGTGATCTCACGATGGTTAGTAGGAGGGAGTTAGTGGGATAACTTATGAATTTAAATTTTAAAATTTTAGGGTTTAGATTTATAACTATGGATATGGCCTAGGTCAATTCCCTATCCATGGACCTAATCTAGGGCGATAGATAGGGGATCCATTAATTAGGATTGAATCTCTAGGGATAATTGATGACGTGATCATGATACAAGAATATTATGAGTAGAGTTTCCTACAAGAATGTTCCACTTCTAAACTTGTTGCATTTAGGAAGTTACTCTAATCAAAGCAGGTATAAAGGGGCATAGAAATGCAATTTTCACCATTATAGTTTTTCCACATTTTAATGTACATTTGAACTACTATTGAATGCATCTCAAAGTAAAATAAGTAGCCAACATGGAAATTAAATATTTTTCAAACACTCAAAAGGATATAATTATCTATAAAGTAATAGATCATTCTTGAACCTACAAAAAAATAAAAAAGTGTGCAATAAATAGCATCTATGAAGTATTTAAAAATAAATAGAATCACAACTTTCTAAAAGAAACTATCTTCAAAAATAAAAAATAATAAGGATGAGATATTTTGCTTATTACGAAAAGTGATAAGCTTTGACCATGTGAAATAAAAGACCTAACTTTGTATATAATTTAATAAAAATTTCCATTGAGATGGGAATGGCTACAAGCCTATCATTGCATAACACAACTCACAAAGGAATATAAGTGATATATATCCCCCCTCCCAAAATTTGTTGCATGCAAAGGATACAAGGAATTGGAAGAAATGGGAAAATAATATGTTAAAAACATGTAAACATGGTAAAGAGTATCATCAGAAGACAAGCATGTGAGGACGTGAGGAAGATAAATATATATGGCACGAGACAGGCAAGGTTCCCCCATTGTTGGCCCCAATGAAGTTCAACAATTGTAGCCATGAACACTAAATAAAAATTATATAAGCATTAATAAAATGTAAGAGACAAGCATGACAAGGATCATAATAATTAATCATAAAATGTAGGTATGAAGAAAATCACAAGATATGGGCATGGTAAGAACCATAAACATGTATGGCATGTGATCATGATAAGCTTAAACATGATAGACACTTATACTTAAAAGATAAGCATAATGATGATGGCATAACCTACAAGGTAAACATCATATTCATGGAACTTAGAGAATCATGGTAAAATCAAGAATCATCTAAAATATAAATATAGCAAGGGTTGTGTAAGAAAGATAAGCAACAATCATGAAATATAAGATATGTGTAAGCTAAAAAAAATATAGGAAAGCATAACTAAATAAAGAAAACATGAAATCATATGAGCTAAAACAAAGAGCATTGGAAAATATAGGAGATAAACAACATAAACATATAACATGGATAAGAACATATCATATGAACTAAAGGAATCATATAAAAAGCATATAGATACCCCCAATTGGGGAAATAAAACATGAAACATGATATAGAAGGTAAATGAGAATAGGAGTAAATATGGAATAAACAAAAGACTCAAATACAAGGACAAATAAGGGAAGTAATAAATGACACTACACACATATATACACTACATACACATACAAACAAACATGTGTGTGTATGCACATTCACACACACTACATACATATTATTGGGAGGTCAAGAATCACAAACATGATAAGCCACTAAGAAAAAAAATCAATGGTAAAGAATACTACCAAAGAAAGTGATATTAGTGACAATTTTTGTAGTAAAAGAGATGTGCACTAACACACTCGAGGTCTTATGTTTTAAGATGGGCTAAGAGCCTAGGGGTGATAAAAGGAACATGGGATCCTAAAAAAAACATCTCAAAGAGATATGACCACTAAGGTAGATTTAGACTAATCCATCAAGGATGGATAAAAGGATTAATCAAATCCCAAATCAAAAATGCATATGGCAAAGGTAGATAGAAAAAGGATAAGGGAAATTTTTTAATAAATCAAGATGGCTTACAAATGCACATGGAAGAAGAAAAGAGGTTGAAACAAACCTAGGAATGAAAAGAAATATGTTGCAAAGGGATGGAGAAGGCCAAATAAACCTCTATAGACCATACCAAGAGGGCTACTAGCAAAAATAATGTGTTTTTTCCAACAGAGGGACATGGTTATTGTACTGCCAAATAATAACAAAACATTTGAGAAATTAAATATCCACATAAGAAAAGTACAATAAAATATGACGAAATTAACATATAAAATAAAAGAATTTGATGAATTTACATATTCAATTCGGAAAGGGTTTAGAATTAGTAGTGCTAAGTTGAAGCATAGAAGCAAGGGTGCTTTGCTATTAGAATTTTTACTCAAGGACAATATTTTGAACTATATTTTTTTAACTAAGGGTCATAATTAATAAAGGATTTCAGGGTTTGCTAACTCTAATTTCAAAAGTTAAATCTTTGAATTTGAGCAAATACCACTTAGAAAAAGTAGTAGGTGGAAATGTACATTCAATAAAATGGATGTTGAGAAGGTTAAAATCTCAAGATAAATAAAACAATGTGGAAGACGATGATATAAGGGAAATGTGCAAGGAGTTAGCTATGGATACAATATAAACCTTACAAGAAGGATGGAAGAATCACACATCAAAAAAATATATGTCATAAACAAATGATAAATTACCCAAATTTGCATCCCTAAAGATGAAAAGGCACCTTGAAGAGGTGAAACGCCCATACCAAGAATCAACCCTCTTGCCAAATAAGATAAAAAGAGTTTACAAAGAAGAAATAATTATTGTATCCATGGTTAGACTAGAAATAATGGAAGCACAAAGAGAGTGGGAGCAAGAAAAGAGCGTACAAAATATTGAATAGATATTAGGCAACAAAGACTTTTAAATTCAATTGCCTATACATAAAGGCAAAAGAGAAAGATTAGTGAAACAATAGAGTAAAACCAAGCAAAGAAGATATGAGAAGATAAAGAGAGCCAAGAAAAAAATATCATTCAGGTGGAAGGAAAAACCCTAAATATTAAAGAGGTAAATCAAATATACCTTTAAAACCTATAAGAATGGTTGAAAATGTGATTAAAATCCACGTGTTCAATGGTAAATACATCAAAGATGTAAGTGAGAATATATTTAAATCTTAGAATATCATTGGAATAGAGCCATTATAAATGAGGTTGGACTAGACTATATGAATTTACAAAGACATTAAGATATATGCAACAATTAAATGGTATATTAAATTATGCCCAAAATATAACAAGAAATGGAATGATTTTGGGAAAAAAAATTGTTCTCCTGATTCTCCTATAGAAAGTGCCAATAAAATGAGGGACATGATACGAGAGAAGATAGATTTAGTGAAATAATATGATCATAGATTGAAAAGTGTAGTCCAAAAATTAGAAGAAACACTATCTAAGAAATAGATAATAGAATGGTTTACATGTGGTTAGAAACCAAAAATTAGAGCAACGATAGATGGAAAATAATTTACTACCTATAATGAAGAGTGGAGCCAACGACCAAAATAGAATCTCAATCTTGGAGAAAATAATTCAATGAAAGTTAAAAAGTGGAAAAATTAAAGTTAGAATTCGAAAAATAAAAAAAACATAATAGGAGATTCTAGCAAAGGGTGGGAGAAAAGAGGTCCTCCCCCCTCACTAAGAAGGAATAATATTTGGTGTACCTGTTTTGGCAATGAAGGTTGCCTAAGAAATTAATTTCCAATTATATAAGGTATAAAATAAGCCACCACAATGGGGTAGAATTTTAGAAAACCCTTGGAAGAATAGTAAGTTGCTTTACAATATATGTAAAACATGGGATAAATGTTTAGTTGATGATTTCCCTATAATATTTGAACAAGATGATGAACCACTTGTTAGAGTAATGAATAAAAAAGAATCACATATGGATAAAGGCATAGCTAGGGCATAAGGATTGGCTATAGGTGCTCTAAATGGTTATATGATGCATGACTACAAGGAATTGACATGGAGGAGAAACTAATTAATAAATTAAATCATGTGGTGCCCTAAAAAAATTGAGGACTCTTCTACTAGCTATACTAATTATGTACATATAAATGTGGGCACACATTATCCAATTAAAACACTAAATTAACCAATTCAACTCACAAATATGAAACACTCAAGTTAAGAAAAAATGAATCAAAACATAATGAAAGCATTATAAAATACCACCACCTAAGTCTCCTTGACGCACTAAGTACATAGTGGGTGTGTCCAAGGATCGATGTTGGATAGAGTAGCATGTCAAGTGCTCACGCTATCAACATAACATTGCATTCAAGAGTTGGTTGTCAAGTGGTTTATGGAGGCCTCAATTTATAGATTTTTGGGAGGATTAATGGAGGATAAGATGGATTAGAGAGATCAAGGGCTTTCATTGCTTGAGATAGTTGGAGGCATGAGAAGCTTTCAAGTGGAATGTCTGGAGTGGTGGTAAAAGGGGCTTCCAAGATTTACGGGGAATCAAGGGTGGAGATTTTCCTTGGAGGAAGTGGATGATGGAGATTAAAAAGTAACTTTTTGGAAGGATGTGAAGATCTTGTTTGATGCTCCCAAGTACTCTAAGTTTACATGTTGAATGGCATGTGTACCAAATTAGGACTTAGCACATAATGTTATCATTAATCATTATTAGGCCCATGTGCAAATGATTAAGGGATATTTTTTGATTTAGTTTAGTTGGCTAATGAAAATTGCACAAAAGATGACAATTAAATGATATTGGAATTTATTTAATTATTGGATAGTTGAATTATAGAAGGGGTGGTAGGATACTTAGTGTTAGAAATAGGGTTGGGTGAATAGTGATGAATAGTGATTTTATTAAAATTAAATAATAAAATATTATTTAATTAATAAGGGGCTAAAAATAGATAATTAATCAAAGAAATAAAAATTTATTCAATCAATTATAGAGAAAATGACAACTTATGAGTTAAAATGGTGATGTGTTAATCTGATGCATCTAAATTTTTCCCCTCTTTGAAATGGTGTTAAAATAATGTTATTTCAAAGAAAAATAAAATAGTATTTTTGGATGAGAAAAGGGTGGAAACATGCCCCATTCAGTAAGAAAAAGGAAGAATTATGATGGTAGGATGATGCCCCCTTGAGAGGTCAAGTGAGAAAAAAAGAGTTTGGATGAGTTCTCAAAAGATTAAATGGATGGGAAAATGGACAAAGGAAGAAAATAACATGGAAATGGAAAAATAGGAGCAAAATTGGTGATTAGGGGTGTAAAATTGGGGTAAATATTTTTACCTTAAACCTACAACGATCACAATTGAGAAGTAGTAGAGTAGCAAAGAGAAAATAGTGTATACTTATTGATGAGCATCATGTGGAGCAAGTAAGGTTTACAAGCATCCACTAGGTAGTGGGTTAGTAGTACATGCAAAAAATTTAGTCATTTATTACACAATAGTCATAAATGTGAGGGAGAAGTTTGGGGAAAGGTAAATCCACTAAAATGTTAAAAACTCAATTTGACAGATGTGCACCTACTTGTAGTGGATACATTATTAGTTGCAATAGATTTGGAGCACTTCAATGTATCTACAAGGGGTAGATGCATTACAAAGTAGCACACATAAAAAAATGAAGTGTATGTGCAAGAGGGTGGATGAGAATAAATCATTTAAGAATATTAGTGTATATGTGGTACAAAGTGGTACATGCACTAGTAATGTTTAATAGATGCATGAGGGGAAGGGAGGATAATGAAACATTTACACAAATCAACATATATGTGATACAAAGTAGTGCATTTGCTAGTAATGTGGTGGATGCACAAAATGAGGGAATTTGCTCATGTTTTGGTATGTGTAGCGTATGAATCAATGAATGCACTAATAATGTTGCACATGCATGTGGGGAATATTTATAAGGAAACTAAAATGTGGTTTGGATGAAATGTAGGTGTGCTTAAAGGTGTTAGTGACTCAATAGTGACACCTAGTTATGTTGAACCTAAAAAATGTATTCACTAATGTGAACTAGGAGGTGATGATTATAGTGGTCTTGCAATATATAATGAAGATGCTCACTATTCACACTCATTGGGTATGATGTAGAAAAAAGGGATCTAGGGTCTAAATCACACTTTTCAACCTACAATATTAGGAACACAAAAATGACCATAAAAGACCACTTGGCTACTATCCTCGAGGAAAAGCCAAAATGGTTGATTAGGGTTTTAGTCTCGTTTGGGAGGTTTTGAGAGTTGAATTGATATAAATGGATATGATTTGTGTGATTTGGTAAATGGAAATTAGGTTAACTATAAAATTGCAACAAACTAATGTAAATTTAGAATAGCATATAACTGTCTGACAAAAACTAAAAATAAAAAAGTAGAGGGCAGAGATAGAGGAATCTGACATTCAAATCTAAGCTCAAATTGATTGGTTAGGGGCATGGGTGCCCTAGAATAAGAATTAGTGTTTCTAGAATATCTTAACAAGTACATGCATGTTACATTTTGTAGGTGCTTCTTTGTCAGACTCAACTTCGAAACTTTGTCTACTAATGAATAATTTCTCTTGCCCAATTTGATGAATGAATGGGCTTGAATGCTTGATCTTGATGTTAGGTCTTCAATCTTCTCCAAATCAACTTTAGATCTCCCACCTGCAAGAAAGAGAGGGAAGGTTTGTGTTGTATAGGGGCTTGCCTAAGTAAAACCCCATTTTGGTGTTTCCACCTCTATAATGGCTATGATGATGTTGGATAAAGACTGCTTACAATCATAAATGTTGTAACTTACCACTTAGATCTACTTTATTTGATGGACTGAAGTCATGTTGCACATCTTGTACAAGGAGAATTTGATTGTTGATAGCAAATCTTGCAAGCGTTAGTACTTGAAGGAGAATGAACATAAAACGTGAAACAATCTTACTTATGATATGACATGACTTGATGATGCATCACTAACATGAATATTGATTAATGAAAATGTTATAGAATGATGCTTATTCTACTCTTGAATTCCCTTGAATGCTTTTTAGGATGCTCAATTGGAATTTAAATTTTCTTCTAGTTTCAAATGGTGAAAAAGACATTTATATGCATTTTTTCATTTCTCGTAATAATTATTTTGAAAGGTCGACAATTGAATTTAAATTTGCAAATATGTTAATGTTGACAATAAAACATTAAAAATTGGGCCAAAATAAGGTGGTCAACGGTGAAGATGCCCTTGAGTAGGCCTATTTTGAATTTTAAGTTGTCGTTAAATAAATAATTAATTTTAACTCCCAATTTTATCTTGATTTCTAAAGACAATAATAAAATGGGTAAATACTAAGCATGATTAGGTCCAATCACATAAGGGGGAGCCAAACATAGTGTGAAATTGTTAGGTTCAACAATTTATGATGCTACACCAAGTGATGCTTTAATATCACTAGTACAACAATGACAATCAAAGATTAGCACCTTCCATCTCCTTATAGGGGAGATGATAGTAACTTTCAAGGACATGTGGTATATACTATGGGTGTTAATCTGTATGACATTGGTATACACATCAACAAGAGATCTTGATGCTACCTTAACGAGAATATTTGGGAGGTCTAACTTGCTATGGTAGGGTATGGAGTTGGATATAAATGAGTATAGGGGGCTAATACTAACATTTCCTCTAGTGATGGTAGCTCTTACTAGATAATGTTACATGAAAGAAGTGGGAAATACTTCTCTATTGGATTAGTAGATCATGTGGCTAACATGGTATACAGGTAATGGTAGTTTGCATGGGGTGCTTTCATGTTGGCACACATATACAAGGACTTACATTTAGTGATGTGCAGGGAGCACAAGCATTAACTCCTCTACACTACGATGGATTTGGGCAATGGGAATAAATTTTATTGCTTTACCTCATTGGAAACATGGTGACCATAGACTTCAAGGAGCCTCATGTGTTTGGATGGAAGAGGATCTTAAGATATAAGCATATGGGTGATGAGCACCATTAGCAATGGGTTCTCAATGATTTGTATTCGATAATGTGATTTGGTGACTATGACAACAATGTGAGAGTTGGGAGGAGGATGACCACTACCAATGGTTCATGATGACAAAATTTTATTTGGTGGTGTAGTATCCCTACATAGTATAATGATAATTCATGCTACAACAGGGCGTGTTGATATGACCATGTGTGTTTGCTCAAGTGATGAGGGAGGTGGGATTATGGGGGTCATTGATAGAGCTAGAGGTAGCTAAGGAGATTTAGAGGGATATAGTAGAGTTAATGTAGGATGATACCTTTGTAATGGTAGATGCAAGAGTGACACCTACATATGCAACATGGTGGAGTGAGTGAAGACTAATATGTCTTATAATATTACCACAATCATAAGTGTAGGAGAGGCTAAGGACAAATATAGGAGAGGCACACATGAAGGTGTGGGAAAGGAAGGTAGGAGGGGGATTAAGGAGGGTGATAACATAAATGGTGGGGAGAGAGGATTCTAATACAATATGTGTAATTTTATAGGGAAAGTGAGGGGATGAGGAGGAGAAGTGGGAGGATTTATAGGAGATGAAGGTGGATGTAAAGGAGCAGAGAGATCAAGTGATGGAGGAGGAGGGGGGTGAGATGGAGGATAGCAATAGTAGGATTAGCTCTAGCTCTTTAGGGTCATCAAAGTCAAAAAAATATATAAATGATGGGAGGAGATGATACCATGGAACAACAAGTTCCAAATATATATATGTATAATCAACAATGCAACCATAGGTATAGGGGCAGGGTGGGTAGGCTAGGAAAGACTAGGAGGTACGAGAAGAGATAATCTATAGTTGGAGAGGGATAATCTCCAAGTAGAGAGGGTAGCCTAGTCGTAGGGAAATATACAATAGTGGTAGCACAAGATGTGTTGCAATCTTAGCTCACTAAAGCTAAGGTGGATGTGTAGCGATTGAGGCAAGAGAGAGACCAGGTGAGGGAACTATTAGGCCCTAGTGGTTCATTGTAGGCATGGGTGGAGATGGGGAGATATCATTGGGAGATGATGTAGGCTTTGTGAGAAGCAACCTAGTATAGGTCACTTTGAGAGTAAGGCATGTTAGTAGGCCAAAGGATACCCAATTTTGTTGAGCATTAGCTTCAAGGGGGACAAGGTTGACATAGTTAGGTGAAGCATTAGTGGCCATGGCACCACCTTGGGGGCCTCCCTCACCACTAACAAGGTCTACAAGAGATAGTGCTAGTTAGATTTATTTTTTACTACTCATGCATTTTTATATATGCCTAAGAGGCATGATCTGTATACATTCTTTTAATGCTCTATGTAGCCATATTGTACATTACTCCATTTTATGAGATATTTGTGATATTATAATTGTACCATGGTCTTTGTACATTGTAGTTGATATGTGAGATGTTATGGATTATGAATGTGATTTATGATGATGTATATTATATGATGATCATGATATGTGTATTTGTCTTGTGTTAATGATGTTATGGATAGATGGTGCGTTTATGGATGATTATCTACAATGAGATGTATATATGACATTATGTAATGTTGGATTTACTATAATTGTGATGGATGATATATATTCTTAGATTAATAAATATATAGTATGGATTTATTATGATTATAACAATGAGATGCTACAAATGTAGGTATTTATAATGGACACAATGTGTTGTTTATTTTTATTGTTGTGATTATGTGAATGATGTATGTATCGATGTTAATATTATGATAACATGTATGGTAACATGATTATAGGTGAATTTATATTTTATGGTACAATTGTAGGAAAGAATAAATGATGATAGAAAATATAATAAATGGATGAATAAATGATCATAATATACCAAATAAAGAAAAATTAATCAGTTTAATTATTTACACGTGTATAATAACAATTAGTCAAGAGGGGAAACCTTCAAATGGGATAGTGGATAATAGATAATGATATGGAAATTATTAGAGTGTTCTTGAATGTAGGTGTTATCTTGAAATGCAGTGATAACTTATTTTGATATAGCACAAGAGAGTATGCACTAGGGTATAAAGACCAAGGTGTTGATGTATCTCATGCATAGGACTAATTATACAAACATACAAAAGGATGCTTTATAACATCACAAGGCCATGTATGACCTTATTGGATATTTAAATGAAACAACCAATAGGTAGAAGGATGCCCCAACATATCACAATGCTTTTGATATCCTTGATGGGAACTATGTGGTGCAGTCACAATAGAAGGGTTCCAAAAGGAACAAATCGAACTGTGCAACAATGAGTCAACACAGCAGAAATAACACAAAAAACTGATATACAAACATGAATCTTCATTAATATGGAATGCTTACATGCATCATTGGCCACAAGGGAAAATTACACAGGCTCGCCACCCTGCCACAAGGGCTTTCAACAATGCAACTGGCCAACATGCCTTAGTACATGCCCCTAAAGGGTTTATGTGAAACTATAATGATCCTAAGATATCTAACTTAGAACTTATGACTGATGACTGATCTACAAGCATAAAAAATGCTTATAAATATTTTATCAAGCTTCAATATAGGTCTACGTCGATCACAAGGGTCAATAACCTGATGGATGATCAGATATGAATGTTGGCCTCAAGATATGAAGAATTAGCTCCACATGCAATGAATTAACTTGTGAATCTTCGAGATAGGTCCCAACAAACCCAATATGCTTGTATGATGTCCAATTAGGCTTTGCATGATCTGGAATAGGTTCACACCAAGAAATCTGGATAGGTTAGTCCCAAATGCTTTGGCTGGTAACATAGTGAAATTCTGAGAGCGATAACTTTCAACATAAAACTACAAATCATGTGAAATTTGGATATGTGATAGATGTCGATGTGTAGGTGTTATATCCTACTTTGGGACTTGAGAAACAATGATGTGGTAAAATGCAAAATGATATACTAAAACTTCTACTTAATGTAATGCAAGAAAATAATTATTTTTGGTTGATACAAGATTGCTTTACAACCAAGGATGCTCCCACATCAGACACTCAAGGTTGGAAGAAAAATGATTCCCTCACTTTCCAGGGATAAGAGGAAAGCCAAGATGATCCACCTCAGCCTGAGATATCCATGATGAATCTTCTATTGGTCTACCTTTCCACTTTACAAGATATTCTTTGTACTGCTTGTTCCTTGTGCTTCTTTCAGTTATGGTATCTAAAATCTACTCAATCTCCTCTGACTCTTGATTTGGTAACTACTCCTTCAAACCCACTTCATCACTACTACCACTTGATTGTCCCTCATAAAATTAATATATGTCTGCAACATTGAAAATAGGTGATATACCCAATATCTCTAGTAATTCCACTTCATATGCATTTCAAGAATCAAACTTCCTAAGTATCTTACACGGTCCAAACTTTCTCATCTTCAACTTATTGTACGTACCAACTGGAAATCTCTCCTTCCTCAAATATACCAATACTTCATTCTAATAGAAAATTCCTTAGGTCTCTGGTGCTCATATGCCTTCTCCTTGTACTTATCATTCATGTCTTCCAAATGCTTCTGGACCTGATTATGCAATGTCTCCATAAAATCAAAAAACTCTTTGGCCTCCACACTCCTTTTATTCTCCATACTAATGTCTCTTAACTCTGCAACTCCTCTAGGATTAACTCTAGTAACAATGTGAAATGGTGTCTTTCCTATGCTCTAGTTTACTAAATTATTGTATGCAAACTCTGCCTGTGGTAAAACTATATCCCACTTTCCTGTCTTATCTCCAACCAAGCATCTCAACAAGTTACCCAAACTTTTTTTCACTACCTCTGTTTGTCCATCAGTTTGTGGGTGATATGCTGAACTAAACTTAAAATCTGTCTTCATCTTCTTCCACAATTTCCTCCAAAAATATCCAATGAATTTGGTGTCTCTGTCTAAAACAATACTCTTAGGTAATCCATGCAATCTCACAATCTCCTTGAAAAATAAGCCAACAACATGCACAACATCATTAGTCTTCTTACAAGGAATAAAATGTGCCATTTTAGAAAATCAGTCCACTACTACCATAATAGAATCATAACCTCTTTGTGTTCTTGGTAATATGAAAATGAAATCCATGCTTAAATCTTCCCAAGGTCTCTCCAATACTATCAAAGGTTTGTACAATCTAGTGTTCTGATTGCTCCATTTTACAACTTGATAAATTTGACAACTTTGAACATACTTCCTCACATCCTTATATATATATGTGGCCAAAGATAATGTTCACCCACCAAAGCTACTATCTTATCCACTCCAAAATGTCCTACTTAACCTCCACTATGCTTTTTCTTGATCAATTTCTCCCTCATTGAAGTCCTCGATATACACAATAGTTTTCCTTTGAATAACATTCCTTATTGAATGAAATAATCCAACCATTAGCTCCGATCTATGACTACTGGTTCCTTACATGCTCTCCATGCTTCACCAAAATCTGCATCATCTTCATACATATGTTTCAATTCTTCAAATCCCGGTACTTCCACTCTCATCTCTATCAGCAAATTCCTTATTCTACTCAATGCATATGCAACTTTGTTTGACTTTCCACGCCTATGCTTCAACACAAATGTGTAACTCTGCAAGAAATCAACCCATCTCATATGTCTCTGATTCAACTTTCCTTGACTGTTCAAATACTGCAAGGCTTGATGATTTGTATACAACACAAATTCCTTAGGCAATAGGTAATATCTCAACTTCTTCAAGTCTTGAATTATGTCATAGAATTCTTGATCATAAATTGAGTATCTTCTTCTGGCATCATTCAAATTTTCACTAAAATAAGCTATAGGTCTTCCTTCTTGACTCAATACTTCAATTGTATTTCCACTTGCATCATAATCAACTTGAAATACTTTGTCAAAATCCGGTAATGCTAACACTAGTTGATCTGTTACCTTTTGTTTCAATAGTTCAAAAATCCTTTGTGCTCTAGATGTCCATTTAAAGTCTTTCCTATATCCTCTCATTGTCTTTGTCATAAGGTTACAAACACTATTGAAACTCCTGATAAACTTCCAGTAGAAACTAGCTAATCCATGAAATTATTTAACTTCTCCAATGTTTACCAGCGTAGGCCAATCTAAAATTGCTTTTACTTTCTCTAGATCCATGTCTTCAATCCTTCAACAGAAATAAAAAACCCAAGGTATACCAACTCTGTCTTCATGAAACTACATTTCTTAACATTAATCAACAAATTCTCTTCTCTCAGCCTCTATAATACTTTCCAGATGTGCCACAAATGTTCTTCTCTATTCTTACTATAAATTAGAATATCATCCAAGTAAATAATAAAAAAAATACCTAAGAATTTCTTCAATACTTTGTTCATCAATCTCATGAAAGTGCTCAATGCATTGGTCAATCCAAAAGGCATCACTAACCACTCATACAATCCCTCATTTGTCTTAAATGTAGTCTTCCATTCATCTCCTCTAATTCCAATATGATGATATCCACTCTTGAGATCAATCTTTGTTAAATATTTTTCTCCACTCAAATAATCCTTAATGTCATCCATCCTTGGCCATGGAAATCTATACTTGAAAGTGATCTTATAGATTGCTCTTGAATCAGTACAAATTCTCCATTCCCCATCTTTCTTTGGTGCAAGTACAATAGGTACCACACATGGGATCAATCTTTCTCTAATCAATCCTTTCCTCAACAACTCTTGTATTTGCCAGTTCAATTCTACATTCTCTGCCAATGTCATTCTATGTGCTACTTTGTTCAACAAACTTGCTCCCGATATGAGATCTATGTGATGACTGCTACTCCAGATTGGTGACATTCCCTTTGGCACATTCTCTAGCATTATGTCTTCATATTTTTCCAAAAAAATTGCAACTTCTTCACTCTCTACGGTAGGGTTCTCTACCTCTTGTTTACCACCCTTCTTTGGAATCAATGCAAAACACATGCTTTCATGCCTCAATCAATCCAAAAATTTCCTTCCATCTACCAAACATAGATTGCCAATGCCACAAAATTCAGTCTTCTCCTCTTCCTCCAAAGGTATCAACTTGATTCTCTTTCCATTTGATGTCACAGTATAAGTATTCCTTCTTCCATCATGGATCTCTTTCTTATAATATTGTCATGGTCTTCCTAACAGTAAATGGCATGCATCCATAGGCATAACATCACACAATACTTCATCCCTATATGATCCAATATGAAATTTTACCAAATATTGTTCATTCACCAATATCTTATGTTCATCTTGAATCCATGCTATCCTTTAGGGGTTTGGATGTTTCAATCTCTTTAAGTTCAACTTGTTTACTATCTCCTCTGAAAATAGATTATCAGTGCTACCATTATCAATGATAACTTTACATACCTTTCCTTCAGACTTACATCTGGTTCTGAATAACTTCTTCCTTTGTGATGGTTCTTCAGTAACTTCCACATGCATCGGTGCTCTTCTCATCACCAATGATTCACCGTTCTCCAGTTTCCCAACAAAATTAGGGGATCCAACATGTTCTTCCTCCACATAAGATGTTCTTTCTGTATGTTCAGGTTTCTTTCCAGTGCTTCCTTGATGAAACTCAAATGCTCTATGTCCTTCACCTCCACACTTGAAATAGGTACATCTGAATGGTCTTCTTTTAGATCTTCCTTCATGCCTTCAGTATCCATCATTGCAATAAGAATTATGACCTCCTTTGTTATTGTGGTAGAAATTTCCATCTTCTCTTCCTCTATGATATGATTTAGCATCCTTTTGTTCACTTCGGTAGGGTTTCATATCTTTGTTTTGTTCCACATATGGTCTTCTTTCTCTGGACTAGGTTCCACTCTTTTGAAATCTTCCTCTTGCACTTCTTTTCCTCTATTCAAACTTCTTGTTCAACTTCTTTTCTACCTTCAATGCAAATTGATATGCTTCTTCAATAGATGTAATATTTACCAAACTTTATTCTTCTTGGATGTTTGATCTCATTCCATTGATATATCTAGAAACCTTTTCTTTGATTGATTCACTATGACCTATTCTAATGATCATCTTGTAGAACTCTTTAGTGCACTCCTTCACAAATCTTTCTTTTTTCCTTAGGTTTTGTAGTCCCTTCAACAATCCAAGTTCATAATCTACTAATATGAATTGATTCTTCAATTTTTTCACCATTCTGTCCCATTTGATGATTCTTTCTTTGCCTCTTCTATTTCGGTCTAATTGAACTTCTTTCCACCATAATGCAACATGTCCTATCAACTTTGTTTTTGCAAATTTGACTCTTTTCGGATCTTCAATTTCTTCATATTTGAAGTATTATTCCATATTATTTATCCAATCAATCAATTCTTTAGGATTCAAATTTCTCATGTAATTTTGAATTTTGACTTTAGGTCGCTTGCAAATCTTTGAAATCACTTTCAACATCTTTACTTGATCAGATTCTTCTTCTTCTTCACCTAGGGTTTCTACAATTTGATTCGCATGTTCTTCTTCATCATCCATTTCATCATTCTTCCAAGGGTTTAGGCGTCTCCTTCAATCTTCTTCAACAAAATCTAACCTAGCTCACATCTCGTGCATCATCTCTAACATTTCATCCATTCTTCTAGTAACATTCACCATAGTAGGCACTCTCCTTGGCGGCATATCTCCCCTCGAATCGGTAGAACTACCTCAATTTGGGGATCTAGCTATAAGGGTTTCAACTGCCTCAAAATCAGTGATCGGTTGAAAACAAATGTGGTCTATCTCAGGTCGGCGATTTATTCACCTCAAGGAATGCCTTTAGGAATTGAAAGCTTGATTTGATACCACTTGGTGCACTCACAATAGGAGGGTTCCAGAAGGAATAGTCTGGATCGTGCAACAATGAGTCAACACTGTGGAAATAACACAAAAAACTGATATGCAAACATGAATCTTCATTAATATAGAATGCTTACATGCATCATTGGCCACAAGGGTGAATTACATGGGCTCACCACCCTACCATAAGGGCTCTCAACAATACAACTGGCCAACAGGCCTTATTACATGCCCCCGAAGGGTCTATGCAAAACTGTAATGATCCTAAGACATCTAACTTAGAAATTATGATTGATGACTGATCTATAAGGATTACAAATGCTTATAAATATGCTTCTCAAGCTCCAATATAGGTCCATGTCAACCACAAGGGTTAATAACCTGATGGATGATCAAATATGAATGTCAGCCTCAAGATATGAAGAATTAGCTCCACGCATAATGAATTAACTTGTGAATCTTCAAGATAGGTCCCAATGAACCCAAGATGCTTGTATGATGTCCAATTAGGATTTGCATGATCTGGAATAGGTTTGCACCAAGAAATTTGGACCAGGTTGACCCCAAATGCTCTGGCTGGTAACACAATGAAATTCTAAGAGCAATAACTTTCAAAAGACAACTACAAATGATGTGAAATTTGGATATGTGATAGATGTCAATGTATAGGTGCTATATACTGCTCCACGAGCTAAGAAACAATGATGTGGTAAAATGTGGAATGAGCTACTGAAACTGCTACTAGATGCAATGCAAGAAAAGAACTATTTTTGGTTGATATAGAATTGCTTTACAACCAAGGATTCTCCTGCATCACTATGATAAGACAACCAAGCAAACACGACACATAAATATAATAAGACCATGCCCCAATGTCAAACAGCAAAGACCTACCATGATATGAGTGATTATGGCAACCTTGAAGGGGGGCTATATAAGGCAACAATAAATAAACAAAGATCCAAAAGTAATGGTCAACTTACATACATTAGTATTATCTTTTACCAAAGTGTTTGGTGAGATGGAAATGATGATTATTGATATGGGGACTGATGAATCCCATGAAGTCAAAGGATAGATGGATTGGGTACTATTACAATGGGAAAGGTGGGAAAAGGTGTATATTATCAAGGTCATTAGTGGATTTTAGGTCATGTGGTTTCACGAGTAATAGCCCAAGTCAACAATGTCATAGAAATCAAGTTAAAAGATAACTTCCAACACCATGTTAATGTTTAATGTTGTATTATTATAATGGTTGACTACTAGTAATAGCCATCAAAAATAGAATAGCTAACAATGTAATAACCAACAATGTAATAAATGTTTATGTTAAGAGTCATCAGAATGACCAACATTATAATAATGGACTATGATAATAGTCATAAGAAAAGAAATTCCGAAGTTAAAAACCATTGAAATAAGAATTTTGATGTTTCTCATTTTTATACAAATTCCTTAGACCAAATTAACAATTGACCAATAGGAAACCTAGTTGACAAGTACAATGTTCCTTTCAATAAGGGACATATAAATATAGAGTGTCCAATTTGCAGATAACTAGAAGATTTACTCATTTATTTAAATTTTTATCAACTCATAGAGATAACACAGCCATATGAAAAGAAATAGCATAAGATAGAATTCAAATGACATATAGGTAAGAAATAGATCTTCAACATTTCAATCCTTTCAAAGAATTACTTATAATTTAATGCATGTGTAAGTGGATGAGTAGACCCTAAAGAAACCCTCTAAAAAATATAGATACACTGATGTTAGTGTATTTTTTTATTTCCTTATGTTAGGGGATATTTTTTCTACACATTAATCTTTCTTAGGTTATTTAGGCATGGTTATTATGAAGATGCATGGCATAATCCATCAGTTCCATGTGTTGATCTCACTTACACTTGAGTAGTTGGGTCTCACACCCCCTTTTGGATTTATATAGCACATCTCAACTAATTGTTTATCTTTATTTGAGTAGGTACAACCATGTAATTTGATATTTTATAAGTAGGTAAAACTCCTACCTACTTTGGGTAGTTGGAGTTATTACACCTTGGATGTATATGCCCATATTTGTGCTATATATACAACATTCACCTCTCTTCTTTGTTAGTCAGAAAGAGTAATTTGAGTAGTACTTATACTCTATTGCATTTTGTCTCTCGATTGATCTCTTTTCAAGATTCTCTCTCCATTATGTTCTTTTGATCTTTGATCATATATACAATTTAAAAGGAAAATAAACAATTGTATACTCTAGTTTGCATATATGTGTTTGTGTGATATTTGGGTGATTACAAAATTTTGATAATTTTGGAGGCATTTATAGCTAAATTCCATTGTTAAGGAGGCTCAAGAAAGTAGAGATTGACTTTCATTTTACCAAAATCAAAGATCAGAGGATTCAATTGCAAATAGGGGTTTGAAGCATGGTTGAAGAAAGTAGCTAATATTTTAGAGGATTTTTAGTTCAAATAGATATTTCCATCATGCTTAGAAGGCCCAAAAACATAAATATTGACTATCAAATCGTTGATTTTAGATAAGTTTACCTTTGAGGCAATTAGTTTTACTCTATGAGTTGTATGATACAACTATACATAAAAAAATAAAAAATAAAAGTACATAGTCTGCACTATACTAGCAACACCAATCACTATTGACATGTTCATGACCAATCCACCTTAGCTTGAGCAACCAAACCCTGGATTTTCCCGCCTCAAGCCCTCTATGATCATTAGGCCACATTGACACCACCTAATCAATGATCCAACTCCACCACCACCAAAAGTGTGACTCCTCCACCACCTGCCTACGGTGCCACAAAGTTTAGTGGAAATTTTTATGGTTTTTCTAACATAAATCCCTCTAAATTTATTTGGGTGCTCATAATTTTAGGTGATGAATAAATTTATCTTTCTATAACTAAAGTTAGTGGTTCTACTAAATTTGGCATTTTTTGGTTAAAACTAGTGGTGACATCAACATGATTATTTTAAATTTTATACCCCCTATCCATTGTAGTTTTTAGTTTTATAGGTCAACTTTGAGAGGCCCATTCTTATCCATACAAAGGCCTTTTTGGTGTATTTTTTTATTTGGGGTAAGATTTCACATGATACACTATGGTGAGATTGGTTCTTTGATTTAATGCTCCAGTATTTTTATAAAATTAAGATCCAAATTTTGCTAAATAAATCTCATTTTGAGACCTTCCAAGAGCCATCTTGTGCAAAATACTTATTTTTGGGTCATATTTTTTCTAGAGTTCATATTTTTTGTGTACTTCATAATGTTACTCTGTAATTGATCTCATAATGTACTTGATCTATAGTTTTAGTGTTTTGGCCATTTTGGGCTTTGTAAAAATCTAAAAAAATGATATTTACATTGTATATTACACTAATTATAAAGTGTCAATATTGTAATTTATGGGAGGGTCATTTCTAAAACTAATGAAAAGGGAGGATTGTCTTGTGTGCCTTAATTTTGTATTTTTTTGGTACAACAATCTACTTATTTGTACTAATAAATCAATCAACGGTTCATATTATAACACCTTATCAATATTTTGAATAGAAATCTAAAATGGTAATCTATCTAAAAAGTAAATGGTTTCACAAAGTTATGATGGTACTTGAAATAAAACTTGCAAAAGGTGTAGAAATCTAAAAATGTTAAATAAATCCGATAAAGTATTTGGTATTCTATGTATGTTAGTGTCTCCCGACTTCATTTTTTACATTGAATATGCCACTACACCCAATAATGTGTGAACCACATTAGAAAACCTCTTTAGTAAGAATTATGAATTAAGGGATCATCAACCAAAGAATGAAACCATAGGGCTAAGTCCTACCGATTTTGACACTATACAATACTTCTTCACACAATTAAAATCTATTAGATTGCCATTGAAATAATGTAGAATTAAGAAAAATGATAAACAAAAAATCTTAAGTATTCTTTGTAAGCTTGACCTCCTAACTATTATGTATTTTTCTCTACATTTTATGCCACAAAATGTGTCGTAGATTGCACATAAAAAGTGTCTTCTAGATGAATTTTCCTCCTAATTCACTAGGGAGAAATATAAGTTGGTCCAAATGGGTACAATTAAACCCTCAAAGTCATATACCTTAGCTATAAATTAGGACACAAAAGAACAAAAAGGGTTTGAAAATTAGGATAAGAGAAAAAGAACTAGGGAGAGAAGAAGAAAGATAAAAAAACATGTTGCTTTAAATGTAGCTAATCAGACCTCTTCATCAAAAGGTGGATAACCTAACAAGGAGAAGTTCAAGTTTTCCTATTATAAAAGTCCTAGCCATAATGAACACAATTTCTAAAATAAATATATTGATCACCTAACACATCTTTTTGAAAAGATTAATATTAAGGTGCTTGACTCAATGAAATATGGTTCATTAGAAGGGTCTTCTAAGGACACATAAAAGTAAAGGGAAAGGAAAAAGTGAGGCCCTAGTTTCAGTTATTTTACAACCTAATACATGGATCATTGACTCAAGTACTTCATACCACATTACTTTATCAAAGGAAGGTCTCACCTCCTTATATCCATGTTCTATGCCTACCATACTAATGGGCGATGACACTTCTATGGAAGTGCATAGGAGAGGGTTTTTTGATGTGGGTGAAGGAACATTTAAGGATGTTCTTTATGTTCCATCTTTAACAGCTAATATCATTTTTTTTTATCAAATCACTCACATGGGATCTAGAAAGCAAGTTGAGGTCATGCTAGATATAGTTGTAATAAGTAAAATACATGGTGGGTCTACAATTATCATGGAAAAGTAGATCACTAGTCTAGAATTTATCACTTTTCTCATTATATTCTTGAATTTGATTTGATAATATTACTTAGATGTGGTGATTTTTTTGTGGCATTAGTGATTTGGTCAACAAGACATGGTTTCAGGTTGCCTTCTATTCAAATTTGTAATGTACTTTTTTAGGGATGCATTCTTGGTAAGCATCTTAAAGAGAAATATGATAAATGAAAATCATTGAGGGCCACATAGCTATTAGAGTTAGTACATAGTGACTTGGAAATACCATTTCCACATCCATAATTTAGCAAGGCTCAATATGTCTTGAAATCTATAAATGATCTTTCTAGAAACAATTGGGTTTATTTTCTCAAAAAACAAAGTTTGAGGTCTTTGAGTCTTTCAGCTGTGCGTAATCGGTATTACTTCGTTCAGTTACGTATTGCTGAAAGAAATGATTGCTTCATAGCCTTTCCATTCCATTCATTTCCATATCCATCATTCCATATCCTTTCCTCCCATATCGAAAAAATTTCATAAACCATTTATATGCTTTCCATGCATCACATCAATGTATTGCATTCGTTTCTTCTTTGGATCCACCTAGGTCATTCATATTTCTATATCTTGCATTTCATTTTCCACCTACAACTCAAAAATGATGAATCGATAACATTTCCATTCCATTCATTTGCATATCCAGCCTTCCCTATCCTTTCCACCCATATTGAATACTTTTAGTAAGCCATTTATATGCCTTGGTTGCATCTAATCAATGTGTCACATTCCTTTCTTTGTTGCACCCACCTAGGTCATTCATATTTGTAAATCTCGCATATCTTTATCTATGTACAACTCAAACATACCTTCCTGTATCATAACAACATTCACACCATGCCATACGAAGAACAATATGAAGGAAATATCAAGGTTATGCAATCAAACACTGAGGGATTGGAAGATAAATATCATAACATAAAGTTGTAGTCAAGGGTTTTTTTAAGGAATTTATTTTCTTGCTTAACTTTTTGAGTTTCCTTTTGTTTTGGTTGTTGGTTGTTGAGAATAAAGTAAATCTTGTTGTTATGAGTACTTGACTTGGCTATGATTAGTTTCTTGTAATCAAGTTCTTTAAACAATTAATGATATAGCTTAAAGGTTTACATAATAGTTGCATCATGGAAAACACAGTGGGTTGTGGTTGACTTCTTATTTTTTTGCAGAGTGTAAGAAAAGAATGTTTTGAAGTTCACCTTCTTGTTTTATGACAACCCTTAGTTTCAACGAAAGATTCCATTTCAATATTTTTTCATATGTTTCAAACAAAAAATTTACAAAATAGTTGCATCACGAAAAACATAGTGGGTTGTGGCTGACTTCTTATTTTTTTGCAGAGTGTAAGAAAAGAATGTTTTGAAGTTCACCTTCTTGTTTTATGACAACCATTAGTTTCAACAATAGAGTCCATTTCAATATATATTCATATGTTTTGAACAAAAAATTTACAAAATAGTTGCATCATGGAAAACACAGTGGGTTGTGGCTGACTTCTTATTTTTCTATAGAGTGTAAGAACATAATGTTTTGAAGTTCACCTTCTTGTTTTATGAAAACCCTTAGTTTCAGAAAAAACAATCCATTTGAATATCTATTCATATGTTTCGAAAATAAAATTTATAAAATAGTTGCATCATGGAAAACACAGTGGGTTATGGCTGACTTCTTATTTTTTCTGCAGAGTGTAAGAAAATAATGTTTTGAAGTTCACCTTCTTGTTTTATGACAACCCTTAGTTTTAGCAAAACAGTCCATTTCAATATCCGTTCATATGTTTCAAACACAAAATTTACATAATAGTTGCATCATGGAAAACACAGTGGGTTGTGGTTGACTTCTTATTTTTCTGCACACTGTAAGAAAATAATGTTTTGAAATTCACCTTCTTGTTTTATGACAACCCTTAGTTTCAGCAAAACATTCCATTTCAATATCTGCTCATATGTTTTGAACACAAAAGTTACATAACAGTTGCATCATGGAAAAAATAGTGGGTTGTGGCTCACTTCTTATTTTTTTGCACACTATAAGAAAATAATGTTTTGAAGTTCACCTTCTTGTTTTATGACAACCCTTAGTTTCAACAAAATAGTCCATTTCAATATTTTTTCATATGTTTCGAACACAAAAGTTACATAGCAGTTGCATCATGGAAAACACAGTGGGTTGTGGCTCACTTCTTATTTTTCTACACACTGTAAGAAAATAATGTTTTGAAGTTCACCTTCTTGTTTTATGACAACCCATAGTTTCAGCAAAATAGTCCATTTCAATATTTGTTCATATGTTTTGAACACAAAAGTTACATAATAGTTGCATCATGGAAAACGCAGCGGGTTGTGGCTCACTTCTTATTTTTCTGCACACTGTAAGAAAATAATGTTTTGAAGTTCACCTTCTTGTTTTATTACAACCCTTAGTTTCAACAAAACAGTCCATTTCAATATTTGTTCATATGTTTTGAACACAAAAGTTACATAACAGTTGCATCGTGGAAAACATAGTGGGTTGTGGCTCATTTCTTATTTTTCTACACACTGTAAGAAAATAATGTTTTGAAGTTCACCTTCTTGTTTCTTGAAGGAAATGATGTGTTAAATTTAGAAAACACCCCCAAAACCAATCAATTTTTTTTTAAAGGAAGCTAACACATATGATTATTGTTCTAGATGCAAATTAGTTCAATGGAAGCATGTACAGAACCATACTAGGTCTGCAAACTTAGAATTTAGTAGAAAATAACAAGAAACGTAAGTAATTTTATTGAGTTTCTTCTTTAAATCCTTCGACAAGCTCCTCAACAATTTCACCACATATTTATACCTCAAATGACACATACCAACACCTAAAACTGCATGTACAAGTACCTGACCCTTGGCATTCGATGATTTTACATTTTTTGCATTTTTACAAAATTGTGTTGACAACATTTTATCAAATTTTCAACATTTCTCCTAATAACCACATAATGACTCAAAACCACAAAAAATTTTATAAAGGGGCCTCACATGGCCTTATTCAACATTATTATGACTCTATCTACCTATTTAGACTCTTTTCATTAAATTGAGCAACAAGGTGCTCTACACCAAGATTGCAACTCTCTCTGAACAACATTAAGGTCCTCTTCTTTTAACTTTGACAACTTGTTCTTGTGTTTTAATTCCTTTTCTAAGTGGTTAATTATTTTATTTCAATATGGACATTTGAAGGTGAAGAACATTAGACATATGCAATGCAATATCACATGTACACTTAACAAGGTATGAACAAGCAAGAAATTTTTAGTAGATTAAGGTCATGAACATTGAACCAAAAGTAGGACAGTCACCACAAGATTTAAGTAAACTTATGGTGAACACTCTCTTTTCCATTATCAATTTTATTCCCAATTTCATCCATGAAGAACTTTGTCAACCTGTAGATCCTGCTGCTAGCCATAACTTTGATCCATGATTTCCATTTCTTTCATCAATGAATTCCATATCTTTGATCCATGAAGAACTTCGTCAACCTGTGCATCCATGAATTTAATATCTTTGATTGGCTATTTCGAGCTTGATGACCTTCATCAAGAATGAGGAGAGTTGGGTTGTGTAAAAATAGGTTTTCAATATGCTTAGCCTCTTCAAGAAGGCTCATATTTTTGTCACAAGTTAGGCATAGAAAAAGATTGTAGCCAATAACAAGCACACTTTTTCTTCTATTGCAGTTAGGAAGCATCACCAAACCCCTCAAATTTTTTAATTCTTTTTCCCATGATCTGGTTGTTGTTAGCTAGTTTTATAATCTCGTCATATTCACAGTTGGAATGAATTTCATTCGCAAAGGATATTGATCTGTTTAACATGTAAACTTGAATGTCAATACTCCACTTCTTAAATTCTCTTTCCCAAGGGAAAATCATGTTTTTTGGAGCAATAATCAAAGGTCTACTTATAAGATTTTTGTAAGGGCTTAAGCAGGGTTTTGATTATTGCTCCAAAAAACATGATTTTCCCTTGGGAAAGAGAGTTCAAGAAGTGTAGTATTGACATTCCAGTTTACATGATAAACAGATCAACGACCTTTGAGAATAAAATTAATTCCAACTATGAATATGAAGAGATTATAAAACTAGCTAAGAGCAACTAGATCAAGGGAAAAAAATTGAAAAATTTGAGGTGTTTGGTGATGCTTTGTGAGTGGCATATAAGAAAAAGTGTGCTTGTTATTGGCTACAATCTTTTTGTATACCTAACTTGTGAGACAAATCTAAGCCTTCATGAAGAGGCTAAGCATATTGGAAACCTACTTTTGTAGAGCCCTAGCCTCCTCATTCTTGATCAAGGTCATCACACTCGAAATAGCCGATCAAAGAAATGGAATTCATGCAAAAAGGTGAATTGAAAACTGCACATTATAGTGTGAAGAACACTTTTCCACAATAACTTCAAAAATATTTTCACCACATGTTATCTGGTAAGGCCCAATTTTGTGAATTGTTTCTTGGGTAATCAAAAACTAAAAGCTATCCTCGATACTTGCTCAAGTTATGGCTAGCAATAAGTTATGGCTAGCAATAGGATCTACACATTGAGGAAAATCTTCATAGATGAAATTGGGAATAAAATTGATAATGGAAAAGAGAGTGTTGAGCATAGGTTTACTTAAATGTTGTGGTGACTGTCCTACTATTGGTTCAACGTTCATGACCTTTATCTACTAAAAATTTCTTGCTCATTCATACCTTGTTAATTGTACATGTGATATTGCATTGCATATGTCTGATGTTCTTCACCTTGAAATGTCCATACTGAAATACAGTAATAAAAAATAATAAAGTAATTAGAGTAATACAAAATACTTCCAATAAACACTAATCAAGAGTAATACAAAATACTTTACAACACCATGTTTTTTACAACTGTGAGTGGGTTGTTGTTTTTGCAACACCATGTGTTTTACAATCTGTACTTTTAAAAAACATCAGTCAAGAATTAAACAGTAATAAATAGTAATAAAGAGTGATAAAAAATATAGTAATAAACACTAATAATGAATAATACAAAATCTCATTCATTCAACTATAGCGTGTCAAAAGAGTAATGCAAAATAAAATTCAAAGTTTTAGTTTCCATTTTTCATTTAACAAGTCTTTTGACATCCTAATCAAATTCACTCTTTACATTTTCTGTCTTTACTTTAATGCCCTCATTGGAACGATAGGGGCATTCTACGCCAAGCCACTGAATAATCCTTTCATCATTTAATGAAACTAGTGTGGGGTGGTCAAGCAGTGCGCGTAGGGCAAGATACATCTCTCGTATGTCCTCTTCTATGTGTGGCTCAAGAACATGACCATGCAATCTCATTGCTTGGTCAAAAAAATGATCACCCTAATTTTGTATGGTGTTGCTAAATGTTTTTTGTAGACACCTCATATCTAAGGATGATTGAGGCAATGAATGTGGGAAGATGCCACCAATGGGGTAGACACCCTAATCAACATCATATCTTTCCAATGCTTCCTCAAGCTAAAAGTGATTGACCACATGTCTCAAAAAATACTTTGCACACAAAATCTAAACTTGAATACGGTTTGTCAACAGGTTCATGTAGTTTGATAGGAAATTGCATGCCACATTAGCCTCAGAATATGGGAGTACAGGTTCAATGGGCTCAGGAAATCTGTCGATCTTGTGAATGGAATCCTCCACTATACAAAAAATGAATTTGAAGGCATGATACAACCTCTCCATAATAAAGGGACTACCATTTTCTTCATCATTGTCATAGGGAAGCTGCCCAATGTGAATTCTTGAGTTCAACATTTTTGGTTGTGCTATCAAAAAATAAGGGAAAAAAAGTTACTAACAAATAGCGTTGCAAGCATTTAGAAAAAAAATGATATTTACTTCCAACTAGTGATTCATTGACTACTTCACAACAGAAATAAACATAGAAAAACATTTATGAAAAGAAAAGCTCTTAGTTAGATGAATATTGTTTGTAAAACTACATATTGGAAAACACAGGGTGTTACAAAAAACTACAACCCAGTAACTCTTGAAATGTATTCCTTTCTAGACTATAATATACTTTTGAAACTCATCCATAAACATGAAAACTTCATTACCACATGTTTTTCCCTTTATCATTTGAAAGTATTCAATACATTCAAAACTCTATCCCTTAGCAAGTTGGAAAACACAGTGTGGGATGTCAAAATGCACTGAATATATGCAAGTTGGAAAACACAATGTGGGATATCAATACATGCTTTTATGAATCTCCCACTTGAAATAGGACATGTACATACATGAGTAATGAGAGTAATGATTATCCCTTTCAAAAAATCCAAGCCCATACCATTTCCTCCTATGGAATTTGTATTTCCTACCACATGAGTTTGCAGCAATTTAGATGCTACAAAGCGAACATTTTTTAGCGAAGTGCTCTTCCTATTGGCCGAAGTGAATGGTGAAGAGGTGAATGGTATGTGCTTGGATTTTTTTTAAATGGATAATCATTACTCATGTATGTACATGTCCTATTTCAAGCGGGAGATTCATAAAAGTATGTATTAACATCCCACACTGTGTTTTTCAACCTACAAATATTCAATGCATTTTGATTTATGATCATATCACGATTTTGAAACCCACATTTTAGTCCATCGAAGAGTTGTAATAAAAATTTTAGATGAGTTTCATGAAATTCTCAATGTCTATAAAACACAAGAGTTTCATTGCAACCATATTGTCTATGTATAATGGCAAGTTGGAAAACACTGCATGATATACAATGTACAACCCACTGTGTTTTCAATAGGGTTAAAATGTATAAAGCCTGTTATTTCCTTTGAACCCTACATACAATGTTGGGTATAGATTCAAAGCTGAGTTCTTTTCATTTTGTTTAGGTAAAGTTTTTATTATCTCATATCTGTAACTTAATCCATGTTGGAATTGTGGTTAGTTATTGTCAAGCTCCGTTCATATTATTACAATTGTTGGTTTACATTGTGTCAAGTGTTAGTTGTTCCTGTCATGGTTAAACTTTCTTTATCATTTGGCAACACAAGTTATACTTTCAAATATCTTTATGATATTCTGTTATGTATGGACAACAGGCATTTTTTCAAGGAAGCATTGATTAAAATTTGTTAAAAACATTTCAGTTTTGTAATTGTTACCTCTTAAGGGACATTTAGAGAAGAAAGTTACTTTTTATTTTGAAAAGATAATCTAATTCAGTAATCCATAACATTATATATATATCCTTCCATGTATTCTTTCGAAAAGATGGTGAACAGAAAATAAGTATTATTCTCAATTTAGAAATGGCATTTCATTGATTCATATTTGAAAATTATTTGGATAGCACATGCAATGCTTTGTGAAAATAATCAATTACGTTGTACTTAAACTTCTGCATCTGAATCTTGAGTGATGCGAGAACAGAAGATGTTGTAAAAGAAACATAAGTGATACTCTCTGTATCATTAAAACACTGATTGAAAATGTTGATATATAGCCAATGAAGCATTGTAAACAACAAGTTATGAGATTAAGCTAGTGAGGAAATTTTTGAGTGGTTTTTCTACCCCGAGAGGTTTTTCCACTCAAGACAAATAGGGTGTTATAGGCTCATTCATTTTTTATGGTTGTCAAGGTTTTTGAATTTCTTTAATATTACTTATCTCAGTCTAGTGATCGCATTCAATTCATGAATATGTTAATCATTGAAATATAAAGAGCATATGTTGTTCAGATTAATTAAAGGAAAAAATGTATCTAAGACACTGACTAAAGTACTACTTTCGTATTAATGAAGTTTGTTAATTTGGTTTTAAATGAATTTCCTCCTGTTATCATATTTGTTTCGTTATTTTTGTCTAATTTATTAATTTTACTGATATTTTAATGAGTAGGTGTTACAATGAAAACCCATATTGTAGCAGCTGCAATATCGATTGTCATGGAATTTCATCACCACGAGGCCAGATTTCTTTGAGGCATTTTATGAAACATTTCACTATGCTACCACAATTTTCATTCATGTCTAAGAAAGAAATCTAGCAAATAGTTCACTGCCTTGCTTCTATGGCTAAAAGCCTAAAACAGGTTCTTTTGAACAAGCTACACATGCTTGCAAAAAATATATCAAAGCATAATAGTAAATATGGATTCTGATGGCTTCAAACACCATGGATAAATAGTAAATATCCATTGTTGAAAAAAAAATATCCAAGCATAATTGAAAATATGGATTGACATTGCATTCCACCACCATCATCTTCGAATGCCATGACAAGCCATAGACAAAAAATAGAAACAATTCATTGCCTACTCTATGCCTTGTCATGGAATTCCAATCACCATGGTGTTGCAATGCCATGACAATCCATATTTACTATTATGCTTTCATACTAAACAGCAGATGTTTTCCAACAACCATATACATGCACAATAGGATTCCAAGTTGGAAAATACAGTGTGAGGTGACTATATGTCTGCAAAAACACAGTGGGAACCCATAGATAAGAAATCATACACATAAAAAATGCATTGCCTTGTCTATGGCTTGTAATGGAGTTCCAATTACCATGGTGTTGCAATGCCATAACAATCCATATTTACTATCATGCTTTGATAGTAAAAACCCGATGTTTTCCAACAAGCATATACATGCACAATATGATTGGAAGTTGGAAAACACAGTGTGAGGTGATTTTATGCCTACCAAAACATAGTGGCAACCCATAGATAAGCAATCATACGCAAAAATAGTTCATTTCCTTGTCTACATAAATTGACCTTTATATAGTATTGTCCACCTTATCTTGAAGAGTATGCAATCATCCAATTAAGTTGACTAAGATCTCTTCATGGCATCTATCATTGTCCTAATGCAATGCAGATCCATCATAAATTGAAAAAGTCACAGTGTACAAAGTAGCAAATTTGACCTCCTAGGACCTGAAATAATACCCTTATGATACTAGTCACAAAAAAAATCCATTAACTTTGTGCTATGCCTTAGGTTGGAGATGTCATACACTAAGCCTCCATGATTCTTGTTCAGAACTACAAGTCGGCTTAGACTGAACCTGCTTGGATAATTGTTCGTTGTATTGAGGGATGTTTGAACAAATCCGATTATCAATGCTTCAAGGACATACATCATACTATGAACCACGTGGCTGATCAATTGGATATCAAAGACGATACGAGAACCTATGTAGCTGAATGCTTCAATTGGTTACTATTCAATTGGGACTATTTCAGTTTACAGTTTTCTCTTGCTTCAGTCCCATTTGGTATGTAACAGATTTATTGTTCTTTCTATTTTCATTTTTCCCTTCCTTGGAGGGCTAATATGTATCTTAATTAGATGGCTACTATCTAGCTATACTAGTTATGGCTATTATTTGAGAATAGCCATGGTTCTCTATATTTTTCTCAACAACTTTAATTCAATAAAAAAGAAAAAACTATGCTATGCACTTGTTCAAATAGACAAATTTCACCAACGAAAATTATGTAACTTTAGAATCAAACATACAGAATTAAAAAATGCAATAATATGTATTACGACAATTCTACAACATAAATCCATTAAGTCAGTACTACAGTAGCCCAGACCTGATATCAATATAACCTTCCATCACACAATTTTGTAACAAGTTATGTCCTCAATCATAACCACAATTATACTCTACATCGTTGTTGTACCATCCATATCACAAGAAACTCATTTCTATGCCAAAAGATAAAACAGGTTATCATATATGACAAAGACAAATGGAACTTACATTTCAGGGATTTCTTTTGTTAGGCTGTGGAAACCTACTTTTCTTGGCATGTAAAATAGGGCGATAATTGGGAATCAGTAGCATGTAGCAGTATAAAATAGTCAATATTTATTCTTGTGTATACCCTCACATATGGACATATTGGATATGTGTATTAAGTTGAAGATTAGAAATACATGTAGATTAACCTAGTTTGAGCTTATCATGCCTTTAAAATCAAACTCCATATCGATACAGCAAAGAAAGTATATTATAAGCTTTGATGTCAAACTTGCATATTTGTATTCCTAATTTACAAATTTCTTCTGGCAGTTCAAAGATGAAATATGCAACAAATGGTGTGTTGTTTAGAAAAGAGAGGGAAGAAAATTATTTAAATTAGTTTATAAATGCACCTGAGACTAGTTCCTACGATCATTTTGCATACATGGCACAGAGAGGAAATAATAATATCAAGGAAAAATATGTAAACTAACCCCATAAAATGGCAGATTTATTTCAAAAGACTAATCATTTCATTCTAATGCAAGAAATGAATTAGAATACTGAAGACAATCTTTGAATCTTACCTAGTAGGATATGGGTTGCTTCCCAATCCTCATCCCATAAAGTTCCAGAGTTATCACATAAATCTAATACTAATACTAATCTTGTCATTCTAATGCAAGAAATAAAACAAACAATGAAAATGGTCTCTCAATCTTACCTGATCACTATCGGTTACCTTGCAGTTTGTAGCCCCCAAAAAAGAATAAAAATGCAATAGAACAAAAAAATTCAAGTGCACAACAGAGAATACACTTCTAACAATGATTACAGTATGATGCATGGAAGCTTACATAGCAAAATGTGCAATGGATTCTCATTGTTAGCTTTAATGAAACCATAGACCATAAAATATCTACAACACTCTAAAGTAAATGGTAAAATACATATAAGATAATGGATAGTGTGATTGCAAGTTGGAAAACACAGTGTGAGGTGAGTGTATGTCTGCTAAAACATAATGGCATGCCCTATATAAGCAATCATACATAGAAATAGTTCACAAGAAATCTCATTCCAATCACCATGGTGTTCGAATGCCATGACACTCCAGATCTACTAATATGCTTTGATAGAAAACACATAATGTTTTCCAACAACCATTTACATGCATAGTGATTGGAAGTTGGAAAACACAGTGTGAGATGAGTTTGTGTCTCCCAAAACACAATGACATGTCATAGATAAGCAATCATACATACAAACCATTTCCTTGTCTATGGCTTGTCATGTCATCCCAATCACCATGGTGTTGCAATGCCATGACAATCCAAATCTACTATTATGCTTTCATAGTAACACACGATGTTTTCCAACAACCATATACATGCATAGTGTGATTGCAAGTTGGAAAATGCAGTGTGAGCTGAGTATATGTCTGCCAAAACACAATGACAAGCCATACATAAGCAATCATACTTACAAACAGTTCATTTCCTTGTCTATGGCTTGTCACCACATTTATTTGAGGCAATTTTCAAACTATTCACTACCTTGTCTCAGTTATTGCTTACTATTATGCTTACTAATATGCTTTCATAGACAAGGCAGTGAACTGCTTGAAAAAATGCCTCAAACAAATACAATTTGTAGTTGCAATTATTACTCCAATATGAATGAAATGGAAAAACCTCGTGGGTGTTTATAAAAAATTGCCTTTCATTACATTCCTAAGGTCTAAATAACAAAAGCTTGTAAAGACATTCCTTTTTTTTTCTAAAATTCTAAGATGCAAAACACTGGGATTTAAAAAACCCTAAACCCACTTCAAGTTTGAAAACAATTTACAAACAAAAACCCTCATTACATTTTAAACCCCTTTACAACTAACAACCCAAATCATTACAAACCCCTCAACTCACTTTTTGTAGTATCCCCTTGCTCTGCAACCTTTCACTTGCAACTTAATGGGTGTTTTAATAACAAAAGCTTTGAACAAAAACACAACTTTAAATCAACATTTCATTAAATTCCCACGGTTTTAACAACACATCAAACAATACAAAAACGCATAAAACAATACATAAAAACCTTCAACATAGCATACAGTCGGTTAGAAACACCTCACCTCAACTTGCTTGGTCCTCTCCCCTTCTTGCGGTGTGCCCTTGCTCTCCAACATTTCGATTTCAACTTGCAAAATGAGATACCTGAAGCACAACGGGTTTTCCAAGTGAACAGTACCCAACAATTTAAACCACAACACCACCCATCCACACCGCCCTTCCCGCGCTAACAGTTACCTTCTCACACAAGGAAAGAAATGGCAACGTATTATCAGTGACGGGACACCTCCTTGCTTCTCGTGCCCTTTCCTTCCATTGTCGTTTATGTCACATCTATCATCCATCTGGTGGGCCCCACACTATGTCGTCTCTTCATGTTATGTATGGTACCATGCATGTCATTATGTATGTTTTCATGCATTTTTGTATGTACATAGGTGCTTTTTGTCTAGGAGTTAGTCGACCCTCCCATGTATATCTATATATGAATATATATGTCTATCTATATATATGAATATTTATGTATATCTATATATATGTATATTTTTATTACGCCGAAGGCATTCCTTTGCTGAAGTTTACAAACTCTATTTTACCGTGGACGGTGCAGATTGTGAGAGAGATGCAGACTACGATGAAAGGAGTCTCAGTTGTTAACTAGATTTTGTCACTCTTTCATGTTGGTATTGACACATTCCCGACTTAGGGTTTTTAAAGAATATTTATTTTGAATGAACAAGTTAGGATTTATTAAATATCTGCTTTGAAACATTTGTTGCCCTACACATTTTCACTTGCATCTTGAGGTAAGTTTTTTCCCTATTTTCATTTTCCTCGTTACGATTTATCTTTATCGTGTTTTGACTAAAAAAAATTTATTTTCCCATGTCTGCACAAGTTGTGAATTGTTACTCTGGGCTTCTACAAATTCTACAATAGCTTTTTGGGTTTCTTTTTTTTGGCTCCTCCAAACTCTACAAATTGCTTATTGCTTTTCCAAATTCTTCCTCACTATATTGACCTTTGACTTGTCCTATTTGGCTTGTTGTAGCCTGAAAAGAAGGACGAGGGTTTTAGATTATGTTTATATGAAAATTTAGGCTTAAACATTATGACATCCTTTCTGAACTCTTCCTCATTGTATTGACCTTTCACTTCTCCAATTTGTTGAAAGGGCTTTAGTAACTTTCAAGCAAATTTGTGAATCGTGTGACTATTTTTAGAGAGTCTAGGAGTCTAGCTCAGTTGGGAAGATGCCTCTTCCAGATAATTTGGGGTTGCATCACTTTAAGATAGTAATGGTTAAGAAACCCATGATTTGGGAGATTCTATCAATAGGTGCATTTGTAGTTCTTGGCTCTGCTACGCCCTTAATATTATTGTACATCGGGTTATGAATAGTCGGCTTGTGGCTATCTTAACTCTCTATTAAGTCATATTATCATTAGTATATTGTTATTTAGTTGTTTAGGTCGGCCCAAGTCTTATATAGTTGTGTCTAAGTCGGCCTAGGTGATATCCTTGGCATAAATAGGTATATATAGGAGGTTGTGAGTCTTATTTCATCATCAAGTGTGAAGTGTGTTCTCATTAGAGATATTTGGAGGTTTTCCCCCTCGAAGTGGCTTGTTATTCTCAGTTATTATCAAGTATTTGCAGCATATTTCATATCATATTCTTCTATTGTGCAAGTTATTTCATAACAAGTGGTATCAGAGCATGATCTTGGCACCATAGAGGCAAGGTTTTTCTCAAATTTGGAGGCGATTTTGGGAAGAGAATATCTTTCATATTTTGGAGAATTTTTTTCTAATTTTTAAAGGGTTTTTGAAGAACATATTGAAGAAGATACAGTCCAGATTTCAGAAGAATTGGAGTAGAATTAAGCGAATTATTACAGAATTAGGGTTTCTACACTATTTTTTTGGAATCTACATATCTCACACATCTTGTTGAATTGAAGTCTGATTTTTATTGGGTTTTTGAAGAAATACTAAAGGAGATTACAGTAAAAATTTGAGAGAATTTAAATTTCATTTGTGTGACTTATTTCAACATTAGTGGTTTCCATCATGACGGGGCCTGCAACAAGGGGTAAAAAGAATGCTGTCACTCCGGGAAAGACTCCTGATAAGGATGGTGAAACAATCGAGGATATTACTCATAATGAAGAAATAAATAAGTTCAAGGAATAAATTTCCTCAATTAAGATGGATATGTGTGACCTAAGAGGAGATATGTCGGACATGCGAAACATGTTAAGCACCTACATAGCTGAATCAAGAAAGGAGTTCTCAAGCGACCAAGGTGAGAATTCTAGGTCAGCTACTACTAACACAAGCTTTAGTACTCCTATGGGATCTAGGAATTTATTTCCAAAGGTGGATATGCGCAAGTTTGATGGTAAGGATCCTCTAACATGGATAAACCAAATGGAGAATTTTTTTGAAGTACACCAAATCCAAATGGACAAAAGGTCACGATGGCTTCCTTATATCTAGAACGGATCAATTCATTTGGTATAGTTGGCTTTGCACTCTCAGCTCACCGTCTCATGGTCAATTTTTACAGAGGAACTCCAAACACAATATAGCAATAGTGTCACAGACAACTTCTTCAGCCAACTAGCTAAACTTCAACAAGCGAGGATCGGAGTTAAGGATTATGTTAAACCCAATTCCAAAATCTATGTAAAGAGATTGGATTCAATTACAGGAGAAAACCTAGATTATTAACTTATTCTTGGGTGGTCTCAAGGATCACATTCAACATGAGGAATAGCATGTTTTAGGAGGCTAGTTCCATAAATGAGTCTTTATCTTAGCCGCAGGGGTAGAGGATAAATATTTGATTCCTAAAACAAGGGGCTAATGTGACAAAGAGAGAAAGGATATTCAACACAACCTACTAAGTTGACTCCACAACAAATTGAGGAGAAAGAGAGCAAAAGGCTTGTGTTTCAATTGTGATAGCAAATCTGATTCGAGGGACATAAATGTAGTGAAAAGGGGTGACATAGTGTAGAGGTCGATTGAGGGGAAGAAGAGGAGGAACCCATACCAGAAGATGAAGGGGAGTCGAATGAGGAATCACATGATTCTCAACCAATCATTTCTTTCATGCACTCTCGGTTTGATCCACAAGCTCTCAAGGTGGTTCCTAAAGCCAGAGAATGCTTGATGTTGATCGACTCGGGTAGTACTCATAATTTCATTAACAAAAAGTTGGCTACTCATCTAAATTGTTTCATATATCCAGCTCCAGAGTTTCAAGTTTTGATTGCAGATGGTGGTACAGTTAGTTGTTCAGGGAAGTGTCATAGCATTAAATTATCCATGGGAGATTATCAACTTGATACCCCAATGTATGCAATATCCATGGGTGCAGCAGATATTGTTTTGGGAGTACAATGGCTTACTACATTAGGAACAATTGAGATGAACTTCCAAGAACTATTCATGAGATTTCAATCGGAAGGAAGGCTAAGTATTAGGCTAACAAGGGGTTGAAGGAAAAATCTCCACAAATGGTAAGCTCTCATCAAATGCAAAAGTTTCTTAAGAAAGAGGTGGATGGTTGTGGCCCAACTATGTTCATTAGAAGTCTCTCAATCCTATTACTCCTACTCATCGATTTGCAAAGCGATAATTGATAGATCACTTAGACATTCTTGAGATATATGCCTAAGGACTTCCTCCTAAGATGGATCATGATCATGCCATCCAGTTAGTCCCAGAGAGTCAACCACCGAACATCAATCCTTATAGGTATCCACACATACAAAAGAGTGAGATAGAAAAAATTGTTGAAGAGATGCTAGAAGCCTTGAGAATCATTAGGCATAGCCAAAGTGCTTACTCCTGGCGGTGGTGATGAGTGCGTAGAAGGATGATACTTAGTAGCATGTGTCAGTTATAGAGTGCTCAACATGTACACCATTAAAGATAAGTTTCAATTCCAATCATTGATGATTTGCTAGATGAATTAAATGGAGCTATGTTTTTTACCAAGTTAGATCTTAGATCTGGTTATCACCAAATTCGGATTAAGGAGGAGGATATTTGTAAGACAGCATTTTGGACTCATGAGGGTCATTATGAATTTTTGGTGATGCCATTTGGTCTTACCAATGCACCATCTACATTCCAAAGTTTGATGAATTCCATTTTTAAGAAGTTCTTGAGAAAGTTTGTGTTAGTATTCTTTGATGATATATTGATTTACAGCAAGACTTGGGAAGAACATTTGCAACATGTGGACCAAGCATTACAAGTACTTGAAGATCATAAACTCTATGCTAAGCCATCCAAGTGTGCTTTTGGTCTTACAGAGGTGGAGTATTTGGGACACATAGTTCACATGAAAGGAGTAAAGTGGACCCTAACAAAATTAAAGGCTATCATGGAATGGCCTATTCCAAAAACCATTAAGCTGAGAGGATTCTTGGGATTAATGAGGTACTATAGAATTTGTGAGAAGAATTATGGTAGTATAGCAGCTCCTCTCCACCCTCTATTGAAGAAGGATTCTTTTCATTGGAATGAGTCTGCCAATACAACATTTGAGAGATTGAAGGAGGCTATGTGTTCAACTCCGGTACTTGCCACTCCTGACTTCACCAAGGAATTCATTGTGGAATGTGATGCTTCTGGAAATGGGATAGGAGCAGTACTTATGCAAGAAGGTCGACCAATTGCTTTTGAGAGTCGTCAATTAAAAGGTAAGAATCTACTCAAACCTATTTATGAGAAGGAAATGCTAGCAATACTCCATGTAGTGAAACAATGGCGGCCTTATCTATTGGGTAGACATTTCAAGGTTAAGACAGATCATGATAGCCTAAAATATTTTTTGGAACAACGACTATCTTCTGAAGAGCAACAAAAATGGGTCACTAAGATGTTACGATATGACTTTGAGATTGTATATAAGAAGGGAAAAGAAAATATTGTCATAGATGCACTGTCAAGGAAGGATGAGAAAGATGAAGCATTATTGTGTGCCCTTTCAATATTACAAGCAAATTGGGTGGAGGAAGCCAAAGCAGAGTGGAAAAATGATGCTGCGACAAGTAATCTCATCGAGCAATTAAAAAATGATCCTAGTAGTTCAGATAAGTTTTGTTGGAAGGGAGATACTCTTTGGTATAGAGAGTGTTTGTATCTTTGCAAGAATTCCAACCTTAAAATCAAGATTCTCACAGAGTTGCATGAGTCTCCAGTGGGTGGTCATTCAAGATTTTTGAAGACATATCATCGAGTCAAGCAAGATTTCTTTTGGGAGGGGCTAAAGGGTGATGTTCAAAATTTGTGGCTGAATGTTTGGTGTGTCAAAGGCATAAAGGGGAGACAATTAAGACACCAGGTCTCTTGCAACTCTTATCTATTCCCTAGCGGTTGGGAAGAGATATCCATGGACTATCCACCCGAGGGCTTCCCAAATATAAAGGTCATAATGTCATCATGGTGGTGGTTGATGGAAACACTAAATATGCACATTTCATTGCATTAGCACATCATACAGCAAGTCGCAGTGGCTAAAGCTTTTGGAGAATATCCAAAACATGGAGTACACCTAAAGTTATTGTTAGTGATCGTGATCCTATGCTTCACTAGTCACTTTTGGAAAGATTTATTCTCATGTTTGGGTACTCAATTGGCTCTTAAGCTCTTCTACCACCCTGTCGGATGGGCAAACGAGAGGTTGTTAATAAGTGTTTGGAAGGATATCTCACGTTGTTTCACTTGAGGAGCTTGATCAGTCGTAGATTGGCTACCACTTGCGGAATGGTGGTACAACACTTCTTTTCATAGCTCATCAAAAATGTCTCCATTTTTGGCACTTTATGGATATCATCCTCCTTCCATCACATCATCAATTAAGGTGTCCCCAAGAGTTCGGGCAATAGAAGACCACTTGCTTCATCAACAACAAAGTACTTCGGGACTCAAAGGGAGAATTTAGCCATGGCACAAAATCGAATGGGAAACAGCAGGCGGTCAACATCATAGTGAAATAAGTTTTGAAGTTGGGGATTGGGTCTTCTTGCAATTGCAGCCTTATAAGCAAATCTCACTAAAGCAGCAAAGAAAGAATAATAAGTTGTCTCCAAAGTATTATGGTCCATACCAAATCATACAGAAGATCGGTAGTGTTGCCTGCAAGCTTGAGTTGCCACCTACAACAAAGATACATCCAGTTTTTCATGTTTCCTGTTTGAAGAAGGTAATTGGGCATAATATTCCCACTCAATCAACACTTCCAGAGCTAGATGAAGAAGGGAGAATCATTTTGGAACCAGAGTGCATTCGTCAAACATGCACAAAGAAGCTGAGGAATAGAACTATCACTGAGTATCTCATCCAATGGAAGAATTTACGGTTAGAAGATGCCACATGGAAGACAAAGGAGTTCATTAAAAGTTTCCAAACTTGATTAGCATTGAGGACAATGCTTCTTTGAAGAAAGGGGGCATGCTCGCCCTTAATATTATTGTACATCAGGTTATGAATAGTGGGCTTGTGGCTATCTTAACTCTCTATTAAGTCATATTATCATTAGTATATTGTTATTTAGTTGTTTAGGTCGGCCTAAGTCTTATATAGGTGTGTCTAAGTCGGCCTAGGTGATATCCTTGGCATAAATAGGTATATATAGGAGGTTGTGAGTCTTATTTCATCATCAAGTGTGAAGTGTGTTCTCATTAGAGATATTTGGAGGTTTTCCCCCTCGAAGTGGCTTGTTATTCTCGGTTATTATCAAGTATTTGCAGCATATTTCATATCATATTCTTCTATTGTGCAAGTTATTTCATAGCAGGCTCTATAGCTATATATAATGGCGCCAATCATGTTCCTCCTAGCTTTCGATCTATTCCACAATAATGCATTACTTTAGCATAATTTAAATAATTTATGAGTTACCGTGGTTTGACATGAACATTACAGGTTGGTATATGGGAATTTATCCTTTGATATATTGTTCATTCATGTATCTATCTCCCTTCTTCCAAAATCCTCTACGTGCTTTATAAAAGATTAACTGCTTTGCATTAGTGAAAACCTATTTGAGTGCAAAATCATGTCATCAAGCTTAGCGTATGAATTAGTTCCTTGCCTAACAATATTTTTGAAGCAACTGGTATCTAATATTTAGAGGAATAATAGGTAATACCCCCTGAGCCTGACAAAGCTCAAAATAGGAGAGAGGAGCTCTCTCTCATGTGTTAGTCTTGTCCAACTCCAGTTATTTGTACTGTTTCAAACTTGTGGTCATTGTAAGGTCTGACATGTCCCCAGATTCCTTACATCCTTAAGTACAATTGCAATTAGGTTAAGATCTAAAAAAAAAAACTAACACCCACCTCATTTAGAATGGATTTACTACAGATGAAGTTCTGGGTAACACACTTTAAAACATGTATGTGAAATGTGGTACCATGCAGGATGCAAAACAAGTATTTGACAAGATATCAAAATGAGATGTTGGTTTTTGGACTGTTATGGTTGGAGCTTATGCACTACTATTGGTGTAATTAATTATTTAATTACACTTCAAGATAAGTTTACTTAGGTAATTATTTATTTCCTAGGATAATTATTATTTAATTCTTATCTTATCTTATTGAGCTGTCTTTTTGCTCAAGATAAGATTAGGGTTGTCTTTTCATGCTTTATTGCATCATTTCCTTTTTGAAGGATTTTTTATTATTTGTAAAACAATTACATTCAATAATCAATAATTCTGATTTTTGCTTGCACACATTGGCTTTGAGGGTTTACAAAACTTCTATTTTTGTTTTGAATATCTTTGCATGTGATAGGTGATTGCTTGCATGTGTTCTTGGGGACTGTGAAGTTGGTTTTTCAACTTCTACAACTACTGAAGATAAAGCTCCAAATGTATAGATCTAGACATTTCTTAATAATTCTAATGGATGTAGAAAATATTTGACCAGATGCTTTGTGTGCTTAACATCTTGTGTATTTTTTTTAATTTTCACTTACTATTAAGGATAGAAAAATAAGTGAATGACAAACTCAAAATGTACATTTAAAAGATATATAATCAATTGGACAAGACCATATGATAGAAAATTTTACATGAAGTCCCAACACTAAATCAAGTTGAAAGTCTAGGGACTCTTCATTGTAGACATTTACAGGACCAAAACCTAAAGAGAATAGTTCAAATAAAGTTGGGAAAAGTATGCTCTTCACTTACTAAAACTATGGGTAGGTTGTAAGTATCTATGTTGAGTGTGATCAAAGTCTCTTTTAAGCCTCTGTCATGTAGTTATTGTCTTTGAAAATCCAAATGTCAAACTCCAACATTGTGTTGAGAGTGGTGGCATAGCAAACATAAGAGTTGCAAGGGAAGTTCCATTGGTTTTAGGAAAAGAAAATACTTTTTAGACTGATAAATTGGTTTGTGTGATGAACACAATTATTCCCCAACAATATATGGTGGTAATATCTGATATAAAATGAAATTATCATAAACAAGTGCTACCATTAGTAAGATTGCAAAAATATGAAAATATAAAATTGAAAAAAATATGAAAATTTAAAACTGAACATGTTTTGAACCCTCAAATTCTCAGTATTCTTCTAAAAATAAAAGAAGTCAATTTATGAGAGATTAGGCTACAATATTGTTGAGCCAATTAAATCTGATGCCACTAAGGAAATCCAAAGAGTTATTGCTAGACTAGAGAGGAAATACATTCTTCAAACCAAGCAACAAACAAAACAGAAGCAAATGTGGAAGAAAACTGAGTAGCTGGGAGCAATCCTAAGTTGGGTTGGCCAAAATCGAGCACACAACTATGACTTTAAGCATAACAGTTATACCTTAGTCTTCACTTCCTTATCAATAAATTTTATGCAACTCTAGTCCAAGACCTTTTTTATGGAGTCAAATCCTAAATTTTCTAACATATTGTTCTATTGCCTGACACCTCCCCAACCAATATAAATTAATTTAAAGTATATTTTGGCTTCAATCTAACTTTCCATCCAAAAATGTATGAAGAGGAATACTCATAGGAGTAGACCTGCTCCAAGTTCATACAGTCAAATCTATTTGTGATTAAACTGACCTGTAATCCTCTCTATATGCTCCAAGTAAATAGTAGTACAAATGTGAACTGAACCATCCCAAATTTGTGCCACTAAGGAAATCCAAAGAGTGGTCCCTAAACTAGAGAAAGTAACTATTACAAAATGAACATAGGAACAGGACATGGAAGAAAACTCAGTGCTGGAGAACAATTCTAAGCTAAGATGGCCAAACTGGGCATACAACTATTTCTACAAGTATAACAATTATATGTTAGTGACCACATCCTTCTCAAGGAAGATTTGAACCATCATAGCCTGTCACCTTCTTTATTATAGAATCAAGTCCATATTTGCCAACATATTTGTCACTATTGCATGACCCTTTTCAATTCACTCACATCAGTCAAGGGTTGTAATATCTAATATAGAATGAATTTTTTCTTAGCTAAGATGGCCAATTTGGGCATACAGCTTTGGCTCTAGCTACAAGAATCATAACTAGGGTTGCAATTCACTCACAGTAGTAGAAGGTTGTAATATTTGATATGGAAAATTTCTTTTCTGATCTGAATCAACATTTTTATTCTTTCTAGCATGAAATTTAAGGCTTCACCATAAATCTTAAATCGAAATGACTAAAATAGATGAGAAAATTTTGAAGGTAGCAGAAGCACAATTTACAACTAAACAGAAAAACTATAGACATTGTTAGCATTGTAAGAAGTCTAGATTTGGGTCCCTAATGATTCCATAAGTAGCAGGAAAAATAGACAACAACACAACTGATTGTTAGCAACCAGACTGGATGGGAAACCACTTTTGACAATTTCTTTGTTCTTTTGATTTTTATTTTTTTTATTATCATATTTCTTGTGCTATGCAATGGAATTCCTATAACAATAAAATATATATATATATATATATATATATATATATATATATATATATATATATATATATATATATATATATATATATATATTGTGTTTTCTTCCCGTTTGCTTGAGCATAACAACCAATTTCACATTGTAAAATATAGTAGGATAGAAGTCAACTATGGTTTGTTATTTTTTTTCTTTTCTTTTGTTCTTCTAATTGGTTTAGAATATGAGTGTTGCAAGACAATTCCAACTTTATAGATTGTTGTTAACTAGGATAGTCATGAAAAAAACTACTTTTTATTAGACATATGAGTAGAGAAAAAGTATTTTTACAAAAAAAACTTACTATTTTTTTTAAATGGGCCTCACTTTCCCTTAAAGACGCCTTTTTTCAGCTGTAAATTACTCTTCTGCATCTTTTCTATTTTGAGAAAAAATAATATCTTTCAAACATGTCTGTTAGTTAAGGGTTTACAATATAGATGGATTGTTAATATGGCTGGTTATTAGAATTGGATGTGAATTATTGTATGGGATTATAATTGATTTAAATCTTTCAAACTAGCTTTATATGAACGTGTTGGCCTTATAAAATGATAAGTACTCCTGGTTTTGATTGACTTCCACTTTGTAAGCCCTGGTTTTTATTGATTTCCAATTTTCAAGCCCTATCTATTACAACCCTACTTTTTACTTGCTTCCACTTTTCAAATTATTATACTAGAGAAGGTTGTGGAATGACCATGTTGATTGATGGGAGTCAGGTTGGAGATGTTGGTGTTATAGCAGCAATGAACTTTGATATCAACAATTTGTTTCCCAAAAAGCTTCCTTATATCCCCTTTAAGTGTTTCCACCTTTGAAATTATGTCTTGTAGTTCTTGAATTCCCATATTGTGCGCCCCATCTACTAGTCATTTCTTTTGGCCTTCAAAAAGTGATTTAGTAGTCTTAGTTGCAGGCTGATCAAGTTTCCACAGTGATTTATATGAGGGCTTGTATTCTAATGCTTCTTTTTCTTAATGACAATGATTATATATCTAATAAGTAGTTTCCCTAACCCAATTCTATGTAAATGGTTAGAGCTCCTTTGGGGTTGATGGGATAACCCTCCTTTTTAGGCAGTATGTTTGCAACCCACCATTTGGGTCATCATGTAGAAAGTGATTCTCTTTGTTCATCATAAAAGGAAAATAGTTACAAATATGCCTGTACACCTTAAAAGTGTAATTATGTTATTAACTTTCAATGGAAGCTACACACAAGGCTAAATTACTAATGTTTTGGGCCAAGGACAACATCCACACTACCTTGGATATTTTTCTTTGAGTTTGCATCCTCACTTTGTTTAATATTTATTCAATATTCACCAAGATAAATACTTATAAAATAAAGCAGTCCAGTTAAAAAGAAATTTCCCATGCCTTGATCTACGTTCTACATACTCCACCCAATTAAGATTGTGCCTTTGATGCCTCTTATGCATTACTAATTATTATCACTCTTTGGATTGTTGGCTGTCATAAGCTTTTGGTGATTTATTGGTGACTAATATTTGATATGATAACAATGTTTTTAAGACACTTCTCACTATCCTTGTACATATGCCCTCACTCCACTTTTGCAAATAACACTATCTTCTCATATGAACCTTTTCATTATGACTGTGTATGCCCTATTGAGCCTCAACTATCCTCCATTTATCTCCTTAATATTGCAACTCTTCATCTTGTCTTCTAGGTTGTTGCTAGCAATTGCAAAACACAATGATAAATCATTGTATTAAAGCACATTAGATTATTGTCATTTTTTGCACATTTATGACCTCATTTTCTGCTCATTTGGGACTGTATTTGTTGCCCATTTGGGAATGTATTTTCTGCTCAATTCTCATGAATTTTCTGCTCCTATGACCATCAAATTTTCTGCTCATTCTATGCATGAATTTGCTGCTCATTTTTCATGAATTTGCTGCTCCTATGACTATCATATTTGTTGCTCATTTTTCATGAATTTTTTGTTCCTATGACTATCATATTTACTGCTCATTTTTCATCAGTATTTATGACTGTTTTTATCATGCAATCTATCCTCTTAACCAGTGTTCTCTTTATGAATTATGCTGAAGATATTTATTCTATTTCTTCCTATGGCTTTAACAGCTCAGCCTTGAGAGGGAAAAAAATTAAACTCATCCCTTCTTTATGAGGTGAGTCACCTTAATCAATAATTAATTATGCCATAAACAATAATCAATTTTTGTACAGCCTATAAAGGATCCAATTTTTGTAGTGTTAGTAATATGAATATTTAGGGTATTCTTTGTAATGCCTCTGTATTATTCGAGTTAGAATCTTTAGTTTTAAATTTATGGATTCTATAAATAACTGCAACAATAGTATAATTTAAAAGAGTATTATATACCCATATCCAAGTCAATATTGCAATCGAATGTAAAAACCAAAGTCATTAGCATACACAGTCGCTTCCAAGCCTTATGATAGCATGACTTAGGTTTCTATAAATAACTACAACAATAGTGTAATTTAAATGAGTATTGAGGCCCTAGCCGTTCCTTTCTGTAGCTATCTGGGCACTGTTTGGTGTGGGCATTGGGACTTTTATAGAGCACATGGTGTGTGGTTGTTTGGTGGGGCCTAGTGCTGCAGGTTTAGGATTTTAGTTTGGGCTTTTTTCAAGGGCGCGACTGGAGTTGTAGGGTGTGGGTGTGTGGGGTGGTGTGGGGGTTTGTGCGGGAGAAGGGTTGGTGGGAGGTGGTGCGGTGGGGTAAGGGTTTGGTGGAATCAGAGTGGGTTGTGTGTAGGGTTTCGGTGTGGGGATATGGCAGAGGCTTCCAAAAGCCTGGTGCTTACTGGGCCAAAGCCATCTCAGGAATTTTTGGCAGCCATGCATGCACAAAAGTTGGATTCATCCTTTGTGGGTGTGAGCTCTAAGCTCAAGAAAGTGAATGGGTCCCTGCCGCAGAGTCAAGATTGACCTGTTCTGGTTATTTCTCCTGAATCGGTCAGGAGGACATAGCTTATTGGAGCCAACATGTTCTGATTTGCAAGTTCTTGAGTATTCGTGTACCTCTCTCGACATTAGAGTCTTGGATCTGTCGAACCTAGCAGGTTGAAGGGGATTTCGATCTATTGGTGGCTATGAATGGCTATTTCATTGTTGATTTTTCTTACATCTCGAATCGTAATCATGTTTTTGAGGGAGGGTCATATTTTTACAATCATGTTGGCTTGTGCATTAAGCCCTAGCATGGCGGTTTTAATGTGACAGAGGATCTTCCTACACAGGTTCATGTTTGGGTCCGTCTTACATGGCTATCATTGGAGTTTTGGAGGGAGAATATTCTACTCTGGATTGTTGCTTTGTTGGGAAGCCAGCTGCCATTGCTCAGAATACTTTGGATAAAAAGGTATTCTCTTATGCTCACATTTGTGTTGAAATTGATTTAAATAACCCTTTGTCAGATTCTTTGGAAATTTGTATTGGTTCTCCCTCATGAATTCAACACCTAGATTATGAATCCCTTCCTTTTCATTGTCGCTTTTGTCACGAGTATGGACACCTTTAACACCAGTGTCCTCGGGCACCCAAAGTGGCAGGTGCTTCTTCCTCTCCTTCTACAGGGCCTTCGGTGGAGAAGGGGGATAAAGGTAAGGCATTTGTGGTTGAGGGTGGGCCCGATAAGGATGGTTTTATTCCTATTAAGTAGAGAAATAAAGGGAGGGGTCAGAAGCGGGCCTATAAAGATAGACAGAGTGATCAGGGTTTCAATTGGTTTGAGGTCCTAGATAATCAGGCTTTGGAGGAAGGGATTCTTGTTGATCTTTCTTCTGGGGCCATTGGTATGGATGTTGGGCTGGATTCAGGGCTGGAGCAGGCAATTGTTGTTCTGAATATTTCTCTGGCATTGGAGTAGGGGATTTACGTGCCTCCTGGGGCCTCCGTAGATGTGCAGGAGATATTGTTTTAGCAGATTTAGCTAAGGCAGTGTTCTCTTCAGGTAAAGGGCGAGGATCGTCTCTTGCTTTGGGGGTGCTGCAACGCCCTCTCAAGAAAGGGAATTTTGAAAATTCTTCGAAAGATGGTCGTAAGAAGGATGTAGACAAGCTTAAATCTACTAGGGATTTGTTGGTGGAATCTGGTTTTGTTAAGACCCTTGAGGCCCACTTCTCTCAACCTTCCTCATGATTATTCTCTCATGGAATACAAGGGGGTTGAATAGCACCTCCCGTCAAAAGGCTATTCAATATTTGATTATTGTTCATTCTCTTGATATCTTTTGTGTTCAGGAAACTAAGCTTTAGGTGGACCTCATGCTTCAACATGCCCCTTGTATTTGGTTTTCTGGCTAGTGTCAGTGTATTGGGTCTAGGGGAACCTTTGGGGGTCTGGCTCTTTTCTAGGATTTCAAGCCAATCTGCTATTTCTGTGGTGGCTTCGGTTTTGGATTATGGTGAGACTATTTTGGTTAGTAATGTTTATGCTCTGATTGATAGCCATGGTAAAATCCAGCTTTGGGCTCATATCACATATGTTAGGTCTTGTGCACCCTTTCTGCCCTCAATCTTAGCTGGTGATTTCAATGTTGTGTTGAGCTTGGAAGAGAAAAGGGGAGGGCTGCCTAAGCTTGGTCTTGCTTCAGATTTGTTTCAGACTAATGTGGACTCTCTTGCTCTGGTGGATGTAAAACCCTCTAACGGAATATTCACTTGGAATAATAGACGGAGTGGGCCTGAAGTGATCTCCCAGTGGCTTGATCATTTCCTTGTCTCTTGCTCTTGGGTTAGAGGTAGCTTGGTCATTTGCTCTGAGATTCTTGACTGGTGTGGCTCTAATCATTGGCCAATTAAGTTTTCAACTTCAGCTTTCCCAAATCCAAAGAATCCTCCTTTCAAATTCTAGCTAATGTGGCTACGTGATCCATCTTTGGGTGATCTTGTTGCTCAGTGGTGGTGGGATGGTGCCCCTGCATATGGGTCAGCTATGTATTCTCTGGTTAAGAAGCTGCAATATGTTAAGTATCATCTTAAGCGATGGAATAGGTCGTGTTTTGGTAATTTTTGGGCCAGAAAAAGAGAAGCACAGGATCGCCTTGCTATTATTACCCACCAGATTCAGGATTTGGGATTCTCATAGGCTCTTGGGCATGCTGAGGCCCAGGCTCTGAAATTGATGGAGGAGTGGGAGCTTCATGAGGATATTTTCTGGAAACAAAAGGCTTGGATTGATTGGCTTCAAGAGGGTGATAGGAATACAGATTTTTTTCATCATTCGGTGCAAGCTCGTCGGAATAAGTGTTTTATTTCTTCTCTTGTTAACTCTGAGGGTCTTTCAATCTCTTCACAACAAGCTTTGTCTAGAGAGGCTCATTAGTTCTACTCTAATCTATTCAATGAGGATTCACTGCCTACTAAGGCTGATGAGAATAGGGTTGTTGCTTGCATTCCCTCTTTAATTTCTAATGAGTTGAATGCTTCTCTTATTCACCCAGTGACTTTGTCAGAGGTGGAGGAGGTGGTGTTTTGGATGAACAGGGGGAAAGCTCCTGGCCCTGATGGTTTCCCAGTTGAGTTTTTCCAGGAGTTTTGGGATACTATGAAGCTGGATTTGTTGGAAGTGGTTTGGGAGTCTCTTCATAGTAAGTAGATGCTTCGTGCCCTGAATGCTACTTTTCTGGTTCTCATTCCTAAGAAGGAAGGTGCTGACAGACTTGATCTCTTTAGACCTATTGCGCTCTGTAACGTGGTGTACAAGATTGTTAAGAAGTTGATTGTTGAGAGGCTTAAATCTTGTTTTCCTGTGATCATTTATGAGGAGCAAGGCGGCTTTGTGGCAGGTCGTCAAATTCTGGATGGGGTGGTGGTTGCATCTGAAGTCATTTATTCCATGGAAATCTCTCAGGATAGGTCTATGTTTATTAAGTTGGATATGGAAAAAGCTTATGATAGAGTTAAATGGAGTTTTCTTCAGAATATTTTGTTGGCCTTTCGTTTTTCCTCTGACTGGGTGAGTTGGATTTTGAGCTATGTGACCTCTTCATCCTTTTCGATTATTGTGAATGGGGAGCCTTCAGATATTTTTGGGGCTACTAGGGGCCTTTGTAGGGGGACCCGCTCTCTCCTTATTTGTTTATTATTATGGCGGAGGGGCTGGGTCGACTTCTTAATTCTTGGGTTTCACAAGGTTTGATTCATGGTTGGCAGTGGGGGATGGGATTGCCTATGCTTTCTCATCTCTAATTTGTGGATGACACCTATTTTATGGAACTGGCTCATATTAGGGAGGCTGAATCCTTCAGGCAAGCTTTGGAAATCTATCTAGCGGCTTCAAACCAGAAAGTCAATGAGTAGAAGTCTTCTATATTCTTCTTTAATACTCCTCAAACTATCCAGTGGTGGATTGCAGCTATTCTGCGGTTTCAAATTGGGTCTCTTCCCTTTGTCTACTTGGGTATTCTTCTTGTTGTTGGTCGTCAGCCCAGGTCCTCCTGGCAGCTGTTGCTTGATAAGCTTAGGCGAAAGTTTACTCATTGGACTCTCATTTGTTGTCTACTGCTGCTAGAGTGACTCTTCTCAAGTCTATTATCTAGGCCCTTCCCATCTACAGGTGCTTTGTTCAAGCAGCTCCTATGTATTTCCTTAAGGAATTTTATGCTCTTTCACGTCAATTTCTTTGGAGCGGTAATGTGTTGTCTTCAAAGTGGAGCCTTGTTAAGTGGGATTCTATGTGTAGACCAAAGTAGGAGGGTGGTCTTGGTTTACGCTCTACTATTTTGAATGGGAAATCTCTTGCTGCCAAGCTTTACTAGCAATGGTGTACCAATCAACATCAGTTATGGGCTCGTATTCTCAACCATAAATATCTTCAGGGTGTTTCTTCTTTTGTGGTTCCTCGCTATCCTCTGGAAGGGAGTGGTTCTATGATTTGGCATACCTTAAAAGTGGGGGCACAGTTGATTAAGGGTGCACTTTTTTAGATTTGTCATTCGGGGTCATAGGCTCTTTTTTGGTCAGATTCTTGGGATGGTCACCCTCCTATTCTCTCTTCTTTTCCTCACCTCCAGTCCCTTTGTGATGTTTTTATTGTGAGTGGTTGGGATACTGTGGAGCATTATAAGGTGGCACATCATGGTGGTTTGGTTGTAAGTTTTTGCTAGAAGCATCCTTCTGAGTGGCCACCTGGAGGGTCTGAGGGGGATAGGCATGAGCTTTCCCAGGTTTTGGCTTCCCATGCTTGTAATTCTCTGAGGGGACCTGATGTATTGGCTTGGGATGGTTCGGATTTGTTTGGAAAGTACTATGTGGTAGTTGTTTGGGGACATTGAGGTCCCTTGGTGGAAGCAAGTTTGGCACAAGTTGTCATGGTCGAAGTGCAATTTCTTTATGTGGTTAGTGGCTCAAAACTAGTGTCTTACTTGTGATAATTTATGTAAGCGTGGGTTCCAAGGCCCCTCCATGTGTGTTTTGTGTCATGGTTGTGAAGAGAGTGTCTCCCATCTCTTCTTCCAATGTTCCTATGCTAGGGAGATTTGGAATTTTTGGTGGGGGGTGTGTAATACGGCCTACTGGCATGCTTCCTCTTTGGTGGAGTTTGGGGAACGGTGGGGCAGGGCCCCTATTTCTTCCCCCTTTCTTCAGGCTGCTTGGGCTCTTGGGCCTTTCTTTATTATTTGGAACCTGTGGTTGGAGAGGAATAGGTGGATTTTTCAGGATTCGGTGTTGATGGCCCCTCACCTATGGTAGAAAATTCTACACTCTTTAGGGGAAACTATTGTGGCTAAGTGTGATATGACTATTCTGGTGGACTGTCATGATGTTGATTGTTGTAATCATCTTCATCTTCCTCCTCCGTAACAGCAGCTCATGCACAACAAATGTAGGCATCCTACCCTAAAGGTGAATAGGGAGGGAAGATGGACCCCTCCTCCTCTTGAGGTCCTAAAAATCAACTCGAATGGATCTTCTCGTGGAAATTTGGGTCATGCTAGCATTGGGGGTGTGGGTCGGGATAGCTCTGGAGATGTTTAGTTTATCTTCTTTGTGTATAAGGGTCTTCATACAAATAATCTTATGGAGGCTCAGGCCATTTTGTTGGTTGTGGAGCAGGGCAGTCAATTAGGTTGGTGAAGGATCATATGTGAGTCTGACTCCCAGGTTGTGGTGAACTTACTGAACAGGCGGTATTTGGATGATGTGAGTTGGCAGTTGGCTTTGATTGTTGAACAAATTCTCACTCTCCGTGCTTCTCTAGAGTATATTTCTTTCACTCATATTCCTTGAGAATGGAATGGTGTTATTGATTGCTTGGCTAAATGGGCTTCTGATCATATTCATGATTGGAATTTAGAGGATCGAGGTCAACTACCCCCGGATTTGTCTCATCAATTGGATCACTTGGTTGAACTTGATAGGGCTATTTAAGGCCCTTGCTTTGTAACGTTTCCTTGTTTTAATAATTTTTTACCCCCTTGATGTTTGTTAAACGAGTATTATATACCCATATCCAAGTCAACATTATTTACTATCGAATGTATAGCTTATGCATTATACAATTATGAATAGTAGAGATCAGATCACCTTCATATGTTAAACTTATTACATTCTTCTTTACAAAACTTATGCATTATACAGTAAATATTTCCTCACAATTTTCAAGTTATGGTTCTAGAATCTACAGGTTCTACAAATTCATCTTTGTGTTCTCCAGCTTCTCTTATAAGCTACCTCCCCTTCTCGCCATCTACAACAGCATCGTTATTGTCACCTTTCTCACTAGAAAAATTGTATTTGCAAGTTTATTTTTTGTTACTTTTACCATTTTTAAGTTTGAAGATTTTCATCATTACTCATGTATCATATTTTTAATATCTTATAAAAATTGGATTTTTATTTTTTTTGTTTTTATATACACAAATGGATTTTTTTTTTATAACATATTAACTATGCTAATTGTTTTTAAAATTAAATGTTGGTTGTCTTTTTGTTTGCCACTCAGATCAAGTTTTTTTTTTTTTTTTGACATGCTTAATATGCTAATGTTAATTCTTTTAAAATTAAATGTTGGTTGTCTTTTTGTTTGCCACTCGGATCAAGGTTTTTTTTTTTTTTTTGACATGCTTAATATGCTAATGTTAATTGTTTTTAAAATTAAATGTTGGTTGTCTTTTTGTTTGCCACTCAGATCAAGGTTTTTTTTTTTTTTTAAATTCTGACAGCTTTCCATGAAATAGTGTTGGTGTGAAAATAGAGGGAGGAGGTGCAGCACTTGCAACTATAATTGCAACCAAGGTATTTAATTTGAACAATATATCTAATATAATATCTGTGAGTATTTTTTGCATACATAAATTACTGTGGAAATACATAGTTTGGTAATACATAGTTTGTAATACATACATAAATATCTAAAAAGATAGTTTTTTAATTCATGCTAATCTTCACATACACTCATTGATTGGTCTAAAGTAGTTTAGCAACATTTGGATAGAAAAAAAAGGCATCATGATTATTTAACCACAGTTGTACATAGTCAAGATAAGACAACCACAAAAATTACAAAATCAATTTTCTGTAATACCAAATTCAAATATAGATTAAATTAAATATATGCTATATATTTAATTGAAATGTTTGTTTCACACATTGTTTGTTTGATCTAAAGTTTCTAAAGTGCATCATTTACTACATAGTTTTTGTAATTTGTTAATTCCTTTATAATTAATTTCCATGTTTTGATCAGTCATTCACTTGCTCACCTTCTTATGTTGTTCTACAACTTATACATATATTTTATCCCCTAATGCCAAGTCATGGCTACACATTCAAATACTCCTATACAAGCAAGCCCCTCCATTCCAATGCATCCAACACTTGCAGTGTCAAAGTCATCATCTACTGTTAATAAACCTGACTCAGTTCACACAACTGTTCAACATCTTGCTACAACTATATCAAATAGTTGCCACGACATCGTTGACAAACTAAAAATTGCATGTCAGACAACAAGTCCTATTGAAAATTTGGATGTCAAGATGCTTCAGGCCTCAGTGTCAACTTACCAATCCAGCTACACAAAACTAGAGGGATTGTGCAATTTCCTAAGGGAGCTGAAATATGATCAACACTATAATACTGTTGTAGCATCCGCGATAATCGCAACATTCTAGAATTACCTTGACAACTTGTAGTGCACTATAAGTTTTTTTTTTCTGTCCTATACTATGCCTACTTATGGCTGCAATGTAAATAAACTAGATAGCCTTCTATAGTTGTCTTTATTACGTCATTTGAATACAACCATTGTAAATACTATCTCGAACATGAAAATGCTGCAAATTTTCCCTGTAATTTCTTTTGCCAGCAGAGCTTCAATATTAACAATATATTTGTTTACCATGTAAATAAATTGTCTTCTTTCAATTTTCATTCTTTCAAATTATAATTGGTAATTGCTGATATACTTATTTCCATATTAAAGTTGTAGGTATTAACTTAAAAACAAAACACATAATATGTTGATTAATATAGTTTTGAAATTGAAAACTCCAAGAATTTCTTATACTATATACCTTGTATAGAATTCATCTCATTCACAAACCAATGGTTTGATAAACATGTACACAAATTATGTGACCGTATATTATCAAGCCTATGCTTCCCTTCTTTACCTTTCATTAGTGGTTTTCCCTATTAATAACAATGTTAGAATCAAGAATCACCTTTATTTTACTTGTCAAAATAGCCAATTCTAACACTCACAACTTGCCCACGGGCACAAAAATTCAACTTGCTTTTACCTCCTAAATGACAACTCTAACTCCAAATTCCATTGAAGAAATTCTTGCAGGCATGTTTGATCTTGACCCTTCATTACAGGTTACATCCATAGATGCTATACAATAGGGTCATTCAACGGATGTTAAATATTGGGTTCAACTCTCAGATGGTGTCCACACCCACCCAACTTTGCTTCCTACCCAATTCAACAATCTTGTTGTTGAAGAAGCTATGGTCACTAGGTCTATTTTCCTCCTAAAAGAATATACATCGAAAGTGTTCGACAAATACATGTATGTCTGTCCATACTCTATTTCAGAATATTACTCTCATTCATTGACGCTATTTTCCTAAAACATTTACAACATTCAATTGCAGGGCTATAATTATCAATAGTCTTGAAATGGTCTCAAATAAAGCTCTGCTCGTTGGTGCTCCAACTCCTCTTCTGCAGGCTACTAGTTGTATGCCATCTACTAGCTTCCAAGGCCCAATTGGTTTACATCAAGATGTAAGCTCTATCCAACAACTAACTGCTACCCCTTTTGAAATACTTCCCATCAAAAATTTGACCCCATACTATAAGTGTTGGTCCATTGAGGGTAGAGCATTAACAAAGACTCCAATCCATGAGTTTCACAATGCTGATAGAGCAGGAAAAGTCTTTGGTTTTGACATCATTGACAAAGCAGGTTTTCAAATACATGTGACATGCTTCAATGAACTTGTTGATGAGTTCTAAAATGTTGTGTAATCTAACAGTTTATACATTATTTCTAATGGTTGCATAAAAGTTGCAAACACAAAATATAGTAGCTCAATGAACCCATTTGAAAATTTCCTACTAAACTCATCAAGAATTACTCCTTCAACATGTGTAGACTCTACAATACCCATGCATAGCTTGCATATAAAGAGCATTGATTCCCTACTGTCACTGCCTATTGATTCCCTTGTTGATGTTCTTGGCATACTTTTATCTATTTCCCCTGTATAGACCATTTGTAAGAGAGATGGTAATGAAATAGTCAAGTGTACTGCAACAATCACTGACATGTCATGCTTGACCATTGATGTAACACTTTGGGGTCATCATTGTGAAATTGATGGAAACGAATTATTTGGTTTGCCTCTTCTACCAACTCCTCCAATTATCTTGATCAAATCTAGATGTATAACTACCTGGCGTGGAAAAGATCTTGATACTATATTTGCATCTACAATTCTTATAAATCCACAATTGTTAGAAGCCTCAACATTGCACAACTGGTATGCCACTGTAGGGAATGAAATTCCTTTCCTTTCCCTCTCAGTAGATCATCTTTCTTCAAACAAGTTTGCAAATCCAATGTACATTGCATTGATCAACAATACAACCTCTCTAAAGAAATGAAATGTTTGTGTACAAGCAAGCATATCAAAAGTCCATTTGGACAACTTTTATTACCTCTCATGTCCTCTTATGGCAGGAAATAAAAAATGTAAGAAGGTTGTATAGAAAAGCCCCAATAGCTTTCACTACCCAAATTTTTCTCTTGATCTCCTAGGATGTGATTCTAGCTACATGGTAAAAGTGGATTTGAATGATGGAATTGGTGCTCTTCTTAAAGTCATAGCATTCGAAGGACCCACAAATACCTTGTTTGGTGTATCCGTTGAAAATCTTCAACTACTACTGGCATAACCTAATGTTGGTAAACACGTGCTAGATCAAGTTCTTGGGCACCAATTTCTCTTTCAAGTGGCCATCACAATGAATTATTTTGTTGGGAAAGAAATACAAAGCTTTGTAAGTAAAAAAATAAAACCTGTTTAATTTTGCATGTACCTCTTACTTTGACAATACTATATAGTCTTTGCTTATGTTGTATAGCTTTTGTTGTTGTAAATGGAACTATCTATAAACATCTATGGTTACAACTATAAATAAATTGAATAAAAAGTCCTTTTTATACAACAATGTTATCTTGTGCACTTGTTCCGAAATATGATTTCTTGTTTTCACAAGTTGTGTATTCCAATTATTTTTTACTCGATACAAAGGCTTATTACTTCAAGTGTTATTCTTCCTAATTTTACACACGTAACTTATACATGTGCTTTCAAATTTTTCATTAACTACTGCAAATTAATATTGCATTTCTCTCTTCCCCATCAATCCCTATCATGGAAAATCAAGCTGAAAGAATGGAAGCACAACGAAATTGTCGTAATCATTTGAAATGTTTATGGTACCATGCAAATAAGGATTCTATAAATAGACACAAAAGAGAAAACCACCACAATCACCTTGAAAGCTCCTCCACATCCCCACCTTGCCTTTCAAATAACCCCTCCCCATTACAACCATCCACACCTCAAATGCAGTCTACATTAACCCATGGTTCACCCTCTGAAAACCACCATCCTCCACTATTTCCAACAAACTATTACATCACTAGGAATTCCTTCTGTTCAAAGTTAGACAACCTATCAAACATTTCAACTTGTCACGTATGCCTAGAACAATATCCAAGAATAAAAACTACGGTATTAAATGGTAATAGTGCTTGTTCAGGATGTATTTCAGAAAAAAAAATGGCAATCATTTCTCAAAGTGGAACATGGACCCTGAAGAGCAGCCTGCTTATTTCTAACACCTATCCCAAATCAAGGAGATTCTTATAGCAAGAGTCAACCCCATCCTCCAAGTTACTTATGCAAGACTGGGACAACTAAAATACAATGGCCACACAATTTTTTTTCCTTAGGATATTACAATAATTGCAAATTACTTGCCATGTCATACACATGATCTAGATATACTCATAGTTAACAAAAAAAATGTTGATTCCCAATAGTACAGTTTCCATGTTTGCAGAGCACATGTTCACGAGGCTTTGTAATATAATTTGTGTAATCACCCTTACTATAAAGATGTCCAAATAGATGAGGCCTCTCCCTTATGCTTTCCTACTACATCCATTAACATCTCTGACCTTCTAAATGCAACAACCTCAATTTCAGACCCCCCTGATGTAAGTTCAATGGAGACGGATAATGCAATTGAAGAACAATTGCAAGAGACTATGCAAGCAACAACATCATTTATGGAAAACTTTCCCCCTACACATATAGAAGCGCAAGAATTGCGAGCCTTGTTGTAGTTAGGGGAAGGACGCCCAACTCTTACTATTGATTGGCCACCAATTTCTCTTACCCCCATCAATGAATATAGCACTGAAGGATTGTTTGTTATGGAATTCCCAACATTGTTTCCAAATGGGAAAGCTCCATTCAATCAATAAATTATGAAAGAGTTCAAGCTACATGAATATGCTCTACATCTACTTAGATATCATGATAATAGGTTTGGCCAACACCCACGATTTAGATACTTCATACTGAATATTCTTATGCGTCACCGTAGTCAGGCCATAGCTTATGTATTTGTTCAAAAACACTTAGAAAGTAGATTGCCAACAACAATTATTTGACTATGCCAAAGACTCAAGGACATCCTTGATGAACATCTTGCAGACCAAGTAATGCGATTTGGGTCAAAAATCTATGGAACCCGCCCGTTCTGGACTCAACGTAGGGGGGAGCTATCTGACATGGTTATTCAAGTTGGTTGCCCAACTCTATTCTTCACCCTTAGTGCAACAGATACTAAATGGCCAAATTTACACAACGTCATGCCATCTACTACACCAACAATTCCTACTGCTGCTACACGGTAGAGGATCCAAAATATAGTGAAAAAACCACACCTCTCTGCACTTTACATGCATCATAGATTTACAACATTTCGTGAGGAGGTTTTGGAGAAGAATCTCTGCACAAATCACTATTGGTACAGGTAAACATACCCCACATCAATTATATTTACTTGTTTCATACATCAATCGCTTAATAAAATCTATATTGTGTAGGTACGAGTGGCAACACCATGGGTCAGCACATATTCATGGTTTCCTATGGCTCAAAGATGCACCTAATATTGCCAAACTACAGTGGAATAATATTGCATCAGTACAAAATGCAATCAACTACATTGAAATTTATGTCTCTACTTGGAACCCAAGTCCCCACCACACCTCAAATGAAAGAGTTCCACGGTCTACCTTAGACAACCCTTGCTTAATGGACACAAGAATTATTATGTTGTCCAACCTTTCAAATGACTACAATGAATTACTCAACTGTGTTCAATACCATACACGTTGTACCTTGCAAACATATTTCTGAAAAAAAGGAGGTACAGTTGAATTCCGCTATAAATCCCCTTGGACCATGCAAGACCATTCAAGCCTGTCATATGACAGTGGCCAACCAAAGCACACCCCTACTCGTAATGATGAGTGATTGAATCTACACAACCCCACTATCCTCTCTATTTGGCTAGCAAATGTAAATTGCCAACCTGTTCTCTCAATAGATGCAGTGCTCAAATATATAGCAAAATATGTTGCCAAAGCATAAACCAAATATGAAACATATCATGCAATGTTTTCTCGTATTTCTACAACTTTTCAACCTAACAAGCCAACACCAATCACTTTTAGGAAAATACTTGTGGACAACCTAGTTGATCGTGATATTAGTTCTCAAGAAAATTTCCACCTTCTATTAAAGCTACCCCTCTACTTGTGTAGTTGAATGTTTGTTTCTTTAAATGTAAACCAAAAAAACTATCAACGCATTCCACTCTTAACTGCATCCACTTCAGCAGAAACAAACTACATTGATGCATACATGGCATGCCCTACTTTTTTAGAGGCATTTCCATCAATTGATGTCACTAAAAAATGGAGCTTCAAAACATCTCGTAAAGTGAACCAATGGAAAGAATGTTTCTCTTAAAGCCATTGTTTGAGTCTCCCCTCATTTCATAAGCATACCTCCTAAGGATGACCCAAGTTTTCATGACTTCTGCTGGACTGAACTGGTTCTCTAAAAACCATTTCATAAAATTGCAATTGACCTTGGTTCGTCCAACACTCACCTTGTGGCACAGTGGGAGAGGATGGAATGCACTTACCATCCTTGGAATGTGCTATGCACTCACCTAGAAACAACATCTAATACAGACCCAAGCTCTCCATCAAACAATGCAGAACCCCCACATCAATGCAACCAATCTGAATGGAAATTGTTGTCAAGTGTACACCCAAACCACCCACTCTAGTTGGATGCACTTGACATGATAGCTAACCGTGAAATAGACCTTAACCATGATTGGGATAGTCATTCCATAAATCCAATAGAGAAAAGTACAACATCCAACTTTGTAGACTCAAACCACACCAAATATCAAGTACCCCTAATTTCCATTGTAAATACCTAGCACAACCTTTCATTGGAACTAAAGAAAACACTGGATTTAGTGTTGTCACACCTATCCTCCACCACTTACCAACCACCACTCAAAATAATAGTTCAAGAAATTGCAGGAATAGGAAAGTCACACCTTATAAAAAAAATTAGGTCTACACTCAATTTTTCTGCTCTAAACGGCCAAACATCGCTATTACTTCTTGCACCAATAGGTGTTGCAACGTTCAACATTGAAGCATCAACAATTCATTCCGCACTCCACATACCCATCAAGGAGATGGCTCCCTTGCAAGGCCAAACGCTAGCAAACTTCCAAGATAAAATGCACTTCATTTGCTAAATTCTAATTGATGAAATGAGCTTCATTGGTCCAAAGTTGCTTGAACGCATCGACTCTCGCTTACGCGAAGCTTTCCCTACACACAACTAGATCCCATTTGGAGGCCACTCAATCCTTCTCTTTGGAGACCTCGACCAACTACCGTCGGCCAAAGACATTCCTATGTACTCTTCTACTTCCTATGGGGGGACACTATGGCGGAGCTTTACAACAATTTTTACACTAAAAAAAATATTTTCTCAAGTAAGAGATGATGGCACTCAATTTCTATTTCATGATATCTTATGCAATTTAAGAAAGGTTGAGCCTACTATAGCAGATTGGCAATTGCTAATGTCAAGGTCAAGCTCCACACTATTGTCTACAGAAAAAAAAAAAACTACTTTTTTATCATGCATACATCTTTATGCAACCAATGAAAAGGTCTCACTCCATAATAAGCACATGTTGTTGTCTCTAGGATAGCCAGTTGCCATAGCCATTGTTGAGAAAATAGGGAGCTCTTTCAAATTAAATCCAGACGATGAGCAGCTCCAATCTAAAATTCTACTATATGTCAACCAAAAGGTTATGTTATCATGTAATCTGTGGACTAAAACTATCCTTGTTAATGGACCTCTTGGAATAGTCAAAAAAATTGTGTACAAGGATAGCAAAAAACCACCCCAACTCTCCTTCTATGTTGTTGTTCGATCCAATAATTACATTGGCCCTTCCTGGGATCTAGAAAATCCCAAAGATGTTCCTGTTTCCCCATTGAGTCATGGCAATTTCTGCCAAATTCCATTAAAAATGGCATGGGCCTATACCATCCATAAATCACAAGGACTTACACTTCAAATGGCCACGATTGACATCGACAACATTGATCGATAGGGCTTGACATTCACAACAATTTCAAGGGTCACTTGCCTTTATTGCCTTCGTATCCACCCTCCTTTCACATTCAAAAGATACACACGCATGCAACAAAGCCCTTATGTTGCACGTAGACTCAGTGAGGAAGTTCGATTATCAACACTATCGGCATCAACCACTTGAAATTAGACATTTCATTCCTCTCGTAATACAGTACAAGTATTTCAATAATTTATTATTACTTTCCCTTCCAATAACTACATTTCTAACTACTTGATACATGTTGGTATTGCCTAACTAAAGTTCACACTATGCTGGTTTACATGATCTCAAAATTGTATGCCCAACTTCAAAGCAACATTACTACTAGGAATGATAGAGATAGTGAAAGATATTGGGGCTTATTTTTTTCACAGTGGTACACCATTACTTATTTCAAACTTCTTCCATTTCTTCAAGCTTTTTGGTACACCTAGTGCCATGCTTTGATTGGATACCAATTCTATTATAAAAGATATCAAATTGCTATATCTTGTTTTCTTAATAACAAACATTATTCATTACAATTAATTTATATACTTTTATGTTACTATTTGATCTATAATACTAACTCTTACTTCTTAAACACTGTGATTTGTGAGATATAAGCTTTTATTAACATAGACATGTCTTTTCTTTTCCTAAGTTGTGTCTATTAATGGATTTTTTAGCCATTGATAGTGGCTTAAAAATACTTATTGATAATAGAGAGTGATCATTTCTTCTTTCAATGATAATATCTCAAATCATTCTTCCTCTATTCTAACATTATTTCTTATATTATCATTTGATAGTGATGGATACTTTTTTGCAGTTAAGGAATTTTATCTTCTACACCAAGGCATCAATGCAAAACAATACATTTCTCAACTTGAGCAAGTAAAACACAATTTCAACAAGATAGATCCTAAATTTTGAGTCTACGTATCATACCTTATAAGTTGTGAGAATTACTTGTGCAAGGAGAAATAGTGACAATACTTCTATCTTGACTACAATTTTTTTTATGATATTTGCAGCCATCCATGAGTTGGGCTGAAGAATGTTTCCCAAGCTACTGGTAAATATGGCAATAATTAACTTACGAACAGTGTGAGTGATAAGTTCTTAATTCTTCGAATTTAAAGTATTCCCAAGACTAGATTTAATGCATTATTAGCAGTGATGGGTTAGCAGTTGACTAGGACTTTGAAACTTTATTGGCAATGATTTCTAGAACTTATTTGCTCAACAATTTCTAAAATTTATCTACTCAACAATTTCTAAAGATGAACGTGTTCATATGCTCGGATTGATTTATAACACTGAATCATGTGCTTCCTCAATTATTTAGGAATAGTTTACTAGGAGCTTATTGATTATCTTATTGCTTTTGTAGATATATCATACTTATGTGAGATGATAATATAGTTTCTAGTGCCAATTCATATTGGTTAACCATCACTTCTCTCTATTTATAATTTTGGTGAATACTTTTAAATGCTTTGTTCTAGTTGCTAAAAGGATTCAATGATTCATAAATCAATCTAAGGGGATTGATAAACTTACTTTTATGTTTTGCATAGTAGCATGCAACGTTACATACCTTGCACATTTCAAGCTACAAATCTACACATTTGAGTAGAAGTACTTGATCTCAGTACACTACAACATGGGATTATCACCAAGGTAAGCATGTAACTGTATTTTAGGTTTTAAGCTGTTTTGGTTCACCCATCCATATCAAAATATTTTAATATAAATTCCCCAAGCTTTGCTTGGAACTTAGAATTGCATTATGCCATAAATTCTTTTTCTAAGTTCAGAGTACATTTCTCTACTTCCAAGTCAATATTTTTGATGTAGCTAGATTTATTCGTTTAAATCTATTTGATTGTGCACAGTGAACAAGATATAGTGGCAACACATAAGATTTTGTTGTTGTTATAAGATTCCCAAGATGACATAGGGTGGTGTTCTCATAAATCAGGCATCCCCATTTGCATGAGAAAATTAACATTTAAAGGAGTTGTTGGAGTAATTTCTTTCTAAGTTGTAATATTGTGGCTGCCCACTCTTTTGTTTAACAAAGCAGATGGAATAATAGCAGATTTCCAGAAATGGATATGGAATTCTCTAAGAAGTTTGATAGTTTCCGTGAGTTTTCTCTTTTCTTCAAATTTGATTTGTAGTCCCTTCAAATTTTGAATCGGACAAATTCACTCACAATATTAATCATTTTATTTTGTGACTTCTAAAGTACTATCCATCAAAACATTATGGAAACCAATTTTTTTTTAAATGTTGTAGCTACAACACTTGACCAAAATTTACTCTCTACAAACTCTAGTGGACTAAAAAGAGGGATTCCTAGATACAAAAAGGTTTCCGAGATGATAGTTATTACCTTTTAATGCTTGTATATTGTCTGAAGTCTGATCCTTCTTTAAATTGTCTTGCTAGAAGTGTTGAAAATGTTGATTCAAAAACATTTACATAGTTATTTACCAAAAGCTTTTTCAATCAATTATATGGACCATAGAAATATCACACCTTTAATTCATGCTCGTTTGTTATGTTTGAAGTATGATTCTTTTTTAAATTGTTTTGCTAAGAGTGTTGACATTGTTTCAAGTTGTATACTAAGTAAATTTGAACAATGATTTGGGATGATTGACTTATTTAGAACTTAACTCTTATAATCTAGTTCAAATTATGTAGGAGGTTTTAGGTTCTCAAAATAATAAAAAATTGAGATGAGAAAATATTTCCCTCACTTTCTATCTAAATTAGCCTCTCATCTTTGCATGGAAATTGTTCTTTAAAGCCCACTTGCCAAATTTTTGTACTTTCCTCTTTGTAATCTCCTCACCTATATCTTTGTCTGCCTCTTCTTGATCATCAAGCAAAAGACCTTCAATAGAAGGTAGAAAAAGTCCTTATAATAACTTCATCTTTGGAGGAAAGTTTAATTTGAATGCATTTTTTGGTTTTTTAGCTTCTTAAATTTAACTTGGAGTCTTTCTTGCTTAAGTAAAGGCGCAACTTATCTCAACTTGGACTTTGTCTTCAACTCTATATTTACCATGTCTTGCTTTATACTTGAGACACTTTCAACCTTTCTTGCAGTTGGAGGTGAACTGGTCGTATATTCTTAAAGCATTTTTATCTTGGCATATTTCTGAATCCATTCTTTTTTTTACTTTTTGTAGCTATATATTTACACAACATTAGAAGAACTAGGCAGTAAGTAACCCAAATGTGTCTCAAAAGAGATATATTAGTAGAATGAACTGTATTTTTTACATGAATGTTGGATGTATATCAAATTTTCATCTATGTTTTATGATGTCTATCCTATTATATCCTCTACTAGGTTATCTTATCATGAATACTTGAAGTATTTTAAGTTGTCAATTTGACTAGTTAATTGAATTTTTTTACACTTTCTGAGCTTTGCCAACTTTATCATAACTTTTGTTTCTTCTACTAGATAGTGAGAGTCTCATAGAAAGTAGAGTTAATTGTTGAAATCTTTTTAAGAAAGTGAGGTCAATGGGATGTAACTATTATTATAGTTAATTTAATCTTTTTCACTATTTTTTTTCAATTAGCTAACTTGACTATCTAGTCCATGTAAGGAAAAATTAGATGTGGAAACAATTCTCCTAACGTCAATACCTCAGGAAAGAATGTAGGTGTACTTTTAAATTTTAAAATTACAGTCAAGTTAAGATGCACTAAGAAACAGATTACAGAAATAGAGTATTTGACAGTCACACATGAACACCAGATATACGTGGGAAAACCCTTACAGGAGAAAAACCCACCACACCAAGAGAAATCACTTTGTATTACAGTAACAGAAATTACATACAAATTCCAGACTTATCTTTCTGGTGTCATTATACAACAACATTCACCATTAACATTCTTGTACAGGAATCTTCACTTTACAGTCCACATAATTCATCCACTGATCCAATCACTCAACAACCTGTCGATTCAACCAACAATCCAACTGATCATTCAACTCAATCACAATCAGCAAACTCTGAGTGTATCCATAGCCTTCCTTGTCTGTCGAACTTCCTCACAGAACCGTCACAACCGATTGTCTTCCAACTGTTCCCATTCGGCTCCTCCTATTCATCCACGAGACTCCACATAGGACGGTCTTACTCAGTCAACAGAATTCACAATGTACTGGCATCTCGGTGAGACACTAACAGTGTCTTGCCGATGCCACATAGACTTCATATCGATGTCGCCAAGAGACTTTGTTATCGCTAAGACATTCTATCGAGCTCCGTGAGTTACACCGAGTCACCAAGCAGTTGCCCAGACCTATCGCATTCACCAAGAGATCACAGCAAGTCACCAAAGGTATACCAAAGACACAAGTCATATCGAGCTCCAAAAGATAGTCGGCAAGACATACCGATATCACCAAGAGGTTTCTCCGAGACATAAAGATTACCCTGAAGTGTTCACCCATCGCCAAGACATTTCCCTTCGCTGAGAGAACATATTGATCTCCAAGACTTACCTCGAAGGCTCTTCATCATCGACAAGACTCATCAAAGTCACTGGGACTTCTTACCAAGACCACCGTGTTCCACCGATGACAAACATTTACCAAGAGCTACACCGAAGACTTCAAAAGGTGTTCCTGTCAGTGAGACTTTCAACATTCGCTGAGACGTCTTCCTGGGACCTTTGAGTTACCTCAATAGCCATCGGCTATCGGCAAGACATTCACCATCGCTAAGAGGGTTCTCCGATCGCTTTGAGTTTCACCGAAGAACGTTTGGATGTGTCCCCATCGATGTGACTTTCTCCGTTCACTGGGACTTCTCACCGAGCCATATGTTACAGCGAAGAAACCAGCAGTATTCCTGTCAGCGAGACATTAGCTTTCACTAAGACACTTCACCGAGCCGTCGTGTTACACCAAAGATCATGGTCGCCAAGAGTCTCCCCGAAATATGATTGAATGGCCTATCGGCCAGAGGTCTCCCGAGCTCTATGAGGTCATAACGAATACACTATGTCACAGCGACAAACTCCACAGTGCAACTTTTCAGCAAGACATTTGCAAGGTCACAACGACCTGTACAAAACATAATGAATCAAGTTGCTAGTTGGCCAGACAATGAAGATGTCATACCGACTTGGCTCTAATGGAGGTTTCAGCTTGTATAGTTTGAGGCATATATTTCCAACAATCTCCCACTTGACGAAGATCATACAAGCACGTCCAGAGCACAAATAAAACTTACTAAAAATCATGGGCACTAAGGCCCACTGAATTGGCACACCACCTGAACTTGTCTATGCTCATTTGCTTCATCAGAGAATCTACAACATTCTCTAGAGTATCAACCTTTTCCAAACTGACCTTTCCATCCTCAACCATATCTCGTATAAAGTGGTACTGTACATCAATATGTTTCATCCTGGCATGGAAAGTAGGGTTCTTTGCCAGACAAATTGCACTCTGACTGTTACAGAAAATAGTTATTTCCCCTTCATCAAAACCAATGTTAGAACACAAACGTTTCAGCCATACAACTTCTTTACAAGCATAAGTAGCTGCCATGTATTCAGCCTCCGTAGTGGACAAAGTGACTACAGCTTGCTGCTTGCTCATCCAACTCACTGCACCACCATTCAACATGAAAATGTATCCACTGGTGGACCTCCTGCTGTCAATGTCCCCTGCCCAATCAGAATCTACATAACCATGAATTCTAAGAGTCCTCTATGATTCAACTGAATTTCCATGGTAACACAAAGTGAAATCTAAAGTACCCTTCAAATATCTAAACACTCTCTTCACAGCATCCCAATGCGTTCTTCCTGGATTAGCCATAAATCGACTAAGTACTCCCACTGCTTGGGCAATGTATGGCCTTGTACAAACCATTGCATACATAAGATTGCCTATTGCACTAGCATAGGGTACACTGGTCATGTCCTCCATCTCAGTAGGAGATTTTGGACAATCTTCAACAGATAGCTTCATTCCATGCATGACTGGGACCACTAGCTGTTTGCAATCATTCATACAAAATCTCTCAAGAACAGTCCTGACATACTTACTCTGACTAAGCCAAAGCTTTTTATTCTTCATATCCCTGGTTATCTCCATCCCCAGAATATACCTTGCTGCACCAAGATCCTTCATTTCGAACTTAGCAGACAACTGAGACTTAAGATCAGAAATCATTAGCTTGCTATTTCCTATGAATAGCATATCATCCACATAAAGAGCAATAACTAATACTTGATCACTTTCAGCTTTATAATATACACAGTGATCAGATTTTGATCTACAAATCCCAAAGACAATACAAAAGTATCAAATTTTTGGTACCACATTCTAGGTGACTGCTTTAGCCCATACAGAGACTTCTTTAATTTGCATACTAGTTTTCCTTTACCTTTCTCAACAAAGTGCTTAGGTTGGGACATATAGATTTCTTCTTCAAGATCACCATGAAGAAATGTTGTCTTCACATCCATCTGTTCGACCTCTAGTCATACGCTGTTGCAAGTGACAATAGAAATCTGATAGATGTCAGCTTTGCTACAGGAGAAAATATTTCCCCATAATCCGATTCCCTCTACCGGGAATAACCCTTTGCAACCAGTCTCGCCTTGTACTTTTCTACACCGCCATCCGACCAATCTTTTTCTTAAATACCCATTTGTAGCCCACAACTTTTCTGCCTTTAGGCAAGGGCAAACTCGAGGTTTCATTTTTATCTAATGATGCCATCTCTTCCTCCATGGCTTCAACCAAGAATCTGAATTAGACATTTTAAATGCCTCTTTCACAGTCCTAGGCTCATCAGTACTAGAAATCAAAGCATAGGCACAAGTAGAATCAATCAATGAGAACCCATACCTATCTAGTTGTTTTCTTTCTTTCACAAGCTGACCTCCTCACTTGCTGAGGTCTGGGTTCTTTTCTTCTTTAGAACTTCGAACTACTCAGCCTCCTCAGCTTGTACATTTTGAATTTCCAATTCCTCTTTCTCAGGTGTAGGAGGAATTATTGCTACATCCTTATTGTTATCTGACTTTGTCTCTAACTGCAGATCCAAAGTGGAAGGTTTCAGCTCACGAAAGATTACACTTCTGTTGTATACAACCTTCTCTGTATCAGGATTCCAAAGCTTGTATCCTTTTATGACAGCACTATAGCCTATAAAAATACATTTAACAGCCTTGTTCTCCAATTTAGATCTTTTCACTTCTGGCACATGAGCATATGCCTCACAGCCAAAAACACGAATATGTCTAAGTGAGGGCTTCTTACCAGACCATGCTTCCAAAGGTGTTTTCTCAACAAGAGCAGAATTTGAGAATGATTAATTAAATAACATGCAATAGATACAGCCTCAAAGCAAAACTTCTCCTCAAGCTAGCACTATTAGAGCATACTTTGTGCTCTCTCCATCTTCAGTCCTATTGAACCTTTCTGCAACTCCATTTTGTTGTGGAGTATAGGTGTAGTCTTGTGTCTTTTGATTCCATGGTCTTTGCAATATCTTTCAAATTCATCAACAAAACTCACCACCATTATTAGTCCTTAAGCATTTTATTTTTCTACCAATCTGATTTTCAACAAGGTTCTTAAATTCCTTAAATTGGATGAACACTTCGATTTACTTTTCAAAAAATGAATGAATGCTCTTTCTTGAATAATCATCAATGAAACGACACATAGTATCTTGACTTAGACAAAGAAGGAACATTTACTAGACCAAACACATCCGAATGAATATAGTCTAACAAACCAGAAGATTTTATGAGGACTAGAATAAAATAAAATACAAGATGTTGCTTCCCATATATACAATGTTCACATAATTCAAATTCAAGATTACAATCTTCAAGCCCCTCTACCAAGTTTTTATTCTTCAAGGTTTTAAACCTTTTTCTCCTATGTGGCCTAACCTATGATGCCAGCATAATCTTCTCTGCAGAAGTTTTACTTCCATAGAGTTTACATAATTAGGGATATTTCCCTCTTTACCTCCATGAGCAGCTTTCAGTGACTTTCTAGAGACACTACTACATTGAATGCCTGCATCCAGCTTGTACAGGGTACCAATTTGAGCACCTCTAGCTAGCACCATTGAACCTCTAGTCATCTTGCAGCCATTTCCAAAGAACATAACTTGTACACCAATATCATTTAGCATACTCATGATAATAAATTTTGAGCCAGACCTGGTATGTGCATGACATTGTTTATTCCCTTTACTCTGCCATCAGGGAATTGTATCCTGACTCTTCCACGGCCAACAATCTCCAAAGTTGAATCACTCGCTAAGTACACCTTTCCACCATTGTATTCTTCATACTTTGTGAACCATTCTCTATGAGATGTCATGTGGAAAGATGCTTCAGAATCAATCAGCCAGACATCATCTAATGCCTGAGTTGCCAAGGCTGCAATGAAGGTGTCACCATCACTATGAGAAGAACCATTATCGGAAGAGCCCTTCTTCTTCTTTTTCTCCTCTTTACAATCCCTTCGGACATGACCAGGTTGCCCATAGTTCCAGCACTTCACCTTGGACTTCTTGCCAGGAGACTTTGATCTCCCTTCTGATTTTGTTTTGGACTTCTTGTCCTTCTTCTTGCCTTTCTCCTTCAGTCTTCCTCTGATAGCAAGAGCTTCCTTTGCCATCTTAGAATATTTTCTTCTTATCTCTTCTAACAGCAAAGATGCAACAACATCTTCCATCTTGAAACTAGATGTTGTACTCCCAATCGCCATCACCATATGATCCCATGAGTCTGGCAAAGAACACAATAGAAGCATACAACGATCCTCTTCTTCAGTCTTCACACCAATAGATGTCAATTGAGCAAGCAACATATTAAATGCATTCAAATGATCAACCACAGACCCTCCTTCCTGCATTCTCAAAGAATATAGCTTCTTCCTTAGGAATAGTTTATTCACCAAGGATTTCCCCTGATAAATAGACGCCAATCTCTTCCACAAGGAAGAGGCAGTCTTCTCCTCATGCACATTCATAAGTACTGATTCTTCCAAATAGAGCCTTATTAGCCCCTTAGATTTTCTATCTGCAAGGTCCCAATCTTCTTGCTTTATGCCTGTAGGTTTGACTCCAGCCACAACAATCCAAAGATCATGGTCAACAAGAAGATCCTCCATCTTGAGTTTCCACAACTCAAAGTTATTGCCATTGAACTTCTCTATTTTAAACTTTCCAGATGTACTAGCCATCTCAACCTGTAATTAGAAATAACAATTTTCTATAAGACTCCCACTGAACAAAACTGACACAAAAAACCCAACGTACCCACAGGATAACACAACTGGCCAAGCTTTGATACCACTTGTAAGGAAAAATTAGATGTGGAAATAATTCTCCTAACGTCAATACCTCAAGAAAGAATGTAGATGTACTTTTAAATTTTACAATTACAATCAAGTTAAGATGCACTAAGAAACAGATTACAGAAATAGAGTATTTGATAGTCACACATGAACACCAGATATATGTGGGAAAACCCTTACGGGAGAAAAACCCACCACACCAAGAGAAATCACTTTGTATTACAGTACCAAAAATTACATACAAATTCTAGACTTATCTTTCTGGTGTCATTATACACTAGCATTCACCATTAATATTCTTGTACACGAATCTTCACTTTACAGTCCATAGAATTCATCCACTGATCCAATCACTCAACAACCTGTCGATTCAACCAACAATCCAACTGATCATTCAAATCAATCACAATCAGCACACTCTGAGTGTATCTATAGCATTCCTTGTTTGTCGAACTTCCTCATAGAACCATCACAACCGATTGTCTTCCAACTGTTCCCATTCGGCTCCTCCTATTCGTCCACGAGACTCCACATAGGACAGTCTTACTCGGTCAACAGAATTTGCAATGTACTGGCATCTCGATGAGACACTAACAGTGTCTCGCCGATGCCACATAGACTTCATATCAATGTCGCCAAGAGACTCTGTTATTGCTAAGATGTTCTATCAAGCTCCGTGAGTTACACTGAGTCACCAAGCAGTCACCCAGACCTATCGCATTCGCCAAGAGATCATAGCGAGTCACCAAAGGTATACCAAAAACACAAGTCATATCGAGCTCCAAAAGATAGTTGGCAAGACATACCGATATCGCCAAGAGGTTTCTTCGAGACATAAAGGTTACCCCGAAGTGTTCACCCATCGCCAAGACATTGTCCTTCACTGAGAGAACATACCGATCTCCAAGACTTACCCTGAAGGCTCTTCATCATCGGCAAGACTCATCAAAGTTGCTTGGACTTCTTACCGAGACGACCGTGTTCCATCGATGACAAACATTCACCAAGAGCTACACCGAAGACTTCAAAAGGTGTTCCTATCGGTGAGACCTTCAACATTCGTTGAGACATCTTCCCAGGACCTTTGAGTTACCTCGATAGCCATCGGCTATCGGCAAGACATTCACCATCACTAAGAGGTTTCTCCGATCGCTTTGAGTTTCACCGAAGAACATTTGGATGTGTCCCTGTTAGCGTGACTTTCTCCGTTCGCTGGGACTTCTCACCGAGCCATATGTTACGGTAAAGACACCAGCAATATTCCTATCGGAAAGACATTAGCTTTTGCTAAGATGTTTCACCGAGCCACTGTGTTACACCGAAGATCATGGTTGGCAAGAGTCTTCCCGAAATATGATTGAATGGCTTGTCAGCCAGAGGTCTCCCGAGCGCTATGAGGTCATAACGAATACACTATGTCACAGCGACAAAATCCATAGTGCAACTTTTCGGCAAGACATTTGCAAGGTCACAACAACCTATACAAAACAGAATGAATCAAGCTGCTAGTCGACCAGACAATGAAGATGTCACACCGACTTGGCTCCAATGGAGGTTTCAGCCTGTATAGTTTGAGGCACATATTTCCAACAGTCCATAGATAAGAAATGCACAAATAGGGTCTTGGTCTGTGAGCACATCAACGTGCATTTTCTTCCAGCTCCTAAGCCTAGTTGCTACCAGGGGGATTTGAACCTGGGTCTTTGTTATTGTAATGCAACCATTTACCACTTAGTTATGCACAGTGGACAGTGGGAATTCACCTTGATTTTTATGTGAAATGTAATTTTCATCTAAAAATTTCCAACTTTGTGGATAAGATTATAAAATCATAAGAAAATAGGAAAATTTTAGAACTTTTTGTTAGGAGTAAAAATTTATGGTTTCAAGTTTGGGGTTCAATGGTTAATATTCACAAATTGACTATTTTTCTCAATTTTATCTTATATCCAACATACATCGACAGTTCCTATTTCTACACAAGAAATTATTTATATTGGAAATTTATCAAATGTTGCATAAAAAATACAGGGTAAAAATCAAATTCATGGTTTTTTGTTCTGAACTTCTAGATTCTATCAGATTTGTTTGATAACGTGAGTTTTGTTACATAAAAAAAGATTGTTTCTTGAGGTGAGGAAGAGCTTCATCTTCCTCATCAATCAATGTGCTATGGACAGTAATGAGCACTAGAAATAAAACAATAATGATTATTTTAATGTTAATATGTAATTAATCCATTCACTTCAATTCTTTTCAGATCTTATTGTTGTTTCTGGTTGATTCTTTAGCTAGGCTAAAGTGAATGCATCAAGCTCTCAAAAGTATTTGGGTATATAATCGGATTGCATTTATTTCTTTCCTTAATGTTTTTGGACTCAATTATCACTTGGAAAATCTTTAGGGTTCTCTGAGAAACTGCATGATGTGCATGGTCTGTGTTTGGAAAAATATTTGGAGGATATGAATGGGGTTTAAAATCTGCCTTTATGTTTATTCTTAAAGTAAGAATGCATAAGCTTTGTAAACAAGAAATTGAATAGGGCCATTATATATTTAATAGTCATAGTTTCTACTTTTTCTAAATTTTCTCATTTTTCCAAAAAATGGCATACTAAGCTTCAGAAAATTTTAATATAACCTAGATTGTATTCAAGATTTGAATGTTCTCAAGAATTGTATGTTCCTTTGGTTTCAATGTCATTAACTGAAAATGGGCATGAATCACTAATTATAATTTTCTTCACGTAGGCATATGAAAAGGGATTTTTTTAAAACAAAGTTGAACAATTGCAGGAATGGTAATAAACAAATAATTGCAGATTTCCATAAATAGATATGGAATTCTCTAAGAATTAATTTTGAATGGGACAAATGCTCTCCCAATATTAATCATTTTATTTTGTGATATCCATCAAAAAATTAAGGAAATAATTTTTTTTACATTTTCAAAATATTGTTATCTCATGGAATCTAGGATTATGATCTCATATTTTTATTTGTTATGTGTTTTATGACAATTTTAGATAAATGGTGCAATGGGTACACTGAAGACATTAAAGTTGTATTATGTGTTAAATGTATGAATAGGTGGGAGTCCATTACCATAAAAAGGGTTGCTTTCCAAAAACATTTAGGGTAAAGGTCAATTGAAAAGAGAATTTAAACAACTTTAGAAGCTACGAAAGAAAATGCTTAATATTGGGAGAGCATTTGTCTAAAATTGTCATAAAATGCATAACATATAAAAATTTGAGATCATAATCTAAGATTCCATGAGATAACAATATTTTGAACATGTAAAAAAAAATTGTTTTCCTTAATGTTTTGATGGATATCACAAAATAAAATGATTAATATTGGGAGAGCATTTGTCCCATTCAAAATTAATTCTTAGAGAATTCCATATCCATTTATGGAAATCTGCTATTATTTGTTTATTACCATTCCTGCAATTGTTCAACTTTGTTTTGAAAGAATCCATTTTCATATGCCTATGCGAAGAAAACTATAATTAGTGATTGATGCCCATTTTCAGTTAATGACATTGAAACTAAAGGAACATACCATTCTTGAGAACATTCAAATCTTGAAGACAATATGGGTTATATTTAAATTTTTTGAAGCTTAGTATGTCATTTTTTGGAAAAATGAGAAAATTTAGAAAAAGTAGAAACTATGACTATTAAATATATAATGGCCCTGTTCAATTTCTTGTTTACAAAGCTTATGCATTGTGAATTTGAGAATAAACATAAAGGAATATTTTAAACCCCATTCATATCCTCCAAATATTTTTCCAAACACAGACCATGCACATCATGCAATTTCTCAGAGGACCCTACAAATTTTCCAAGTGATAATTGAGTCCAAAAACATGTAAGGAAAGAAATAAATGCAATCTGATCATATACCCAAATACTTTTGAGAGCTTGGTGCATTCACTTTAGCCTAGCTAAAGAATTAGCCAGAAACAACAAGATCTGAAAAGAATTGAAGTGAATGGATTAATTACATATTAACATTCAAATAATCATTATTGTTTTATTTCTAGTGCTCATTACTTTATCTAGAGAACATTGATTGATGAGGAAGATGAAGCTCCTCCTCACCTCAGGAAACAATCATGTTTTATGTAACAAAACTCATGTTATCAAACAAATTTGATAGACTCTAGAAGTTCAGAACAAAAAACCATGAATTTGATTTTTACCCTATATTTTGTACACAACATTTGATAAATTTTCCAGTATAAATAATTTCTTGTGTAGAAATAAGAACTGTCGATGTATGTTGGAGATAAGATAAAATTGAGAAAATTAGTCAATTTGTGAATATTAACCATTGAACCCCAAACCTAAAACTATAAATTTTTACTCCTGACAAAAAGTTCTAAAATTTTCATATTTTCTTATGATTTTATAATTTTATCCACAAAGTTGGAAATTTTCAGACGAAAATTACATTTTACATAAAAATCAAGATGAATTCCCACCTTCCACTGTGCATAACTAAGTGGTAAAATGGTTGCATTACAATAACAAAGACCCAGGTTCAAATCCCCCTGGAGCAACTAGGCTTAGGAGCTGGAAGAAAATGCATGTTGATGTGCTCATAGACAAAGCCCCTGTTTGTGTATTTCTTCTCTATGGACTAGATATTCAAGTTAGCTAATTGAAAAAAAATAGTGAAAAAAATTAAATTAACTATAATAATAGTTACATCCCATTGACCTCACTTTCTTAAAAAGATTTCAACAATTAACTCTACTTTCTATGAGACTCTCACTATCCAGTAGAAGAAACATAAGCTATGATAAAGTTGGCAAAGCTCAGAAAATGTAAAAAAAATCAATTGAATAGTCAAATTGACAACTTAAAATACTTCAAGTATTCATGATAAGATAACTTAGTAGAGGATATAATAGGACAAACATCATAAAACTGAGATGAAAATTTGATATACATCCAACATTCATGTAGAAAATGCAGTTCATTCTCCTAATATATCTCTTTTGAGACACATTTGGGTTACTTACCTACTAGTTCTTCTAATGTTGTGTAAATATATAGCTACAAAAAGTAAAAAAAAGAATGGATTCATAAATCTGCCAAGATAAAAATGCTTTAAGAATATACAACCAATTCACCTCCAACTGCAAGAAAGGTTGAAAGTGTCTCAAGTATAAAGCAAGACATGATAAATATAGAGTTGAAGACAAAGTCCAAGTTGAGATAACCTGCACCTTTAAACTTAAGCAAGAAAGACTTGAAGTTAAATTTAAGAAGCTAAAAACCCAAAAAATGCATTCAAATTAGACTTTCCTCCAGAGATGAAGTTAGTTTAAGAACTTTTGCTGCTTTCTATTAAAGGTCTTTTTCCTGATGATCAAGAAGAGGCAGACAAAGATATAGGTGAGGAGATTACAGAGAGGAAAGTATGAAAATTTGGTAAGGGGGCTTTAAAGAACAATTTCCATGCAAAGATGAGAGGCTAATTTAGATAGAAAGTGAGGGAAATATTTTCTCATCTCAATTTTTTATTATTTTGAGAACCTAAAACCTCCTACATAATTTGAACTGGATTATAAGAGTTTAGTTCTAACTAAGTCAGTCATCCCAAATCATTGTTCAAATTTACTTCGTATACAACTTGAAACAATGTCAACACTCTTAGCAAAAAAAATTCAACAAGAATCAGACTTCAAACATAACAGACGAGCATGAATTAAAGGTGTGATATTTTTGTGGTCCATATAATTGATTGAAAAAGCTTTTGGTAAATAACTGTGTAAATGTTTTGAATCAACATTTTCAACACTTCTAGCAAGACAATTTAAAGAAGGATCAAACTTCACACATAATATACAAGCATTAAATGGTAATAACTGTCATCTCATAAACCTTTTTGTATCTAGGAATCCCTCTTTTTAGTCCACTAGATTTTGTAGAGAATAAATTTTGGTCAAGTGTTGCAGCTACAACATGTCAAAAAAAAATGGTTTCCTTAATGTTTTGATGGATATTACTTTAGAAGTCACAAAATAAAATGATTAATATTGTGAGTGCATTTGTCCCATTCAAAATTTGAGGGGACTACAAATACAATTTGAAGAAAAGGGAAAACTGACAAAAACTATCAAACTTCTTAGAGAATTCCATATCCATTTCTAGAAATATACTATTATTCCATCTGCTCTGTTAAACAGAAGAGTGGGAGCCACAATATTACAACTTAGAAAGAAATTACTCCAACAACTCCTTTAAATGTTAATTTTCTCATGCAAATGGGGATGCCTAATTTATGAGAACACCACCCCATGTCATCTTGTGAAGCTTATAACAATAGAAAAATCTTATGTGTTGCCACTATATCCTATTCACTATGCACAATCAAACAAATTTAAATGATTAAATCTAACTACATCAAAAACAATGACTTGGAAGTAGAGAAATGTACTGTGAACTTAGAAAAAGAATCTATGGCATAATGCAATTCTAAGTTCCAAGCAAAGCTTGGGGCATTTATATTAAAATATTTTGATATGGATGGGTGAACCAAAACAGCTTAAAACCTAAAATACAGTTACATGCTTACCTTGGTGATAATCCCATGCTGTAGTGTGTTGAGATCAAGTACTTCTACTCAAATGTGTAGATCTGTAGATTGCAATGTGCAAGGTATGTAACATTGCATGCTACAATGCAAAACATAAAAGTAAGTTTATCAATCCCCTTAGATTGATTTATGAATCATTGAATCCTTTTAGCAACTAGAACAACGCATTTAAAAGTATTCATCAAAATTATAAATAGAGAGAAGTGATGGTCAACCAATATGAATTGGCACTAGAAACTACATTATCAGCTCACATAATTAAAGTGTGATAGATCTACAAAAGCAATAAGATAATCAATAAGCTCCTAGTATACTATTGTTGAATAATTGAGGACGCACATAATTCAATGTTATAAATCAATCTCAACATATGAATATGTCCATCTTTATAAATTGTTGAGGAGATAAATTACAGAAATTGCTGAGAAGATAAGTTCCAGAAATCATTGCCAATAAAGTTTCAAAGTCCTAGTCAACTACTAACCCATCACTACTAATAACGCATTAAATCTAGTCTTGGGCATACTTTAAATTCAAAGAATTAAGAACTTATCACTCACATTTTGCGTAAGTTAATTATTGCCAAATTTCCCAATAGCCTGGGATTCATTCTTCGGACCAACTCATGGATGACTACAAATATCATCAAAAAATTTACAGTCAAGATAGAAGTATTGTCACTATTTCTCCTTGCATAAGTAATTCTCACAACTTATAAGGTATGATACGTAGACTCAGAATTTAGGATCTATCTTGTTGAAATTGTGTTTTACCTACTCAAGTTGAGAAATGGATTGTTTTGCATTGATGCCTTGGTGTAGAAGAGAAACTTCCTTAACTACAAAAAAGTATCCATCACTGTCAAATAATAATATAAGAAATAATATCATAATAGAGGAAGAATGATTTGAGATATTATCATTGAAAGAAGAAATGATCACTCTCCATTATCAATAATTATTTTTAAGTTGTTATCAATGACTGAAAAATCCATTAATAGACACAACTTAGGAAAAGAAAAGACATGTCTATGTTAATAAAAACTTATATCTCACAATTCACAGTGTTTAAGAAGTGAGAGTTAGTATTAGAGATCAAATATTAACATAAAAGTATATAAATTAATTGTAATGAATAATGTTTGTTATTAAGAAAACAAGATATAGCAGTTTGATATCTTTTATAACAAAATTGGTATCCAATCAAAGCATGATAGTAGGTGTACCAGAAAGCTTGAAGAAATGGCAGAAGTTTGAAATAAGTAATGGTGTACCATTGTGAAAAAAATAAGCCCCAATATATTTCACTATCTCTATTATTCTTGGTAGTAATGCTGCTTTGAAGTTGGGCCTACAGCTTTGACATCATGTAAACTAGCATAGTGTGAACTTTAGTTAGGTGAAAGAAACATGTATCAAGTAGTTAGAAATGTAGATATTGGAAGGGAAAGTAATAAGAAATTATTGAAATACTTGTATTGTATTATGAGAGGAATGAAATGTCTATTTTCAAGTGGTTGATGTCGATAGTGTTGATAATCGAGCTTCCTCGCTGAGTCTACGTGCAACATAAGGGATTTGTTGCATGCGTGTGTATCTTTCGAATGTGAAAGGAGGGTGGATACAAAGGAAAGAAATGAGAGTGACCCTTGAAATTGTTGTGAATGTCAGGCCCTGTCGGTCAATGTTGTCAATGTCAATCGTGGCCATTTGAAGTGTAAGTCCCTATGATTTATGGATGGTTAAAGCCCATGCCATTTTTAGTGGAATTTGGCGGCGACTGCCATGACTCAATGGGGAAATAGGAACATTTGGGATTTTTTGGATCCCAAGAAAGGCCAATGTAATTATTGGATCGTACAACAACATAGAAGGGGAGTTGGGGTGGTTTTTCGCTATCCTTGTACACAATTTTTTTTACTATGCCAAGAGCTCCATTAACAAGGCCAGTTTCAGTCCATAGATTACATGATAACATAACCTTTTGGTCTACACATAGTAGAATCTTAGATTGGAGTTGTTCATTGTCTGGATTTAATTTGAAAGAGCTCCCTATTTGCTCAGCAATGGCTATGACAACAAGTTGTGCTAGAGACAACAACATGCGCTTATTTTGGAGTGAGACCTTTTCATTGGTTTCATAAAGATGTATGCATGATAAGAAAGCAGTTTGTTCTATAGATGATAGTGTGGAGCTTGACCTTGACATTAGTAGTTACCAATCTACTATAGTAGGTTCATTCTTTCTTAAATTGTATAAGAGATCACGAAATAGAAGTTGAGTGGGATCATCTCTAGCTTGACGAAATATTTTGTTTAGTGCAAAAACTATTCTAAAGCTCTGCCATAGTGTCCCCCCATAGGAAGTAGAAGAGTACATAGGAATTTTTTTGACCGACAGTAGTTGGCCGAGGTCTCCAAAGAGCAGGATTGAGTGGCCTCCAAATGGGATTTGGTTGTGTGTAGGGAATGCTTCGTGCAAGTGAGAGTCGATGTGTTCAAGCAACTTTGGACCAATGAAGCTCATTTCATTAATTAGAATGTAGCAAATGAAGTGCATTTTCTCTTGGAAGCTTGCTAGTGTTTGGCCTTGGAAGGGGGCATCTCCTTGATGGGTATGCAAAGTGCAGAATGAATTGTTGATGCTCCAATGTTGAATGCTGCAACACCTATTGGTGCAAGAAGTAATATCAATGTTTGGTTGTTTGGAGTAGAACAATTGAGTGCAGACCTAATTTTTTTTACAAGGTGTGACTTTCATATTCCTGTAGTTTCTTGAACTATTATTTTGAGTGGTGGTTGGTAAGTGGTGGAGGATAGGTGTGACAACACTAAATCTAGTGTTTTCTTTTGTTCCAATGAAAGGTTGTGCTGGGTATTTACAATGGGCAGTAGGGGTACTTGATATTTGGTGCGGTTTGAGTCTACAAAGTTGGATGTTGTACTTTGCTCTATTGGATTTATGGAATGACTATCCCAATCATGGTTAAGGTCTATTTCATGGTTAGCTAGCATGTCAAGTGCATCCAACTGGAGTGGGTGGCTTGGGTGTACACTTGACAACACTTTCCATTTGGATTGGTTGCATTGATGTGGGGGTTCTACATTGTCAGTTGGAGAGCCCGAGTCTGTATTGGAGGCCATTTTGGGTGAGTGTGTAGCATGTGCTAGGGATGGTAAGTGCATGCCATCCCCTCCCACTGTGCCACAATTTGAGTGTTAGATGAACCAAGGTCAATTACAATGTTAAGAAATGGTTTGTAGAGAACCAGTTCAGTCCAAAAGAAGTCATGAAAACTTGGGTCATCTTTAGGAGGTATGCTTGTGAAATGGTGGGAGACTCGAACAATAGCTTTAGAGCAATGTTCTTTCCATTGGTTCACTTTACGAGATGTTTTGAAGCTCGATTTTTGAGTGATCAATCAATGGCAATGCATCTAGACAAGTAGGATGTCACATGTATGCATCAATGTAGTTTTTTTTTGCTGAAGTGGATGTGGCTAAGAGTGGAATGCATTCATAGTTTTTTTGGTTTACATTTAAAGAAACAATCATCCAACTACACAAGTAGAGGGGTAACTTTAATAGATGGTGGCAAGTTTCTTGAGCACTAATATCATGATCGACTAGGTTGTCCACAAGCATTTTCCTAAAAGCGATCGATGCTAGCTTGTTAGGTTGAAAAGTTGTAGAAATATAAGAAAGCATTGCATGATATGTTTCAGATTTGGTTTATGCTTTTGCAGCATATTTTTCTATATACTTGAGCACTGCATCTATTGAGAGAATAGGTTGGAAATTTACATTTGCTTACCAAATACAGAGGATAGTGGGGTTGTGCAGATTCAATCGCTCATCATTATGAGCAGGGGTGTGCTTTGGTTGGCCATTGTCATATGACAAGCTTGAATGGTCTTGCATGGTCCAAGGAGCTTTATAGCGGCATTCAACTGTACCTCCTTTTCTTCGCAAACATGTTTGCAAGGTACAATGTGTATGGTGTTGAACATAGTTGATTAATTCATTGTAGTCATTTGAAAGGTTGGACAACATAATCATTCTTATGTCCATTAAGCAAGGGTTGTCTAAGGTAGACCATTGAACTCTTTCATTTGAGGTGTGGTGGGGACTTGGGTTCCAAGAAGAGACATATTTTTCAATGTAGTTGATTGCATTTTGTACTGATGCAAGATTATTTCATTGTAGTTTGGAAATATCAGGTGCATCTTTGAGCCACAGGAAACCATGGACATGTGCAGACCCACAGTGTTGCCACTCGTACCTGCACAATATAGATGTTATTAAGTGATTGATGTATGAAACAAGTAAATATAATTGATGTGGGGTATGTTTACCTATACTAGTAGTCATTTGTGTAGAGAGTCTTCTCAAAAACCTCCTCATGAAATGTTGTAAATATGTGATGCATGTAAAGTGCAGAGAGGTGTGGGTTTTGCACTATATTTTGGATCCTCTACCATGTAGCAGCAGTAGGATTTGTTGGTGTCATAGATGGCATGACATTGTGTAAATATAGCCATGTAGTATCTGTTGCACTGAGGGTGAAGAATAGATTCGAGCAACCAACTTGAATAACTATGTCAAATAGCTCCGCCCTACATTAAGTCCAGAATATGCATGTTCCACGAATTTTTGACCCAAATCTCATTACCTGGTCTGGAATATGTTCATCAGGGACATCCTTGAGTCTTTGGTGTAGTCCAAGAATTGTTGTTGGCAGTCTACTTTCCAAATGTTTTTGAACAAATACAGAAGTTGCGGCTTGGCTACAGTGACACATAAGAATATTCAGTATGAAGTATCTAAATCGTGGGTGTTGGCCAAACCTATTATCATGATATCTAAGTAGATGTAGAGCATATTCATGTAGCTTGACCTCTTTCATAGTTTATTGATTGAATGCAACTTTCCCATTTGAAAATAATGTTGGGAATGTCATAACAAACAATCCTTCAGTGCTATATTCATTGATGGGCGTAAGAGAAATTGGTGGCCAATCAATAGTAGGATTTGGGCATCCTTCCCCTAACTGCAACAAGGCTTGCAATTTTTGCACTTTTGTACGTGTAGGGGGGAAGTTTGCCACAAATGATATTGTTTCTTGCATAGTCTCTTGCAATTGTTCTTTAGTTGCATTATCCATCTCCATTGAACTTACATCAGGGGGGTCTGAAATTGAGGTTGTTTCATTTAGAAGGTCAGAGATGTCAATGGACGCAATAGGAAAGCATGAGAGAGGCCTCATCTATTTGTACATCTTTGTATTAAGGGTCATTACAACCTTATATTGCAAATCCTCGTGAACATGTGCTCTACAAACATGGAAACTGTACTGTTGGGAATCAACATTTTTTTTGTTAACTATGAGTATATCTAGATCATGTATATGACATGGCTAGTAATTTTCAATTACTGTAATATCCTGAGGAAAAAAATTTGTGTGGACATTGTATTTTAGTTGTCCCCTCTTGCATAAGTAACTTGGAGGATGGGGTTGACTCTTGCTATAAGCATCTCCTCGATTTGGGATAGGTGTTACAAACAAGCAAACTGCTCTTCAAGGTCCATGTTCCACTTTGAGAAACAATTGCCATTTTTTTTTTGAAATGCATCAAGTGAACAAGCACTACTACCATTTAATACCCTAGTTTTTATTCCTAGATATAGTTCCAAGAATACATGACAAGTTGAAATGTTTGATAGGTTGTCTAACTTTAAACGGAAGGAATTCCTAGTGATGTAATAGTTTGTTGGAAACAGTGGAGGATGGTGGTTTTTAGAGGGTGAACCATGGTGTAATGTAGACTGCATTTGAGGTGTGGATGGTTGTAATGGGGAGGGGTTATTTGAAAGGAAAGGTGGGGATGTGGAGGAGCTTGCAAGGTGATTGTGGTGGTTTTCTCTTCTTTGTCTATTTATAGAATCCTTATTTGCATGGTACTGTAAACGTTTCAAATGATTACAACGACATCATTGTGCTTCCATACTTTCAACTTGGTTTTCCATGATAGGGATTGTTGGGGAATAGAGCAATGCAATATTAATTTGCAGTAGTTAATGAAAACTTTTAAAACACATGTATAAGTTATGTGTGTAGAATTAGGAAGAATAACACTTGAAGTAATAATCCTTTGTATTGAGTAAAAAATAATTGGAATACACAGCTTGTGAAAACAAGAAATCATATTTCGGAACAAGTGCACAAGATAACATTTTCATATAAAAAAAGATTTTGTATTCAATTTATTTATAGTTGTAACAATAGATTTTTAGAGATAGTGTCATTTACAGCAACAAAATCTATACAACATAAGCAAAGACTATATAGTATTGTCAAAAGTAAGAGGTACCTGTAAACTTAAACAAGTTTTATTCTTCTACTTACAAAGCTTTGTATTTCTTTCCCAGCAAAATAGTTCATTGTGATGGCCACTTGAAAGAGAAATCGGTGCGCAAGAACTTGATCTAGCATGTGTTTAGTAGCATCAGGTTCTGCCAGCAGTAGTTGAATATTTTCAACGGATACACCAAACAAGGTATTTGTGGGTCCTTGAAATCCTATGACTTTAAGAAGAGCACCAGTTCCATTGTCCAAATCCACTTTTACTATGTAGCTAAAATCACATTCTAGGAGATCAAGAGAACACTTTGGGCAGTGAAAGCTATTGGGGCTTTTCTATACAACCTTCTTCTTACATTTGTTATTTCCCACCATAAGAGGACAGGAGAGGTAATAAAAATTTTCCAAGTGGACTTTTTATATGCTTGCTTGTACGCAAACATTTCTTTTCTCTAGAGAGGTTGTATTGTTAATCGATGTGATGTCAATTGGATTTGCAAACTTGTTTGAAGAAATATGATCTACTGAGAGGGAAAGGAAAATAATTTCATTCCCTATAGTGGCATACCAGTTGTGCAATGTTGAGGCTTCTAACAATTGTGGATTTATAACAATTGTAGTTGTAAATATAGTATTAAGAGCTTTTCCACACCAGGAAGTTATACATCTAGATTTGATCAAGATAATTGGAGGAGTTGGTAGAAGAGGAAAACCAGATAATTTGTTTCCTTCAATTTCACAATGATGACCCTAAAGTGTTACATCAATGGTCAAGTATGACATGTTAGTGATTGTTGCAGTACAGTTGACTGTTTTGGTTCCATCTCTCTTACGGATGGTCAATGCGGGGGAGATAGATAAAAGTACACCAAGAACATCAACAAGGGAATTAATAGGTAGTGAAAGTAGGGAATTCATGCTCTTTATATGCAAGCTATGCATGGGTATTGTATAGTCTACACATGTCGAAGGAGTAATTGTTGATGAGTTTAGTAGGAAAATTTCAAATGGGTTCGTTGAGCTACTATATTTTGTGTTTGCAACTTTTATGCAACCATTAGAAATAATGTATAAACTGTTAGACTGCACAACATTGTATAACTCATCAACAAGTTCATTGAAGCATGTCACATGTATTTCAGAACCTACTTTGTCAATGATGTCAAAACTAAAGACTTTTCCTGCTCCGTCAGCATTTTGAAACTCATGGATTGGAGTCTTTGTTAATGCTCTACCCTCAATGGACCAACACTCATAGTATGGGTTCAAAGTTTTGATGGGAAGTATTTCAGAAGGGGCAATGGTTGGTTGTTGGATAGAGCTTACATCTTGGTGTAAACTAATTGGGCCCTGGAAGCTAGTAGATGGCATACGACTTGTAGCCTACAGAAGAGGAGTTGGAGTGCCAATGAGCAGAGCTTTATTTGAGACCATTTCAAGACTATTGATAATTATATCCTTGCAATTGAATGTTGTAAATGTTCTAGGTAAATAACATCAATGAATGAGAGTAATATTCTAAAATAGAGTATGGACAGACGTACATGTATTTGTTGAACACTTTCGATGTATATTCTTTAAGGTGGACAATAGACCCAGTGACCATAGCTTCTTCAACAACAAGATTGTTGAATTGGGTAGGAAGAAAAGTTGGGTGGGTGTGGACACCATCTAAGAGTTGAACCCAATATCTAACATCCGTTGAATGACCTTGTTGTATAGTGTCTATGGATGTAACCTGTAACTTAGGGTCAAGATAAAACATGCCACATAGTTTGTGTACATGTTTATCAAACCATTGGTTTGTGAATGAGCTAAATTCTATGCAAGGTATATAGTATAAGACATTCTTGGAGTTTTCAATTTCAAAACAATATTAATCAACATATTATGTGTTTTGTTTTTTAGATAATACCTACTACTTTAATATGGAAATAAGCATATCAGTAATTACCAAGTATAATTTGAAGGAATGAAAATTGAAAGAATATGATTTATTTACATGGTAAACAAATATATTGTTACTATTGAAGCTCTGCTAGCAAAAGAAATTATAGGAAAAATTTGCAACATTTTCATGTTCGAGATAGTATTTACAATGGTTGTATTTGAATGGCGTAATAAAGATGACTATAGAAGGCTATCTAGTTTCTTTACATTGCATCCATAAGTAGGCATAGTATAGGCACACAAAAAAAAACTTATAGTGCACTACAGGTTGTCAAGGTAATTATGGACTGTTGCAATTATCGCGGGTGTTGCAATAGTATTATAGTGTTGATCATATTTCAGCTCCCTTAGGAAATTGCACAATCCCTTTAGTTTTGTGCAGCTGGACTGGTAAGTTGACACTGAGGCTTGAAGCATCTCGACATCCAAATCTTCAATAGGACTTGTTGTCTGACATGCAAGTTTTAGTTTTTCAATGATGTTGTGGAAACTATTCGATATAGTTGCAGCAAGATGTTGAACAGTTGTGTGAACTGAGTCAGGCTTATTAACAGTAGATGATGACTCTGACATTGCAAGTGTTGGATGCATTGGAATGGAGGGGCTTGGTTGTATAGGAGTATTTGAATGTGTAGCCATGACTTGGAATTAGGGGATAAAATATACGTATAAGTTGTAGAACAACATAAGAAGGTAAGCAAGTAAATGACTGATCAAAACATGGAAATTAATTACAAAGGAATTAACAAATTACAAGAACTATGTAGTAAATGATGCACTTTAGAAATATTAGATCAAACAAACAATGTGTGAAACAAACATTTCAATTAAATATCTAGCATATATTTAATGTAATCTATATTTGAATTTGGTACTATAGAAAATTGATTTTGTAATTTTTGTGGTTGTCCTATCTTGACTATGTACAGTTGTGGTTAAATAATCATGACGCCTTTTTTTTTCTATCCAAATGTTGCTAAAATACTTCAGACCAATAAATGAGTGTATGTGAAGATTAGCATGAATTAAAAAACTCTGTATTCAGATATTTATGTATGTATTACAAACCATGTATTACCAAACTATGTATTTCCACAGTAATTTATGTATGCAAAACATACTCACAGATATTTTATTAGAGATATTGTTCAAATTAAATACCTCAGTTGCAATTATAGTTGCAAGTGTTGCACCTCCTCCCTCTATTTTCACACCAACACTATTTCATGGAAAGTTGTCAGAAAAAAAAAAAACCTTGATCGAGTGGCAAACAAAAAGACAACCAACATTTAATTTTAAAAACAATTAACATTAGCATATTAAGCATCAATTGCCTATAAATTTTTTTTAGTTAATATGTTATAAAACACAATTCCATTTGTGTATAGAAAAAAAAAAAAAAAATCCATTTTCTATAAGTAAAGATATTAAAAATATGATACATGAGTAATAATGAAAATCTTCAAACTTAAAAATGGTAAAAGTAACAAAAGATAAACTTGCAAATACAATTTTCCTAGTTGAAAGGTGAGAAAGGTAACAATGACGATGTTGTTGTACATGGCAAGAAGGGGAGGTAGCTTATAAGAGAAGTTGGAGAACACAAAGATGAATTTGTAGAACTCAGATCTGGCGAAAGCCCTTAGTACACATGTTCTATCTGTAATGGGTGAACTTCTTTTCTTTCTTCTAATTCACGTCATTTTACCATCGGCCGCATTTTATGCTGCCCCCCGCTTAGTGCCCTCATGGTCACTGCGCCTCCAAATTTTCATCTTGTTGATCAGGTTTCACCCTTGTAGTTTAATAAGTCCTAGATCCCTGGAACCTCCTTGGTAGTTGTTTCTGCCAACAACCTCGAAGCCTTCGAGTCTCGGCCCCAACGGGTTTCCGCCTGGTTTCGCCATTCAACAAATCAAGTCTTCCGCCTTCCCGAGCCCCAAGACCCGACTCCCTATTTTTCATTCAGTGAAACTTATGAAAATTCCAGGCTGCTTTCGAAGCCTTTGGGCTCGACCATCCGGATGTCCACGTCAAGAGTTCCTTGTGGACTTCACCGTTCCCGACAGCAAATTGTAGACAACACTCCGCCTGCCAGACACCGAGTTCCCTGTCACCGCCAATTATTTGTAAACAAAATTTTGAAGACG
>VDFB02271358.1:659233876-659316272 GCA_007258455.2 Sequoia sempervirens
CTCACAGATATTTTATTAGAGATATTGTTCAAATTAAATACCCTAGTTGCAATTATAGTTGCAGGTGTTGTACATCCTCCCTCTATTTTCACACCAACACTATTTCGTGGAAAGTTGTCAAAAAAAAAAAAACCTTGATCTGAGTGGCAAACAAAAAGACAACCAACATTTAATTTTAAAAACAATTAACATTAGCATATTAAGTATCAATTACCTATACGATTTTTTTTTAGTTAATATGTTATAAAACACTAATCCATTTGTGTATAGAAAAACCAAGAAAAAAAATTTCCAATTTTTATAAGTAAAGATATTAAAAATATGATACATGAGTAATGATGAAAATCTTCAAACTTAAAAATGGTAAAAGTAATAGAAGATAAACATGCAAATACAATTTTCCTCGTGAGAAAGGTGACAATGACGATGTTGTTGTAGATGGCAAGAAGAGGAGGTAGCTTATAAGAGAAGCAGGAGAACACAAAGATGAATTTGTAGAACCTGTAGATTCTGTTGTGCCCTTAGCACACATGCCCTATTCAGAATGGGGACCCTCTTTTCTTTCACCTTGCCGGGTCATTTTTACCACTGCCTCATTTTGCGTGCCCCTGTTTGGTGTTCTAAGTGGTCAGCGTGCCTCCAAATTTTCATCTTAAGTTGACTGTGTTTCACCCCTTTAGTTTTAACAAGTCCTAGATCCTCGTGGAACCTCCTTGGTAGTTTGCTTCTGCCAGCAACCTTTGAGCCTTCTAGGCCCGCCCCACCGGGTTTCCCTGGCTGGGTTTCCCTCGGGTGTTCGTCATTCTGAACAGCTGAAGTCTTCCGCCTTCCCGAGCCCCAAGACCCGACTCCCTATTTTTCATTCAGTGAAACTTATGAAAATTCCAGGCTGCTTTCGAAGCCTTTGGGCTCGACCATCCGGATGTCCACGTCAAGAGTTCCTTGTGGACTTCACCGTTCCCGACAGCAAATTGTAGACAACACTCCGCCTGCCAGACACCGAGTTCCCTGTCACCGCCAATTATTTGTAAACAAAATTTTGAAGACGGTGAACTTGCGAAGTCTTCCCGTCCTCCGGTTCCTTGACCTCTTGCCACCTTCCAAAAATTTGATCTCAACCAACCCAACGGTCCTCCGTACGGACATTAAATGCTGGCATTAATTGCTATTTTGGGTATAAATATGGAGGTCGACCTGTCATTTTCATTTGTTAGGTTTATTAGAGGGATCAAAGTGCTTTCCAAAGAAGATCACTGCCTTCGTCGATCGTCGTCCTCGCACCCATTGCCGTCATTTGCCAACCCTTAGTGGATTGCACACCTCCTCTCATCGGACCCCTGAGGTAGGTTTTTTGTTTTCCCTCCAAAGAATTCTTTATGATTTTAACACCTAAGACGATGAACAATATGGGTTAAAATTACATTTAAATGATAAACATGAGATAACACACAAAACCCACGTCTTAGAATTTACGGAAAACTTCCAAAATTCCCTTAGAATCAGTCCGGAACTCCACATCATTGCGGACGTTCGTCACTAGGGGCATTCACACCCTTCGGGCCTAGGTCTTTCGATGGCCATAAAACTTATAAACCAAACCATCTTTTTTTTTGAAAAATGGCAGGATGCCCTCTCAGGCCCGTCACCCTAGACCTCTGTCGGTAGTTTTTCGTCAAGATTAAAAACTTGAGCTCTAAAATAGGCATGCATTACCGCTTCCTGGGCCCAACCCTCTGGACTTCAGTGTCCAAAACTCCATGAGGTTTTTGTCATTCTCGAATGGGTTATAGACCCCTTCTGCCCGAGCTCCGGAGTTCGACTTACCTTTCATTGTCTGGTGTTTCGTGCAAACCAAACCTTCTGTTATCTCGCTGGGTCCCAGTCCACAGACTTATGTGGGGTATTCGCCATTTCAAATGGCCATCAATGCACGTTCTTCCGCCTCCTGGACCCCGAGCTTTCATTCACCGCGAAACCAGAAATTGTTAAATTTTGATGTCCTCACCCTCGCTGGGCTCAGCCCACCGGGACTCTGTGCCATCTCCGCTGTCCTAAAGGGAAAAACACACCCGCCTCTCTGACCTTTAGGCTCCACCCTCCTACTCACCATGAGAACTTGATATGAAAATTTGATGCCCAACCTTGATAACGAGTCTGCCCCGATGGGTTGCTCCCTCCAGAATTCTGTCTGATGATCATCGTTTTGAACGACAAAGGCGGGGTGGCTTCCTGAATCTCTAGGCCTGAATGCCTCAAAATATGAAAGGAAAGCATCTTGCCATCTTTTGCCCCTCCGGGTTCTGGACCTTGGAATTCCCTTTATTTTTGGCCGTTTCAAATAGCTAACCCCTAACAGCTTTTTGGCCTTCTACCTACGGATGCTCCCAAGATGATCCAAATGACCTCAAATTTGAAATCTGATCTCGACCCACGTGCTCAAATTGATCCTTCTCCCGCATTGCCTTTTAAACCATCAAAATCTAGTCAGAAGAAATCACCTAGATCGTCCCACCCCATTTTCCCTTTCAAAACAACATTTCTATTAGGGAAGTTCGGCCCTCCAGGCCTGGATTGTCCGAAGCTCCTCTAGTAAATGGCTAGCGGTATCTTGGATTCAACATTTGATTTCATCAGTAATATATTGTCTAAATTGGATTTTGACTAATGTTCATGCTTTTATAATCAGTTGTACTCATTGTGTCCATGCTCACAGGATATATGGAATCGAGTGCAGGACCCTCGGAGAGGATTGCAGACAAAGGAAAGAAATCAAGAAAGACTCCTCATGGGAAGGAGGATAAAGACCAGATGAAGTTCCAGTTCCAGGGTGAACCTCTAGGATCAAAAATCACCATGGACTGGAAAGAAATAACAGACACCAATATTGGCATGGTCAATATTGATGAGTTTACACAAAGGGTCAAAATTCACCCGAGGATTGACAATGCCAGGTTAATTAGGCAAAGTGGAATCATAAAAGCTGCGGGCTTCCCCCCATCTCTCATTGCCCCTGAGCTATTCATGGCCTGTCAGCAGGCCTATCAAACTGAAACAAGGACCATCGTCGACAGAGATGGTAATATTCTAGCGGACATGTTGGCTAAGGGCATTACAAAGACCTTCCACATACCCACTTTTGAAGAGATGGAAACGCCAACCATAGAGGAATGTAAGGCAGCATGGGACGACAACCCGATGGGTCGCAAGAGACTGATAAATCAGCATTGGCTAAAGGAAAAAAGGGGCAACGCCGCAAAGGTTCCCTAAGAACTCTTCCGCGGCGATTTTCATGAAGACTACCATGACTTGGTCACCATGCTGAGCTGGCTGATGGGCCTGCCCACTGCCGCATTCTTTCAGGAATGGATGGTTTACTTTGTTGAGAAGATCCTCTGCGAGAATGAAGATGTCACCACCAATGCCTCGTTCTACTGGGGAGGCATGATAAGCGACTGCTTCCATGAGCAACTCATGAATGTGAAAAAAAGCTCTAAGTTCTACATGACCTCCTATCTGGTCTACTCCTTGGTAGAGCAAAGGCAGTATAGTGGATTGTTTGTGGCACCCGACGAGGAGCTAAGGCAAAAATTCAAAGTCTATGATAGAAATCCCCAACTCCAATTTAGAAATTTTAGGAAAAAATATTGTAGGGTCAATGATGCCTTCATTGGCCACGTCATCCAACTACTTGGAGGGGACTTTGAGAGGAGGTTCTCCCACAGTGCGTGGGAATTCTTGAAGCAGTACGCCTTTCTGTTCCTTCAATTCCCCAAGTTTACCTACATTTACGCCCAGGGTTTCATTGAAAGATTGAACAGGTTACCCTGGTACCCCAATGACTGGATTATACTACTGGAACTCTTCCGACAGTTGTAGCATGTGCACACCATCCTCAGTAGCAAGCACTTGGCAGGGGTCTCTTATCCCTTGACACTCGGTCGGGGCATGTACAAACTACAAACTTCCCAGTGCACTGGGAATTCAGAAAAGGAGCTGGTGGAATACCACTTCCAGCTAAACACTCCTCGCCCACGGATGGACCCGTATGGGCATATCAGAAAAGAACTAGGGCCAGAGTATGCCCATTTACATAATGTCAAGGATTTCTAGACAAATTGCGAGGATAAAAAAGAGGTACGTGCCAGGCACTATATGAGGATGACTACATACTTCATAAGAAGGGTGCAACTATTCCCCATACCGGATCAAGTAGAAGAAGATGAAGCCTCTGTCATGGATCCCCGGTATAATGCAGTCGCCAATTTATCGCTGCCTGCAATCGACTTGGATGAACAGGAGGTCAATGACCTTGACATCATGACCAAACCCATCGTGGCCAAAACCAAAGAATGGGTTAAAGGACAAGTGAGTCGGCTAAAGTAGCAAGGAGTGGTCCTGACCTATGAAGTGCTAAAGAGTGAGCCTAGTGCCACCAAAGATATCATTGCCATGACTTCAACGGGTGGGACATCCAAATCTCCTCGAATCACCAAATCTAAGAAGAGGAAAGAAACAAAAATAGAGCAGTCTTCGGATCCCAAAGTATACACAAGGAAAGATCCAAGAGGGTCACCCTCTAAAAGGCTTAAGCAAACATGAGGGACCACGGAGCAGCCCGTAATCTAAGAGGGTGTAGAAAAAAGGATAGATCAATTAGAACTTCTTTCGGCTCTCCCTATCTCAACTACCCCATCATCTGCCTCCCTAGCCATGGTCGCCACATCCCCATCGGCAGTGGACATCTCAGTCCATCTTGCCGCTTCACCTCTAGTAGAGCCTGTAATAGTGATTGACTCTTCCTCCGTCGTAACTAATCCTTCTTCCTCCACTACCATGTCACCTACCACATCACTCCCATTAGCTATAGTGACGGCATCGATGCCTGCTCCCACCTTGCCTGAGGCCTTCTCGAAACACATGCAAAATCTCCCTTTCGAGCTCTCCCAGATCCTTATGGACCCCACTCTCCAGGTGGCCCTAGTGCAGGTCCTTGCTACTACTAAACCTTCACAGCCTCTAGCAGGGCCACCGTCTATGGAAGCCACCATATTAATCTCCAAGGAGTGGGAGAGATGGGAGTAAGAGGCCTCACATCCATTTGAAGAGGAAGTCTATGAATACCATGAGCACCCAGAGTATGAACACCAGACAATTGACAAGGTGGCCTATAAGGAGGAGGGAACAAGCTCTTCCAAGAGCGGGGATGAGGAGGAGGATGTTGGTGGTAGGGTCATCGTACAAACCTTTGATGACGATCTTGAAGAAGAGATGGCCCAATAGCTAAAACATGATGAAGAAGAGGTAGAAAGGTCACCTCTCATAGAAGAGGAGGGCGACAAGATGATAGAAATTGTGGAAACCCCTGTAGGGGAAAAACAAATGGAAATTGTGCCACCTCCCATAGAAAAAAGAGACAAAGAAGAAGACTAGCCCAAGGGGTACATGCACATGGATGAACAAATTGAAAACATAAAGGAAAAGGACACTGAGGAAGAAAAGAGTCCCCGAAGACAGTTGATTACTAAGTCTCCTGTCAAGCACCTCACATTTGTCTTGGATTCTGATGAGGAAGAGGGAGACAACACCAAGGTGAAAGGTGCACAAATGGAGGGCCTAACAGAGAAGGGTGAAGGTGATCAAGAGCCACCAAAAGAAGAGTCTGCCATGACTGAGTGGTTGGAAAAACAGCTTGAGAAGAGGTGTCTCGCTCCTAAGGATCCAAGAGCAAGGCTAGAGGCTATCCTAGCCTGAGCGCAGAGCTCAACCAGGAAGGAGAAAAATCATAAAGTGAGATCCAAAATAATGATGGATGCTTCCGGGTCCTGAACTGCACAAATAGCAATGCCCATGGTAGGCCAGGCTGGTGTACGTTACAACATTTCTACCATCGACTTGGGGACTGCTACTAGAGAGTAAAAGGTGGGGCATCTTAAGGAGTCAATGGCTATAGTTGTGCACCTGATAAAATAGGACAAGGTCTCGAAGGATGAACTCAAAGAACAGGTAGCCGCCTTGATGGATTACATCCAGCAATGTTCTTCAGTGGATGACCTGCCTACCACATCTATGGTTCCACCCAAGCTGCTATCCAAAGAGAAAATTGACAAATTGGAGAGGAGAAGGAACTTGGACAAGACCACAGAGGGCTAGTTCTGACAAGTCCTATACGTTGGGAATATGGGTATTGGCCAGGCAGTTCAAATAGACAACAAGTTCTTGGATCTACAACAATCTCTAGAGAGCACGAAGAAGCTCTGCACCGACTTCCTTACAATGTACGACTCCACCTATCCAAAGATTGAGGCCATCCTTCAGTTACCAAAGGCCACATGGGAAAAGGATCTTGCATTTAGAAGGGATGATCACTGGCTGATGGATGTGTGGAGGTAGGATTTTGACAACAAGAAGGAAAGGTTGGAGCAAATAATGAGTAAGGTGGATCTAGACATCAAATGGGTCAAGGAAATTAGCATAGAATGCGGTCGATATCTCAAGCTGATGACAGAGTATGACATGCCCCCAATACAGATGGATCTAGAGAAGATAAAACCTTACTTTTAGAAGAAGATGGAGGATAGGGCATCCAATGAAATAATAGTGGAATTCATGAGTTTTTCCACCCGTGCCTTCGACCAATCAAAGTTGTTCAGAGATCAGGGCGTAAAGTATGATGAAGACTGGAAAAACCTTGAAGATAATCCAAAAGAATGGAGCTACCAGATGCTACAGTACAAGATCATCGAGGTGGACAAGCTCCAACCAATTATTCTAAAATTCATGGAATATATAGCTTCGAAGAAGCAGGAGGACAACCATGTTATCAATGAGGAGCTCCCAAACGAATAGCTACAGCAAAAGAGCACTCAACAAAAGACAAGATGCTACAGTGCCAACACTAAGTGAAAAAATAGGAAAAAGGACAAAGATGTATTTTTAAATTATAATATATTGAGGATGGGTGAAACCCTATTTTGTAATGAATCTTGGCCACACAATAGAAATCAATCTTGGCCATTCATTTAGCTTTTGGGGCACTATAAATAGGGGTCTCCTCTCATTTGCAAAGGGAGTTGAATTGTTGTAAAGACATGCTCCTAAATTTTTTAATGAAAATACATTGACTTGGTGCATTTTCTAATTTCTTCATATGTTTCATGGTTCAATCTCCATTGTTAGATGCTTTACTTAGATTTATATTACTATTCTAGTTAATTGTATTCTTACTTTGATAGATTTTAGAAATGTTGTTCCTTAGTTGTGAAAATTTTTACTATGTAGATGCCTTCTTAGTCCATGCTTTTTGTTATTTGTTGCCGGTAGATAGTTGAGTAAAGTTAGTTTGGGTTTAAATTCAAAGCTGCTCCACACTTTTACCTTTGTTCATGCATACATATAGTGAATGAAAGGTGAAATATTTGCAGACCTTAGAAGATAGCACAAATTTCATGAGACTGTGAGATTTCTGGTTAAGTGAAACTTTGTTTTAAGGAAGTTGTCCATTGCAGGAACTTCATAATTTTTGTTCACAATTAGTTGCAGATCCAGGAATCTTCCATCTTCCTTGCTCTTTTCCTTCTATTTTTTAAGAAATAGCCTGTGCTAAGGTTCATTGCACATTGTAAAGCCAAACTTGAAGAAAATATCAATGTTTTGGATTGTTGTTCGAACCTATAGCAGAATACACTTTACTTCCCATCTTAGAAACTTTGGATTTGGAGATCCATCCCATATTCAGCTATGTAAGTCTGCCCTGTGATTACCAGCAAAATCACATCAAAATCAACTGAGGAGTTCCATGCAAGTCATGACCTCACACCCAAGAGACCTTGGGGAGATCTTCAATAGCTTGCAGTTGGAGGTTTCCTTTCAAGAGAGGTAGTGTACCTATGCACTGCCTGTGTTGAGAAAGTGTGCAAAATCAACCATCAACAGAACTGGCGCTAGAAGGAGGGCCTTGTGAAGCTAGATCAAATCAAATCGTTTTCCCCAGAAAGATTTCAAAGAGTTTTATAGTCGACACGGAATAAGGGAGAACTCCAATAGTTATAGCCTCCTACAAGGGAAAAACAAACTAAGGGAAGCAACACTGCTTCTTCCTCTTCCCCCATTCCACCCACTTCCATTCCACCTCCACCCTCATTTGGCTTGTGTTCATCTTCCACCCGACCACTCGAAACTGAATTTTCACTCCCCATCTCTGGCAGTCAGGAAGTTGCTTCTCCCTCAGCCTTTAGAGCCCAAGATATAGTCCAAACAACCGCAGCCCAGGCTGTTGTCCTTCTCCAGGCACAACCCCAAATTATTGTTTCTCAATAGTAGATACCACCTCCGCCTCCCACCATGGCTTAGTTGGCAAAAAATCTGTCACCGATATACTTCGCCGCGTACCATGATATGCCCAAGAACCCGGAAGGTTTCTGTTCAAAATTTAAACCTCGTGACCTACAAAGAACAGCTGAAGAACACATTAAAATATTTGAAACAACAGTCACTGAAATGCAAGTCGACCATGAGGATGTTGCATGCCACCTTTTTCCGCATTGGTTGGGAGAAGAGGCCTTCTATTGGTACATCAATCTGCCAAGGGGGTCTATTACCTCATGGGACCTAATGAAGAGCACTTTCCTACAAAAGTATAAGATCTCGATCAGCCCTTTAGAGTTATATAGGCAGTTTATGTCCATCCAAAGGGAAGTCAATGAACCTATTGGGTCCTTCAATGACCGCTTTCATCATGCCTTCACAAGGCTTCAGGACCCATACCTCCATAACAATGTCACAGCCCTCCTGGTCTATTATGCGGCATTGGACAACCTTACGTCCGCCTTGGTAAAGAGGATGCGTCTGCCACTCACCTCATTAGTGACCGCCTATACAAAGGTTGTTATTGCATGTGTAGATTTGGGGCAGCATATCTCTGGTCCGCTACCTTCTTTGGGACCAGTAGCCCACCCCATGTAGATTCAAGGGCTTAATTAGGCATTCACTCATCAGACCCCTCTTATGAACCAGGTGCCTCAACTTCCCATCGTTCCACACCCTGGACATCCAATGAATTATGCACCTCCCGTGCCTCCCTATTTACAGCCTCAACCATAGCAGAGCTATCCTTAGGCTGCCCAACAACAGCAAGTGTATTCTCAGCAGCCCCAGGTGCCATTGTACCTACTGGGGCCAGAATTTCCTCCAGCACATCAGAATTAGCCGGTGATCCTGCCCATCTTTCTCTAAAACCTAGTACTACAGCCGAGCAACACTGTTGAGAAGGAAAAACTCAAGGAGTTGACCAAGATGATAAGGAAAATGTCCACTAAAATGATGCACTTAAAAAAATAAAATAATCAGTTACAAGCATCTCAGGATAGCCTCCAAGCTAATCTTAATCAAGAAGGCCGAGACAATAGGGATGGTAGGGACAACCAGAAAACAAGCACCTCTTCGAGGCAAAATTATGATAGAGGGAAGAATTCAAATCAAATCTTCGAAAGGAGGCCTTCTCAAAGGCAGAATCGTATGTGGAATACAATACCCAATAACGGAGGTGTCCCTACTCCTCTTGACTAGCCAACCAGCAATGAAAATATGACTAGTGGAGTATACCTCGTTGAGGCAGCCTTGTTCGAATGGTGCCAGATTCACAAAACTAGCAGACACTCCAAGTTGGATTGCTTTGAATTCCAAACAGCTGCTGAAATATTCCAAGTAGAATTACAAAATGTAGTTGATAGTGTCGGCTGTAGAGACATCGTCCCATATGAGCCATATGATTCCTCCTGTCTCGTGGTCAACCAAGTGTCATTTCCACGAGGCGACCGCAACAAGACTGAGGTCAAGCCTGCTCTCATTAAAAGTGAAGAAGTGCAAGAGGTAAGTAATGAGCAAACCTTGGCTCATCTTTTTGATTCAGTGGATAATGGTCCAGTAGATGAGGAAGAACCATATGTAGATGAAATTCACATGTTTCACCAGAGAAAAATCCCTTACTTTGTTAGAAGTAGGCAGGCAGGTGGACCCTTTACAACTTCTACTCTACTAAACAATTTTACCACCCCACCTGACCCTAGTGCCAACAACAACCCTGGGCTTCCCCATATACCTACCCAATACTTCAACAAGGATAGGCCTCAAAATTATTCACAGAATCAGCTTCAAGGCCAACCCCAAAACTAGTCAAGCCAAACAAAATTCCAACCTTCTAGCTCTAACATAGATCGAGCCTTCGACTCTGAGACCGAGCAAATGGGTGAATATGTGGCAGAAGAGTTCAAGAAAGTAAAAATTAGTTTGTCTTCCTTTGAACTACTCAAATTCCTTGTTGTAAGGCATTCCTTTTTTAGGAAACTTAATGGGACCCCATCATCTAAAACAACACAAGAGGCACCAGCTAGAAGAGTCACTTGTGAAGAACCCAAGTAGGAATCCATAACTCAGGATATCATAAAAAAAAAAATGTTCCCTCACATCAATCTACAGGTAAGCAACCGGAAAAGGAACCAGATCAAAGCAATAGGAAGATTTCCAAGGATCAACTACTTAGGTAGACCAAGGATAAAGCTGGTGATAAGAACAAGGGTCAAGTCGCTCACATAGACAAACCTAAGGGCCTCTTCCAAGGAAAACTTGAAACCCCTCCTTTCCTCATTACCATCCAGATATTCGGGAAGAATTTGCACAACTTACTACTCAATTCAGAAGCGTCTACCAATGTCATGCCCCTGGCAGTATGCAAGGCCCTTGGGATTACTCCCACACCTTCTAGGAGGAAGGTGACCCAGTTGGATAAAACTAAGATCAACATAATGGGAGAAATGAATCGGATCCTGATGCAAATCACTGTGGATCCAAGGATACAACAAGTCATTGATATTCAGGTGGCTAACATTCCTGATACATATGGGATCATCCTGGGAAGAGAATTCACCAAAACACTAAATGGATATGCTGCCATGAACCATTCTCACATGTGGCTACCATGGAAAGGGCTTCCAAATCAAATTCATGTAGATCGAGAGCCCTATATGAAATATATGATCACGGAGTACAACAAGCTAAATGAGGTACTGTTTGTTGAGATAGAATTGGGAAATTACTGTCCCTTAGCATGTCAAGATGAATTCAAACATCAAGAAGAGTATGCTACAGAGGTGCTCTTAGTGTAGTGTAGTCCTCCAGCTAACTTCACTCAAATGCCTCCGAGTACAGAAATGTTGGTAGAATCAGATGATAAAACCGATGAAGGTGACAACTGGGGACTACTCAGTGGTTTCCAAGAATTCATAGAAAAGTGTGCAAGGGATCAACTCGGCTTGGGCACCTGAATGAATTTCTAGGATCTCTTATTGCCAAACTGGTGCAGGATTCACAATGCTTCCCACTCCGAGTTTGATTGCTGCCTGTGCCAAACAGCGATGGAGCATGTCAAAAAATCAATTGTTCCCCAAAAGGAAACACCAAAGGAGGCACTAGCAGAACCACCTAATGTTGAACACACCGGGTTGTCAGATTCCAAAAAGATTACGAGAGAAATTCCCCAGCAAAAAAGAGGTCTAAGCCAAGTCGAACCCGAAGTCAAGGAACTTCCCAAGTTTTGGATGCTTCGATTTGATGGATCCAAGTCAAAACAAGGAGTTGGTGCTGGGTTCGAACTCATCATCCCAATAGGTAATACCTTTCTTGCTTCTCATAGATTGCAGTTTTATTGCACCAATAATGTAGCAAAATACGAGGAATTAGTCCATGGTCTTCTTATGGCCTTCAAGAAAAATGTCAAAATGCTACAAGTTTTTTGGGATTCTGAACTCGTTAAACAAGTTAGAAAATTGTATTCCTACCATGATAGAAGACTTGCAAACTATAGTTATAGGGTCTAGGACCTCTTGGAAGGTTTAGATGCATTCAATATACACCTAATCCCTCATGCTAAGAATCACACAGCTGATTCCTTGGCTCAAGCAACCAACACTTTGCAACCCCTCTCCTTGTCTGAGCTTAAGAAATTTACAGTTGAGTTGAAATCCACGTCGTCTATCCCAGATAATGTCACTCACTTTCAGGTCTTCAATGATGACAAACATATCCTTGAATTCATCATGAGTTTCGATGTCTTCGCCACCCAAATAATTGATGAGGCTGATCTAAAAGAGGGTAAATTGGACATAGAATGAGTCATCCACCTCAAAACCAACACAATTCCTAGAGGTATGGTTCATCTTGAATACATATTTGATTTGGATCAGATCAGAGATAAAAATTGGCAAACAAAGAAAGAAGCCATAAGCAACCAGTATGATGCTCACAACCTCGGGACAGCCGAGGAGATCAAAAATTTTTTATTGGAAAAGTGCGCACGGCCGAAGAAAAGAAGGGAATCATTGGTGCTTTGCAAAAATATCATGACGTGGTGGCATGGAGCTATAAAGACTTAAAGACTTATGACACCTCCATCATCACACACACTATCCCTCTCAAGATAGAAGTGAGTCCATTCCACCAACGGCAACGCCCTATTAATGCCTTGTTAGAGCCCATCATTTACAAAGAGGTACAGAAGTTCTTTCAGCAAGAATTATCTTCCCAGTCAGGCATTCTACATGGATGGCCAACTTGGTCCCAGTCAGAAAAAAGAATGGGGAAATCAGATTGTGTGTGGACTTTCATAATTTGAACAGAGCTTCAGAAAAGGAAAGGACAAATATCTAGTGCCTTCATTGGATGAGGTGTTGCAGATCGTCAACGACTCCCAAATGATGTCCTTCCTCGATGGATATTCCAGATACAACCAAGTGATGGTGTAGTATGAATATCGCCATAAAACAATGTTCACCACCAAGTGGGGGACCTTTGCTTACAGGAGAATGCCCTTTGGGCTCATCAATGTTGGTGCCACTTTCCAATGTGCCATGGATATTTCCTTCAAATATCTGATTGGGAAGTGCATAATCATCTATATGGATGATTTAACTGTGTTTTCTAAAAGGCGGAGTGATCACATCTCTGATTTATGCAAAGTGTTTCAAAGATGCAGGGAGTTTAGGGTTTCCCTTAACCCAAAAAAGTGCATTTTCGGCATGACTAAGGGTAGGTTGCTTGGGCATGTCATCTCAGAGCAAGGAATCACCATAGACCCTGAATGGATCCAGTCCTTACTGAAGATCCCACCTCTGGGTAGCAAGAAATAATTAAAATCCTTCTTCAGAAAGATCAACTTTGTCAAGAAATTCATCACAGGTTTCGCGAAGATTGTTAAGCCCCTCAACGCTATGTTAAAATAGGATGCCAAAGTTGAATGGACTCCCAAAGCCAAACAGGATTTTGAAGAAATCAAACATGCCATTGTTGAAGTGCCTGTGCTAGTCATCCCAAACTATCTAAAGCAATTCTACATATATTCATTCGCTTCAGAGCATTCTTGTGCTAACATTCTAACTCAGAAAGATGTTGAAGGAAATGAGCACCTGATCACCTTCATGAGTGCTCCCCTGAAGGATGTTGAATTACGCTATCACAACATAGAAAAAAAAGCATGTGCCCTTGTGCGGGGGGTGAAAATTTTTAGGCATTATATCCTGCACAATAAAGTGTTCGCCATTGTCCCCAACCCAACAGTGAAAATGCTACTCATGCAAAATGAACTGGGCGAACGAAGAGCTAAATGGGTCACCTTGCTCCAAGAGTATGATATGGAAAGCCAACCGATGAAGTTGGTGAGAGGACAGGCACTTACCCGCACAATTGTTGAAGCTGTAGTAGAGGCTGGACCCAAACTCACTGTGCAGCAGTACCAACTCGAGGATGTTTCCCCAGTAGAATGGTATGAGAATGTCATCTATTATTTGCTGAACCACAAGTGTTTGCCTCACCTACAGGGAGTCCAAAAGTGTTCTCTTAGATTGAAAAGCAATGGTTATATGTTGCAGGGGTCCATTTTATACAAGGGAAATCATGAAGGAATTTACTTGAGATGCCTTGGTAAGGACGAAGCAAATTGGGTCCTGAGGGAGTTTCATGATAAGTTCGGCACTGGCCATGGATCAAAGTCCTCCACCGCTCATCAGATATTAAGGGCAGGATATTATTGGCCAACTTTCTTCAAAGATGCTCACTGTCATGTTCGTTCATGTCACACATGTCAGACAGTCGCCACCAAGGAGAAGAATGTTGTTGTCCCACTATAGCTCGTGTTGGAGGTAAGGCTATTCTCACAACGGGGCCTCGATTTCATCAGTCCGGTAAGCCCTCCATCATCTGCGGGACACAGGTAAATTCTTACCACTACTGATTACTATACTAGATGGATAGAAGCAATTGTATGGAAGCAATGCACAACTGAGATAGTGACAAATTTTTTGGAAAGTTTCATTGTAAATCACTTTGGTTGTCCTTATGCATTGGTGTGTGACAATGGACCTGCTTTTTCTTCACTAAAATTTGCGGGTTGGGCTTTCGACTAGGGGATCACCCTTAAATTTTTATCTAATTACTACCCTCAAGGCAATGGCCTTGTTGAATCTACAAACAAGAACCTGATCATGGTAATCAAGAAATTGCTAGATAAGAATCCCAAGGGTTGCCATACCCAGCTCCATTTTTCCCTTTGGGTAGACCGCACTCGCCATAAGACTACTCTTGGTGATTCCCCATTCCATCTCGTTTACAGCCTAGAGCCCATATTTCCTATCCACCTTAAGATTCCCACTCTCTAGTTTATCAATGAATTTTATGAGGGAGGGGATCATAGAGAAGCTCGGTTAGCTGAGCTCTTGCATTTAGAAGTCTGAGACCGTGCAATAGAAAATTTCGCCAAACATCACGGCGTCGTTAAGAGATGGTTCAATCGCTGGGGTAAAATCAAGGCCTTTAGAATTGTAGATTTGTAACTGTATTGGGACAAGGCCCATGAAAAGAAAGGGGGACACAACAAATTCGACAAGCTTTGGCTTGGCCCCTTTCAAATAGCTAAAATTTTGGGAGAATGCTTTTCGCCTAAAGACCTTAATTGGTGAAGTTGTCCCGTTGCCAGTCAACGGGAAATATCTGAAACATTACTTTCAAGCTTGAGCTCCTGCAGGCTCTTTTCTGTAAATACCTGTATATAGCTTACAATAGATTGTCTTTTTCTTTGCTTGCATTTTGCTGCATTGTCGTTTTATGTTTTGCTTGCTCCCGGTTGTTTTGTTTCGAAGAGGGTGTCATTCGTCCCTTTGCGGTGGCCGTGCTCGCTTGACGAATGGTTTGCTTTGCTATTTGTCCTTGGTGTTCTTTAGATAAGTAGTCATTCTCGACTATTGGTCCCTGAAAGCCACCTAGGAATGATTTCCTTGTCTGAACTCCATTTTAGAATTTGACCCTTGGTTGGCTCTCTTTATGCATATCTCATATCTCACACAGAAAATACTTTAATTATCCCTAAGGACTGTATGGTGGCTACTATGATACCCTAGTAAGTGAAAAATCTAAAGTCCTCTCCAGTGGCCACTATGATTCCAAAACCCTTTGTAGGATTCGGTGCTTACACGGTCAATCAAAAGATAAGAAAAGAAAACAAGTTAAAGGAAATATCAAAAGAAGTCAAAAGAAAGAGAATTTTGAAATTAACTGACCATATGGGTGTGTGGGTAACTCTATCGGGGCTATGGATTCTCGGCTAGTAGTAGAGAAATATCCCTAGGGTCACAACAACAACTCCGTCAGGGCTATGGATGGCTGACTGGCAGTGGGGCAATGTCTAGGTTACTTTTGGTGTTGGATGGGCTATGTAGCTTACTTGGCTGGATTAGCAGTCACTTGGCACATTATCGGGAAATGAATGAATTCACGACACATGCACTTCTGATATGTCTTGTACACTGACCCAAATAAGGCTTATGTTCTCTCAGTTCACCTTTGAAGGTCTACTCCTGGTCTACGAAATTAGAGATTCTAGGTTCTGAATTAACGCTTATCCCTAGAATGCTCGAGAGCATTTCCCAACAAAGTCGCCATTTGTTGTGCCCTTAGCACACATGCCCTGTTTAGAATGGGGACCCTCTTTTCTTTCACCTTACCAGGTCATTTTTGTTGTTGCCTCATTTTGCGTGCCCCTATTTGGTGTCTTAAGTGGTCAGCATGCCTCCAAAGTTTCATCTTAAGTTGACTGTGTTTCACCCCTTCAGTTTTAACAAGTCTTGGGTCCTCGTGGAACCTCCTTGGCAGTTTGCTTATGTCAGTGGCCTTTGAGCCTTTCGGGCCCGCCTTGTTGGGTTTCCCTGGCTGGGTTTCCCTCAGGTGTTCACCGTTCCGAATGGCAGAAGGCTTCCGCCTTCCCGGGCCCTGGGACCCAGCTCCCTATTTTTTGTTCGGTGAGATTTATGAAAATTTTGGGCTGCTTTCGGAGCCTCCGGGCCTGACCGTCTGGATGTCTGCATCTGGAGTTCCTTTCTGACTTTGTCGTTCCCAATGGAAAATTATGGATGACACTCTGCCCGCCAGACGTTGAGTTCCCTGTCACCGCCGATGATTTTTGAACCAAATTTTGAAGATGGCGAACCTGTGACGTCTTCCTGTCCTCCAAGCCCTAGACCTCCTACCGCCTTCCGAAAATTTGATCTCAACCAACCCAATGGTCCTCCACATCGACATTAAATGTTGGCATTAATTGCTATTTTCGGTATAAATATGGAGGTCAACCTGTCATTTTTGTTTGTCAGAGGGATCAGAGTGCTTGCCAAAGAATATCATTTGCTTCGTCGATTGTCTCCCTCGCACCCGTTGCCATCATTTTCCAACCCTTAGTGGATTGCACGCCTCCTCTCATCGGACTCCTAAGATAGGTTTCAAATTTTTCCTCCCGAGAAGTCTATGATTTTAATGCCTAAGATGATGAACAACATGGGTTAAAATTACATTGAAATGCTAAAACATGAGATAACACACAAAACCCATGTCTTAGAATTTTTGGAAAACTTCCAAAATGGCCTCAGAATTGGTCTGGAACTCCACATCATCACGGTCGTTCATTGTCAGGGGCGTTCATGCCCTCCGGGCCTGGGTCTTCTGATGACCGTCAAACTTAGAAACCAAACCATTTTTTTTCAAAAACGACGGGATGCCCTCTCGGGCTCGCCGCCCCGGACCTCCGTCGATAGTTCGCCATCAAGATTAAAAATTTGAGCTCTAAAATTGGCCTGCATTACCACTTCCTGGGCCCGACCCTCCAGACTTCCGTGTCTGGAACCCCGCAAGGTTTTTGCTGTTCTTGAACGACTTACAGACCCCTTTTGCGCGAGCTTCAGAGCCTACCTTGCCTTTTGTCATCCGGTGTTTCACACAAACCCAACCTTCAGTCATCTCACCAAGTCCCGATCCATGAACTTCCATGGGGTATTCATTGTTTTGAACAGCCATCGACCCACATCCTTCTGCCTCCCGGACCCTGAGCTTTCATTCGCAGCTAAACCAAAAATCGTTAAATTTAGATGTCCTTGCCCTCGTCGGGCTCCGCCCACCAGGACTCTGTGCCATCTTCGTCATCCTAAAGGGAAAAACATGCCCACCTCTCCGACCTTTGGGCTCCACCCTCCTACTCGTCGTGAGAACTTGATATGAAAATTTGATGCCCAACCTTGATGTTAGGTCTGGCCCACCAGGTCGCTCCCTCCGGACTTCTGTCTGACGATCATCATTTTGAATGGCGAAGGTAGGGCAGATTCCCAGCTCTCCAAGCCTGAACGTCTCAAAATATGAAACGAAAGCATCTGCCACCTTCCAAACCCTAGAATTCCCTTTATTTTTGGCCATTTCAAACAGCTAACCCCTGACGGCTTTCCAACCTTATACCTCTGGATGCTCCCAAGATGATCCAAACGACCTCAAATTTGAAATCTAATCTCGACCCACATGATCAAATTGATCCTTCTCCCACATTGACTTTTTAAACCATCAAAATCCGGTCAGAAGAAATCACCCAAATCGTCCCACCCTGTTTGCCCTTTCAAAATGGCATTTTTGTCAAGGAAGTTCGGCCCTCTAGGCTCGGATTGTCCGAAGCTCCTCCAGTAAATGGCTAGCGATACCTTGGAGTAAACATTTGATTTCATCAGTCATATATTGTCTAAATTGGATTTTGACTAACGCTCATGCTTTTATAATCAGTTGTACTCATTATGTCCATGCTCGTAGGATATATGGAATCGGGTGCAGGGCCCTTGGAGGGGACTGTAGACAAAGGAAAGAAGTCAAGAAAGACTCCTCATGGGAAGGAGGATAAAGACCAGATGAAGTTCTAGTTTCAGGGTGAACCTCTACGATCAAAAATCACGACGAACTGGAAAGAAATAAAAGACACCAATATTGGCCAAGTCGATATTGATGAGTTTACACAAAGGGTCAAAATTCACCTAAGGACTAACAATACCAGGTTAATTAGGCAAAGCGGAATTGAAAAAGTTGTAGGCTTCCCCCCATCTCTCATTGCCCTTGAGCTAGTCATGGCCTATCGGCAGGCCTATCAAATTGAGACAAGGACCATCATCGGCAGAGATGGTAATATTCTAGTGGACATGTCGGCTAAGGGCATTACAAAGACCTTCCACATTCCCACTTTTGAAGAGATAGAAACACCCACCATAGAGGAATGTAAGGCAGCATGGGACAACAACCCGATGGGCTACACGAGACTGATAAATCATCATTGGCTCAAGGAAAAAAGGGGCAGTGCCATGAAGGTTCCCCAAGAACTCTTTCGCAACAATTTTCACGAAAACTACCATGACTTGGTCACCATGCTAAGCTAGGAGATGGGCCTACCCACCGTCGTTCTTTCAGGAATGGATGGTTTACTTTGTTGAGTAGATCCTCTGCACGAACGAAGATGTCACCACCAAGGCCTCGTTCTACTAGGGAGGCATGATAAGCGACTGCTTCCATGAGTAGTTCATGAACGTGAAAAAAAGCTCTAAGTTCTACATGACCTCCTATCTGGTCTACTCCTTGGCAAAGTAAAGGTAGTATAGTGGATTTTTTGTGGCACCTGATGAGGAGCCAAGGAAAAAATTGAAAGTCTATGACAGACATCCCCAACTCCAATTCAGAAATTTCAAGAAAGAATATTGTAGGGTCAATGATGCCTTCATTGGCCACGTCATCCGACTACTTGGAGGGGACTTTGAGAGGAGGTTCTCCCATAGTGCGTGGGTGTTCCTAAAGTAGCATGCCTTCCTATTCCTTCAATTCCCCAAGTTTCCCTACATTCACGCCCAGGGTTTCACTGAAAGGCCGAATAGGTTACCCCAATACCCCAATGACCAAATTTTACTACTGGAACTCTCCTAGCAGCTACAACATGTGCACACCATCCTCAGTAGTAATCACTTGGCAGGAGTCTCTATTCCTTGACCCTCGGTCGGGGCATGTACAAACTGAAAACTTCCCAGTGCGATGGGAATTCAAAAAAGGAGCTAGTGGAATACCACTTCCAGCTACACACTCCTCACCCATGAATGGACCCGTATGGGCATTTCATAAAAGCACTAGGGCAAGAGTACACCCATTTACATAATGTCAAGGATTTTTGGGCAAATTTTTAGGATGACAAAGAGGTGCGTGTCAGGCACTATATGAGGATGAATGCATACTCTGTAAGAAGGGTGCAACTGTTCCCCATACTGGATCAAGTAGAAGGAGATGAAGCCACCATCATGGATCCCTGGTATAATTTAGTCACCAATTTACCGCTGCCCACAATCAACTGGGATGAATAGGAGGTCGATGACCTTGACATCGTGACCAAACCCATCATGGCCCAAACCGAAGGATGGGTTAAAGGACAAGTGATTCGGCTAAAGTAGCAAGGAGTGGTCCTGACCTATGAAGGGATAAAGAGTGAGCCCAGTGCCACCGAAGATGTCGCCTCCACGACTTCAATGGGCGGGACATCCAAATCTCCTCCAATCACCAGATCTAAGAAGAGGAAAGAAATGGAAACAGAGTAGTCTTCGGATCCCAAAGTATACACAAGGAAAGATCCAGGAGGCACCACGAAGCAGCCCATAATCCAAGAGGGTAAAGGGAAAAGGACATATCAATTAGAACTTCTTTTGAATCTCCCTATCTCGACTACCCCATCATCTACCTCCCTGGCCATGGTTGCCACATCCCCACAGGCAGTGGATATCTCAGTCCATCTTGCCCCTTCACCTCCGATTGAGCCTGTAATAGTGATTGACTCTTCCTCCACCGTAACTACTCCTCCTTCCTCCACTGCCATGTCACCTACCACACCACTCCCATTAGCTATAGTGATGGCACCAATGCCCACTCTTGCCTTTCCTGAGGCCTTCTTGAAACACATGCAGAATCTCCCTTCCGAGCTCTCCCAAATCCTTATGGACCCCACTCTTCAGGCAGACCTAGCGCAGGTCCTCGCTACTAATTAATCTTTGCAACCTCCAGTAGGACCACCGGTTATGGAAGCTACCGTGTTAATCTCTGAGGAGTGGGAGAGACGAGAGCAAGAGGCCTCATAGCCATTTTAAGAGGAAGTCGATGAATACCATGAGCACCCAGAGTATGAACACCGGATAATTGACAGGGTGGCCTATGAGGACAAGGGAATAGGCTCTTCCAAGAGTGGGGATGAGGAGGAGGATGTTGGTGGTAGGGTCATCGTACAAACCTTTGATGATGATCTTGAAGAAGAGATGGCCCGACAGCTAAAACACGATGAAGAAGAGGCAGAAAGGTCACCTCTCAAAGAAGAGGAGGAGGGCGACAAGACAGAAATTGTGGAAACCCCTACAAGGGAAAAACAAATGGAGATTGTGTCACCTCCCACAAAAGAAAGAGACAAAGAAGAGGACCAGCCCAAGGGGTACATGCACAAAGATGAAAAAATTGAAAACATAAAGGAAAAGGACACTAAGGAAGAAAAGAGTCCCCAAGGACAGTTGATTACTAAGCCTCCTGTCAAGCGCCTCACATTTGTCTTGGATTCTGATGAGGAAGAGGGAGACATCACCAAGGTGAAAGGTGCACAAACGAAGGGCCTAACAAAGAAGGGTGAAGGTGATCAAGAGCCACCAAAAGAATAGTCTACCATGCCTGAGTGGTTGGAAAAATAGCTTGAGAAGAGGAATCTCACTCCTAAGGATCCAAGAGCAAGGCTAGAGGCTATCCTAGCCTGAGCGCAGAGCTCAACCTAGAAGGAGAAAAAGCCTAAAGTGAGATCCAAAATAACGATGGATGCTTTCAAGTCTCGAACTGCATAGATAGCAATGCCAGTGGTAGGCTAGGCTGGTGTAAGTTATAACATTTCCACCATCGACTTGGGGACCACTACTAGAGAGAAAAAGGTGGGGCATCTTGAGGAATCAGTGGCTACAGTGGTACACCTGATAAAATAGGAGAAGGTCTCGAAGGACAAACTCAAAGCATAGGTAGCCACCTTGACGGATTACATCCAGCAATGGTCTTTGGTGGATGACCTGCCTACCACATCTGTGGCTCCACCCCAGCTATTTTCCAAAGAGAAAATTAACAAATTGGAGAGAAGGAACTTGGACAAGACCACAAAGGGTTGGTTCCAACAAGTCTTGTACGTCAAGAATATGGGTATTGGCCAAGCAATTCGAATAGCCAACAAGTTCTTGGATCTACAAAAATATCTGGATAGCACAAAGAAGCTCTGCACCTACTTCCCTGCAACGTACAACTCCACCTATCCAAATATTGAGGCCATCCTTCAATTACCAAAGGCCGCATGGGAAAAGGAGCTTGCATTCAAAAGGGACAATCACTAGTTAATGGATGTGTGGAGGCAGGATTTTGACAATAGGAAGGAAAGGCTGGAGCAAATAATGAGTAAGGTGGATCCAGACATCGAATGGGTCAAGGAAATTAAGGTAGAATGCACTCAATATCTCAAGCTGATCACGGAGTATGACATGCCCGCAGTACAAATGGATCCATAGAAGATAAAACCTTACTTTCAGAAGAAGATGGAGGATGGGGCATCCAATGAAATAATAGTGGAATTCATGAGTTTTTCCACTCATTCCTTCGACCAATCAGAGTTGTTCAGAGATCAGGGCATAAAGTATGATGAAGACTAGAAAAAACTTGAAGATAATGCAAAGGAATGGAGCTACCAGATGCTGCGGTACGAGATCATTGAGGTGGACAAGCTCCAACCAATTATTCTAAAATTCATGGAATATACAACTTCAAAGAAGTAGGAGGACAACCCTGTTATCAATGAGGAGCTCCCAAAGGAATAGCTATAGCAAAAGAGCAATCAGCAAATGACAAGATGCTACAGTGCCAACACTAAGTGACAAAATAGGCAAAAGGACAAAGATGTATTTTTAAATTATAATATATTGAGGATGGGTGAAAAACTATTTTGTTATGAATCTTGGCCACACAATAGAAATCAATCTTGGCCATTCATTTAGATTTTGGGGCACTATAAATAGGGGTCTCCTCTCATTTGCATAGGGAGTTGAATTGTTGTAAAGACATGTTGAAATTTTTAATGAAAATACATTGACTTGGTGCATTTTCTAATTTCTTCACATGTTTCATGGTTCAATCTCCATTGTTAGATGCTTTACTTTGATTTATATTGTTGTTCTAGTAAATTTTATTCTTGCTTTGATAGATTTTAGAAATGTTGTTCCTTAGTTGTGAAAATTCTTGCTGTGTAGATGCCTTCTTAGTCCATACTTTTTTCAATTTGCTGCTGGTAGATAGCTGTGTAAAGTTAGTCTAAGCTTAAATTGAAAGTTGCTCCACACTTTTACCTTTGTTCATGCATGCATATAGTGAATGAAAGGTGAAATATTTGCAGACCTTAGAAGATAGCACAAATTTCATGAGACTGTGAGATTTCTGGTTAAGTGAAAATTTGTTTTAAGGAAGTTGTCCATTGCAGGAACTCCATAATTACTGTTCACAGTTAGTTGCAGATTTGGGAACCTTCCATCTTCCCTACTCTTTTCCTTTCTTTTTTTAAGAAATAGCCTGTGCTAAGGTTCATTGCACATTGTAAAGCCAAACTTGAAGAAAATATCAAATTTTTGGATTGTTGCTCGAACCTATAGTAGAATACACTTTACTTCCCATCTTAGAAACTTTGGATTTGGAGATCCATCCCGTATTCAGCTACGTAAGTCCATCCTATGATTACCAACAAAATAACATCAAAATCAACTGAGGAGTTCCATGCAAGTCATGACCTGACACCCAAGAGACCTTGGGGATATCTTCAGTAGCTTGCAGTTGAAGGTTTCTTTTCAAGATAGGTAGTGTACCTACGCATTGCCTGTGTTGAGAAAGTGTGCAAAAGCACCCATCAATAGATTCTATGAGGAAATATTTATTGTATAATGCATAAGCTTTGTAAAGAAGAATGTAATAATTTAACATATGAAGGTGATCTGATCTCTACTATTCATAATTGTATAATGCATAAGCTATACATTCGATAGTAAATAATGTTGACTTGGATATGGGTATATAATACTCTTTTAAATTATACTATTGTTGCAGTTATTTATAGAAACCTAAGTCATGATATCATAAGGCTTGGAAGCAAATTTGTATGCTAATGACTTTGGTTTTTATATTCGATTGCAATATTGACTTGGATATGGGTATATAATACTCTTTTAAATTATACTATTGTTGTAGTTATTTATAGAATCCATAAATTTAAAACTAAAGATTTTAACACGAATAATATAGAGGCATTACAAAGAATACCCTAAATATTCATATTACTAACACTACAAAAATTAGATCCTTTATAGGTTGTACAGAAATTAATTATTGATTATGGCATAATTAATTATTGATTAAGGCGACTCGCCTCATAAAGAAGGGATGAGTTTCTTTTTTTTTCCCTCTCAAGGCTAAGCTATTAAAGCCATAGGAAGAAATGGAATAAATGTCTTCAGAAAATTCATAAAGAGAACACTGGTTAAGAGGATAGATTGCATGATAAAAAGTCATAAATACCGATGAAAAATGAGTAGTAAATATGATAGTCATAGGAGCAGAAAATTCATGAAAAATGAGCAGCAAATATGATAGTCATAGGAGCAGCAAATATGATAGTCATAGGAGCACCAAATTCATGAAAAATGAGCAGCAAATTCATGCATAGAATGAGCAGCAAATTTGATGGACATAGGAGCAGAAAATTCATGAGAATTGAGCAGTAAATACATTCCCAAATGGGAAACAAATACAGTCCCAAATGAGAATCAAATGAGGTCATAAATGTGCAGAAAATGACCATAATCTAATGTTCTTTAATACAATGATTTATCATTGTGTTTTGCAATTGCTAGCAACAACCTAGAAGACAAGATGAAGAGTTGCAATATTAAGGAGATAAATGGAGGATAGTTGAGGATCAAGAAGGCATACACAGTCATAATGAAAATGTTCATTTCAGAAGATAGTGTTATTTGCAAAAGTGGAATGAGGGCATATGTACAAGGATAGTGAGAAGTGTCTTAAAAACATTGTTATCATATCAAATATTAGTCACCAATGAATCACCAAAAGCTTATGACAGCCAACAATCCAAAGAGTGTCAATACTTAGTAATACATAAGAGGCATCAAAGGCACAATCTTAGTTGGGTGGAGTATGTAGAATGTAGATCAAGGAATGGGAAATTTATTTTTAACTGGACTACTTTATTTTAAAAGTATTTATCTTGGTGAATATTGAATAAACATTACACAAAGTGAGGAAGCAAACTCAAAGACAAATATCCAAAGTAGTGTGGATGTTGTCCTTAGCCCAAAACATTAGTACTTTAGCCTTGTGTGCAACTTCCATTGAAAGTTAATAACATAATTACACTTTTAAGGTGTACAGGCATATTTGTAACTATTTTCCTTTTATGATGGACAAAGAGAATCACTTTCTACATGATGACCCAAATGGTGGGTTGCAAACATACTGCCTAAAAAGGAGGGTTATCCCATCAACCCCAAAGGAGCTATAACCATTTACATAGAATTGGGTTAGGACAACTACTTATTAGACATATAATCATTCTCATAAAGCAAAAAAGGCATTAGAATACAAGCCCACATATAAATCATTGTGGAAACTTGATCAGCCTGCAACTAGGACTACTAAATCATTTGTGTAGGGAAAAAAAATGACTAGTAGATGGGGCGCACAATATGGGAATGCAAGAACTACAAGACATAATTTGAAAGGTGGAAACGCTTAAAGGGGATATAAGGAAGCTTTTTGGAAAACAAATTGTTGATATCAAAGTTCATTGTTGCTATAACACCAACATCTCCAACCTAATTCTCATCAATCAACATGGTAATTCCACAACCTTCTCCAATATAGTAATTTGAAAAGTGGAAGCAAGTCAAAAGTAGGGATGTAATAGATAGGGCTTGAAAAGTGGAAATCAATAAAAACTAGGGCTTACAAAGTGGAAGTCAATCAAAACCAGCAGTACTTATCATTTTATAGGGCCAACACATTCATATAAAGCTAATTTGAAAGCTTTAAATCAATTATAATCCCATACAATAATTCACATCCAATTCTAATAACCACCCATATTAACAATCCATCTATATTGTAAACCCTTAACTGACAGACATGTTTGAAAGATATTATTTTTTCTCAAAACAGAAAAGATGCAAAAGAGTAATATACGGCTGAAAAAAGGTGTCTTTGAGGGAAAGTGAGGCCCATTTTAAAAAAATAGTAAGTTTTTTTCTGTAAAAATACTTTTTCTCTGCTCAGATGTCTAATAAAAAGTAGTTTTTTTTCATGACTATCCTAGTTGACAACAATCTGTAAAGTTGGAATTGTCTTGCAACACTCATATTCTAAACCAATTAGAAGAACAAAAGAAAAGAAAAAAAAATAACAGACCACAGTTGACTGCTATTCTACTATATTTTACAATGTGAAATTGGTTGTTATGCTCAAGCAAACGGGAAGAAGAAACAATATATATATATATATGATTGTTATAGGAATTTCATTGCATAGCACAAGAAATATGATAATAAAAGACTTAAAAATCAAAGGAACAAAGAAATTGTCAAAAGTGGTTTCCCATCTAGTCTTGCTGCTAACAATCAGTTGTGTTGTTGTCTATTTTGCATACTACTTATGGAATCATTAGGGACCCAAATCTAGACTTCTTACAATGATAACAATGTCTATAGTTTTTTAGTTTAGTTGTAAATTGTGCTTCTGCTACCTTGGAAAGTTTCTCATTTTTTTCACACATTTTGATTTAAGCTTTATGGTGAAGCCTTAAATTTCATGCTAGAAAGAATGCAGATGTTGATTCTGATCAGACAAGAAATTTTCCATATCAAATATTACAACCCTCTACTGATGTGAGTGAATTGCAACCCTAGTTATGATTTTTATAATTGGAGGCAAATTTGTATGCCCAAATTGGCCATCTTAGCTAAGAACAACTTCATTCTATATCAGATATTACAACCCTCTACTACTGTGAGTGAATTGTAAGGGGTCACACAATAGTGACAGATATGTTGGAAAATATGGACTTGATTCTATAATAAAGAAGATGATAGGCTATGATGGTTGAAATCTTCCTTGAGAAGGATGTGGTCACTAACATATAAAGGTTATACTTGTAAAAATAGTTGTATGCCTAGTTTGGCCATCTTAGCTTAGAATTGTTCTTTGGCACTAATTTTTCTTCCATGTCCTGTTCCTATGTTCATTTTGTAATAGTTACTTTCTCTAGTTTAGGGACCACTCTTTGGATTTCCTTAGTGGCACAATTGGGATGGTTCGGTTCACATTTGTACTACTATTTACTTGGAGCATACAGAGAGGATTACATGCCAGTTTAATCACAAATAGATTTGACTGTATGAACTTGGAGCAGGTCTACTCCTATGAGTATTCATCTTCGTACATTTTTGGATGGCAAGTCAAACTGAAGCCAGAATATACTTTAAATTAATTTATATTGTTTGGGGAAGGTGTCAGGCAATAGAACATATATGTTAGAAAAATTAGGATTTGATTCCATAAAAAAGGTCGCAGACTAGAGTTGCATAAAACTTCACTGATAAGGAAGTGAACACTAAGATATAACGGTTATGCTTATTGTAGACATCCAAATTTGGACACTTAATTTATCCAAATTTATCACTTTTCATCTAAACATCCTCTTATCTGAGTTAATTAAGTAATATTACTATTATTTAATTAATATCTTTAATTCTGCCAAATCCCTAATGTATTTAATTGATAATTAAATACCTTACCCTCCTTAATCCTCTTTTCATCAAATGAATTAAATAAATATTACATTTATTTAATTTCTCACATGTCATTTTCATCTAATCCTAATCCATCTCCTAATCTCTTCATTAAGGATGTGCACATGCCTAATACTTGATTAGGATGTGTCACATCCTCCAACTTTTGCAAGTTGGCTTCTAATCCACATTAACCCATAATTATCCTCTAATTACTAATTAGTTAAACCTAATTAGTACCTTGGTCAACTCTCCCCACCCCCCAAGGAATTTTTAATTCCTTTTTATTCACCCTAGGATTCTCTCTTCCCCATGTGAATTTTTAATTCACTTTTATTATTCCTAGAATCCCCTTTTCGCATGCATCTTCTAGAACCTTTGACTTGTCACATCAAGTCACATGTGACAAATTCCCACTTTTTGGGAACCTTGTCCTATCCACTAGATTCTTCCAATCATTGTGAATTTCTAATTCACTTTTATTCTCCCAAAGCTTTCCCTCTCCCCATGTGATCATTGAAAGGTCACATCAAAGTACTTGGAAGGTACTTGTCCTTCCTCCACATCATGTACCTCCCTTCCACATCATCTCACCCTTAGCCATCTCACAATCCACATGTCAAGATGTGAGGGCTTGTGAGTCCTCAACTCACCTTAGCCCTTCATCTTGGCCTTGTTGGATAAATCCCAACCATTGAATTATTTAGATAATTCAAGTTTCTCTATAAATACCCCTTCCTCTAAGGCATTTGGAGACTTAGCCATTTTGCAACTAAATGCTGCCATTTTGTGCACTCATCTAGCCATCAACATTCATCCATTTGCATCTACATTCAAGCATATAGTCAAGACTTGCATTTAGCCATATCAAGAGCCATCAAGGATCATACAAATCAATCAAAATCAAGGGCCAACCAAGGAGTTTCGGCTGCAAAAAGGAAGGTATAACCATTTATCTTCATTTAACACTTTCCTCTTTGCATTTACAAATTCCTTAGGCTAATCATGAGGTGTTTCATTATGTTTTCCATTGCATTTTAATTGCTTAGAATAGGTTAAACATTTTTTATATCAAACTTACAGTCATAGTTGTGTGCTCAATTTTGGCCAACCCAACTTAGGATTGCTCCAGCTACTCAGTTTTCTTCCACATTATGCTTCTGTTTTGTTTGTCTGCTTGGTTTGAAGAATGTATTTCCTCTCTGTTCTAGCAATAACTCTTTGGATTTCCTTAATGGCATCAGATTTAATTGGCTCAACAATATTGTGGCATGATCTCTCATAAATTGACTTCTTTTATTTTTTAGAAGAATACTGAGAATTTGAGGGTTCAAAACATGTTTAGTCTTATATTTTCATATTTTCTACAATCTTACTAATGGTAGCACTTGTTTATGATAATTTCATTTTATATCAGATATTACCACCATATAAGTTGTTGGGAATAATTGTGTTCATCACACAAAACCAATTTATCAGTCTAAAAAGTATTTTCTTTTCCTAAAACCAATGGAACTTCCCTTGCAGCTCTTGTGTTTGCTATGCCACCACTCTCAACACAATGTTGGAGTTTGACATTGGTATTTTCAAAGTCAAATAACTACATGGCAGAGACTTAAAAGAGACTTTGATCACACTCAACAGAGATACTTACAACCTACCCATAGTTTTAGTAAGCAAAGAGCATACTTTTCCCAACTTTATTTGCACTATTCTCTTTAGGTTTTGGTCCTTTCAATGTCTACAATGAAGATTCCCTCAACTTTCAACTTGATTCACTGTTGGGACTTCATGTAAAATTATATGTCATATGGTCTTGTCCAATTGATTATATATCTTTTAAATGTACATTTTGAGTCTGTCATTCACTTATTTTTCTATCCTTAGTAGTAAGTGAAAATTAAAAAAAAATTACACAAGATGTTAAGCACACAAAGCATCTGGTCAAATATTTTCTACATCCATTAGAATTATTAAGAAATGTCTAGATCTATATGTTTTCAAAATTTGGAGAAATCTCATTAATATAAAAAAAACCGTCTACATTTGGAGCTTTATCTTCAATAGTGCATAAACTCAAACCATAACAGTCTAAAAACCAACATCTCATTTTGATATCTTGTCAAATACTTGTTCTGCATCCTGCATGGTACCACATTTCACATACATGTTTTAAAGTGTGTTACCCAAAACTTCATATGTAGTAAATCCATTCTAAATGAGGTGGGTGTTAGTTTTTTTTTTTTTTTTAGATCTTAACCTAATTGCAATTGTACTTAAGGATGCAAGGAATCTGGGGACATGTCAGACCTTACAATGACCACAAGTTTGAAATAGTACAGAGAACTGGAGTTGGACAAGACTAACACATGAGAGAGAGCTCCTCTCTCCTATTTTGAGCTTTATCAGGCTCAGGGGTTATTACCTTTTATTCCTCTAAATATTAGATACCATTTGCTTCAAAAAGATTATTAGGCAAGGAACTAATTCATACGCTAAGCTTGACGACACGATTCTACACCCAAATAGGTTTTCACTAATGCAAAGAAGTTAATCTTTTATAAAGCACATAGAGGATTTTGGAAGAAGGAAGATAGATACATGAATGAACAATATATCAAAGGATAAATTCCCATATACCAACCTGTAATTTTCATGTCAAACCACGGTAACTCATAAATTATTTAAATTATGCTAAAGTAATGCATTATTGTGGAACAGATCGAAAGCTAGGAGGAATATGATTGGTGCCATTATATATAGCTATAGATCCAAGAACTACAAATGCACCTATTGATAGAATCTCCCAGATCATTGGTTTCTTAACCATTACTATCTTAAAGTGATGCAACCCCAAAATATCTAGAAGAGGCATCTTCCCAACTAAGCTAGACTCGGACTCTCTAAAAATAGTCACACGATTCACAAATTTGTTTTAAAGTTACTAAAGCCCTTTCAACAAATTGGAGAAGTGAAAGGTCAATACAGTGAGGAAGAGTTTGGAAAGGATTTTGTAATATTTAAGCCTAAATTTTCATATAAACATAATCTAAAACCCTCGTCCTTCTTTTCAGGCTGTAGCGCACCAAATAGGACAAGTGAAAGGTCAATACAGTGAGGAAGAATTTGGAAAAGCAATAAGCAATTTGCAGAGTTTGGAGGAGCCGAAAAAAAGAAACCCAAAAAGCTATTGTAGAATACCACACACCTGAAGATAATTGCAGAATTTGTAGAAGCCCAGACTAACAATTCACAACCTACGCATACATGGGCAGAGAAATTTGTTTTAGTCAAAACAGGATTAAGATAAATCCTAATGAGGAAACTGAAAATAGGGAATGAACTTACCTCAAGATGCAAGTGAAAATGTGCAGGGTGAAAAATGTTGCAAAGCAGATATTTAATAAATCCTAACTTGTTCATTCAAAATAGATATTCTTTAAAAACCCTAAGTCAGGAACGTGTCAATACCAACATGAAAGAGTGGCAAATATGGTTAACAGCAGAGACTCCTTTCATCATAGTCTACATCTTTCCCGCAATATGCACCATCCATGGTAAAATAGAGTTTAAAAACTTCAAAAAGGGAATGCCTTTGGCATAATAAAAGAAAAAATAGAAGAAATAATTATATATGGGGAAAACCCTTTTGGGTAAAAAACTCCACACTCCAAAGCATTGAACCAATGTATTAATCTGCAACAAACTCTTGCTATAATACACTTGCAGGCTCTAAGCCTTAACATTGAGATTTAAATCATTCTCTTCTCTAGAGGAAATTTGACAACATAACCCTACAATGAAAAATTATCCTCACAACTCCTCAAGCAATCTCTCATATTTATAGATCACCAAGATAGATGCCTGAAAAATCATCCTCAATCTTTTGCAAATTCAATATTTGTAAAAGATAAAAAACATGAGCTTTAACTCAACCTTCTAATCCAAAAATAACCTTATACCCATCTTGGGCATCCATATTCAAGAAAATAATATTGTCCATATCTTGGGCACCTAGAGAAGATAAAGCTAAAAAAAGATAATTCCTCTTCAGTTTTGATATAGAAACTGCTAACTAAGACTCTCAAGTCAACATAGGAAAGTTTCCAAAACAATTTTATCACTATTAGCGAATGAACTGATCCTTATTATAATATTAAAATAACAACTCTATGGCTCTGGATATAAGAACCAATATTGCTAATAGCTCTAGAAATATCACAATTGCATTTGTGATTTTCCCCTGAATTATTACCAAGGTACAATTCCCTCTCTAACTCTTCCTATATTTTAAGAATGCACTTTTTTCCAAAAGCGGAAAAGGAAAACCAACACTAATTCATAAATATGAAACTAGTGCGACTAAGCAAAAGAATCCATTAACTCCAAAGCTCAAAGACTTGGACAGTAATAGCTAGTAAATATAATATAGAAGAACTAACATGATCACAAATAAAATGAATATAGCATAGAGAGATTATTTCACATAGAGAATAAATCTACATTATCATATTAGCCAACAGACTAGTTTGACAAACACTATATCCATAGCTCATAACTCAAAGATTTGAGTAATCTAAAATCATAACTTTATTACTAAAATTATGTTCCTTTTACCTTCAATTACATCACAATGTATATCTCAAAAAATCGGACCCTCATAGAGTCATTTTGATTGAATTTTATATCCAAACCCCAATCTTGAATCTTGGAAGTTAAAATAAAAACCATCGGATTGAACGATAGTTTCTTGCCACCTAACATCCCACTTATAGAAGCTAATAAACTAAGAGAATTAAAGATTAGGAGTAAACAACATTACATTGTCTCTTTGGTTGGATTTGAAAATTATCCAAAGCATTTCCTATTCAAACACTTATCGCATGGCCAATCGTACTTGCAAATGGTGCATTTTCAAGGCCTAAATTAAATAAAAAATGTGTCTTCATGATTCCAACATGCGAGCATCCAAATGAAAAGGAAACTTGAAATTTATTATAGAAAACCCAATGTTTATAATTAATATTTGTCACATCAACATTTAATTTTCAATCCACATCACTGCCCCTTCATTCACCTAATCCTAAGAAAATCTCCAACTTGGATTTGCTTCCTGTTTTCTACAAATTTAGTGAGAAAGACCTTCATTTTCACACTTTATATTACATTCTCAAAGATGGCAAGTGTTGAGAGCAATGTTGCTTTGAGGAATGATTTCATTGTGCTTGAGGATAAAGAATGCAGTCCATTAAACAAGTTACTGTTAGGCCAACTGAGAGAAGTATTCATAGCCTAGGATGATGTGGAAGAAGATGTACTGCATAATATCCTTGGGGAAAAATTATTGAATCATATCCATGTCCATAATATAGAGCTCTTGGAATGCTTCACATACACTATAGTCTGCACTTCAAGCAAATGTGATTAGGGAATAAGGGTGGTAGAGCATTTGGTTCATCCTAAATATTTGATGAGGGTATGAGATGCCATTGGAGGACTAAGATGATTCCCCATAATCGACCTCATAGGTGATGCCATATGAGTTGCTACTACAATCCAAAATGAGGTTATAGAGAAGGCAATAACTCTTCTTTGTGCAGGGCTGGCGCGAAATGACATGGGGATATTTTCCCACTTTGTGTAATCAAACGAGAACATTTTTTCACCTACCTAGATTGAACGCTTGTAGGAGGTGGTGGTGGGAATACCAAACATATACATACATATGAATATAATATGAAGTTTTTTGTATTTTTGGCATTATGTCTTTTTTGCATCTAAGTATCTTTTCCTCTGTAATTTTCTACTGTGTCAAATAATGATATTTGTGTATGTTACTCTCCTACACATTTACATTTTAATGGTTTCACTTTCTCAATCAAACATTTTCTTGCATTGACATTGTTCATTAGAAAATCCTTTAAAATTAGTTGCGCTTACGAAAACCTTGTACTTCGCCGTCATTGCTTTCCTTTTGATAAGATACTTATATAATCGGAAAAAGGAGAGGTTTGTGAAACCCTTTCAACGACCAAAAATAGTTTCCAAACCTACCAAAAATACCAACACATAGTAATGTATGAGGTAAATTAATTAAAATTTATCTCACACTAATTCACAAATTCCTCTCACAACCCTTCAATTAAATTCAACTCCAAATGTATTACTATTCTCTATAACTTGCACAGCTGAGTTATAAATTTCAACCAGCCATCTTCTCATTCAAAAATACTGGAAAATAACATCAAAATTACAATCAACCTCTTGGGTTGGGGCTGTTACATGCCCATTAAAATGCACACCAAAAATCAGAATATGAAAATAAGATTCACACACAAAAATCCAAGGTTGCCTGCAACCTTCACATCTAAATTCACAAAAACAAATACAACAACCTCTGAGGGTTGCGAGCTTTTCACATGCCCAGGAAATACAAAAAAATATGAAAATGAAAACCAATTGATTTCCTTCAGCAATCCAAGGTTGCTTCAAAACTTTCCCCCTGCAACAAATCAATCTCACAACAACCCAGTTACAAACTTCGTCTCTGCAACTCCAGGAATCTTCAACACATTTACACACCACTAAAAATCTGCAACAACACCTTCTTGCATCCAACCTCTCATATGCTATGCCCTAGTTTCTCCCTTCTTCTCTTTCTGGAAAGACTTAGATGCCAAAAAAATGAATTTTCTTTTTTTTCCCAACTCTAGAATTTCATTTGCACCCCATTTCATTAATTTGGGATGAATTTCATTAAGTTTCAGCCACTCCTTCCAAGTACAATGAATTTTCCAGAAAATTTGACCCAATTAAATTTAAAAATCATTAAAATATTCATTAAAAACAAATAACAACAACTTTCCCACTCCCAAGATGATTATGGTGCTTTTATTGAGATTCTGCTTTTTACTAAAGAAAGCAAATCTTTGAATTTTCACTTCTAGGTGCCCACCTTTGGGTTCCTATTTTTTTAGGACACTTGGAAAGAATTTTTAAATTCAAAATTCAAAACAAATAACTCTCCAACAAGCCATATCTTTGTTTTGCTTTTCTTTCTTTTTTTGGCTTTTTTTTTTAATTATTCCCCACTCTCTCCAAATTCAAATTGGCCAAATTTTAAAAGAAAATTTGAAATTGCATTTACAAATAATTTCATTGCATTTCCACACACACAAAATTTGAATTTCATAAATAATATGAAATTCCACACCAAAAATGAACAAAACCAACTCAAACCTCCTTTATGGTGATGCAAGATTGTGCAAGGCCATGGATGCTCCTGCATCAGACACCCATGGTAACTGAAAGTGATCATATCACTTCTCCAATGGATATCCAAGATGAGTAATCTCAGCCTCAGATAACCATGTTGCATCCTCCATTGGTCTCCCAAACCACTTTACAAGATACTCCCAGTACTGCTTCTTCCTAGTGCTCCTTTTTACTCTTCTATCAAGAATTGACTCTATCTTTTCTTGATTAGATTTTGGTAAGACTTCTTGTTGCTGCCCCTTTGCTGCACATTCACCATTTTCACTCTCATAGAACATGGTTAGATCAGCAACATTAAAAATTGGAGAAATATTAAGCTCACTAGGCAATTGAACTTCATAGGCATTACCGGAGTCATGTCTTTTCAGCACCTTGCATGGTCCAACCTTCTTCATTTTTAGCTTGTTGTAAGTGCCAACTAGAAATCTCTCCTTCCTCAAGTGCACCATCACATCATCCCCAATCTGAAACTCCTTATGTCTCCTCTTCTTATCAGCACTTTCCTTGTATGAAATGTTCATTTTGTTGATATGTTTTCTCACTTCTTCGTGCAAGCCTTTCATGTGTTCTGCAAAGTCCTCTGCATCTGCACTCTTCTTCACACTTTTTTCAATCTTATTTAAATCTGAAACACCTATGGGGCTGCTTCCATAAACAATTTGAAAAGGAGATTTACATGTGCTTCTATTGACTGAGTTGTTATAGGCAAACTCTGCTTGAGGTATGACCAAATCCCAAGCCTTTGGTTTGTCTCCAACTAAACACCTTAGCAAATTTCCCAAACTCCTATTCACCACTTATGTTTGACCATCTGTTTGAGGGTGGTAGGCTGAGAAAAACTTCAAATCAGTATTGAGCTTCTTCCACAAAGTCCTCCAAAAATAGCCCACAAACTTTGTATCCCTATCAGAAACAATGCTCCTTGGGAGCCCATGAAGTCTCACTACCTCCTTGAAAAATAAATCTGCAACATTCATTGCATCATTAGTTTTATGACAAGGAATAAACTGTGCCATTTTAGAAAACCTATCAACCACAACAAATATGGAATCACTCCCTCTTTGTGTCCTCGGCAAACCAAGCACAAAATCCATACTTATGTCCTCCCATGGCCTCTCTGGAATAGGTAGCGGCTGATATAAACCTGTGTTTTGACTCACTCCTTTTGCTACTTGACAAATCCTACAATTTTGCACATACTTTCTCACCTCTTGCTGCATTTGAGGCCAATAATACTTCTCACCTACAAGTTCCAATGTCTTATCCATGCCAAAATTCCCTGCAAGTCCACCACTATGTTTTTCTTTGATTAGATTCAACCTCATTGAGCTTCTTTGAATGCATAATTGATTACCAAAAAATAGAATTCCGTCTTGAATGAGATAGTCTAGCCACTTTGTCCTATTAGCTGAAATAGGAATTTTACAAACTCTCCATGCCTCTCCAAAATCAGGATCCTCTTCATACAAATCTTTCAACTCTTCAAACCCAACCACCTCAACCTGCATCTCAATCAACAAGTTTTTCCTTCTACTCAAAGCATCTGCAACCCGATTACATTTCCCACTTCTATGCTTCAAAACAAAAGTATAAGATTGCAAGAACTCAACCCATTTAATGTGTCTTTGACTAAGCTTACCTTGGCTGCCCAAATATTGTAATGCTTGGTGATCGGTATATAAAACAAATTCCTTAGCCAACAAATAGTGCCTCCACTTTTTCAAAGCTTGCACAATAGCATAAAATTCTTGATCATAAACTGAATACTTCTTTTTAGCATCATTTAACTTCTCACTAAAGTAAGCAATGGGTTTACCTTCTTGGCTCAAAACAGCTCCAATAGCACTACCACTTGCATCACAATCAACTTGGAATACCTTGTTGAAATCCAAAAGTGCTAAAACTGGTTGCTCAGTGATTTTTGCCTTCAACACATTAAAACTCTTCGTTGCCCCTGAAGTCCATTTGAAATCCCTCTTATCTCCTCTCATGGTTTCGGTTAGTGGGGCACATATGCTACTGAATCCTCTTATGAACTTTCTGTAGAAACTAGCTAAACCATGAAATGATCTCACCTCAATCACTGTTTTTGGTGTAGGCCACTCCAAGATTGCTTTCACCTTTTATGGGTCCATCTTGATACCTTCACTTGACACCACAAAACCTAAGTATACTAATTCCTTCTTCACAAAGCTGCACTTCTTAAGGTTAATCAGCAACTTTTCATCTCTAAGCTGTTCAAAAACAAGTCTAATATGCATCAAGTGCTCCTCAAGAGTCTTGCTAAAAATCAAAATATCATCTAAATACACAATCACAAATCTTCCCAAGAACTCTTTCAACACTTCATTCATTAACCTCATAAATGTATTAGGTGCATTAGTTAACCCAAATGGCATGACCAACCACTCATACAAACCTTCTTTTGTCTTGAATGTTGTTTTCCATTCATCTCCCTCGCGTATCCTTATCTGGTGATACCCACTCTTCAAGTCAATTTTGGTGAAGTATTCTACTCCACTCAAGCAATCCATGATATCATCCATATGAGGTAATGTAAATCTGTATTTGATAGTAATATTGTTTATCGCTCTTGAATCTATGCACATTCTCCATTCTCCTCCTTTCTTTGGTGATAAAACAGCAGGCATTACACATGGGCTTAAACTCTCTCTTATCAAACCTTTCTTTAACAAATCAGCAACTTGTCTATTTACCTCTTCAGTCTCTGTAGGTGACATTCTATAGGCTGCCTTGTTTGGCAAACTTGCCCCTGGTATCAAATCAATTTGATGACTAATTTTTCTCATTGGTGGGAGTCCTTCAGGAACATTATCTGAAACAATCATCTTGAACTCTTGTAGTAAATCAGAAACCTCTATAGGAACTTCATCTACAACTTCATTGGTAATTTTAGGAATAACAGCAAAACAGAATTTCTCATGCTTCATACCTTCAATAAATCTTCTTGCATCAACTAAACAAACTCTAGCATTACCACAAACTTGAACATTTTCCTCTTTCAAAGGTTTCAGCTTACGCTTCACTCCATCTTTCACAATTGTGTAGGTGTTAGCACACCCATCATGTATGGCTTTTTGGTCATATTGCCATGGTCTTCCAAGCAAAATGTGACAAGCATCCATAGGGATGATATCACAAAGAATTTCATCACTGTAGTTTCCAACCTTGAACTTCACATTGCACTGCTCACTCACAAGTAACTTTTGAGTGTCTTGCACCCAAGCTATTCGGTATGGTTTAGGATGCTTTCTTCTTTCAAGATTCAACTTCTTCACCATCTCTTCAGACACAAGATTGTCTGTGCTTCCACTATCCACAATAATGTTGCATACTCTTCCTTCACATTTACACCTTGTTTTGAACAACTTTTTCCTTTGTATTGGTTCACTATCATCATTAAGGAGTGCTCTCCTTGTCATCAAAACTTCTCCTTCTTCTACATCTTCAGATTGTGAGGAAGGTGCATCTTCCTCTTCATTGACATTTGTTTCCCTTCCTTGATGTTCTTGCCTTCTTCTTGGTTTCTCTTCGGTGTGAGGGAAATCATATGCCCGATGTCCCTCTTCTCCACATTTGAAGCAAGTGCCTCTAAATGGGCCTCCACCAAAGCCACGCCCTCTACCTCTACCTCTAAAATTTTGTCCTCTTGAACTTTGTCCTTCATCATACTTCACTACCCTGCTGCTGCTATCTTCATTTGTGTATCCCTTTTGTTGATATTCTTCACTCTTGTAGGTTCTTCCACCCACCTTGACTCCATGTCCTTTTCCCTTTTGCTTGTTTTCAAACTTCTTGTTTCACCTCTCTTCAATTTTAAGGCTGTTTGATAGGCATCCTCCATGGTTAAAACTCTAATAAGTTTCATTTCTTCTTGAATGATTGACTGCAACCCATTCATGTACCTTGCAATCTTTTCCTTGGTTACTTCTGAATGTCCAGTTCTTATGAGGATTTTATGAAATTCTTCTGTATACTCTTTAACATTTTTTCTTCCCTATTTCAGACCTTGCATTCTTTTAAGCAAATCTAACTCATAATCAGCTGGAATAAACTATCTTTTTAATTTTTCTACCATTTTTATCCCATTTGGTAATCTTCTCTTTTCCTTTTCTTCCCCTTTCCAATTGGATTTCTCTCCACCATATGGAAGCATGTCCTTTCAGCCTTGTCTTAGCAAATTTCACTTTATCGGGGTCTTCTACCTCCTCAAATTCAAAATAATCTTCCATTTCATTTAGCCAATCTATCAGTTCTTATGGGTTCAAACTACCATTGAATGTAGGAACCTCCATTTTTGGTCTCTTTCCCTTTTTTTTTAAAGCTTTCAGCAGTGGGTCATTTGCAACTGCTGCAATTTCTTCTCTTTGCTCAGTATCTAAACTTGCATTCTCTGTACTTTCATCTCCATCTTCATCTCCACTTCTTGGGTCTCTATTTCTTGCAAATCCCCTTCTTATTTCTTCTTGTAGAGCCTCAACCTATCTACTCAAAGCTCTAAAATCAGCATTCCTTACAAAATTGTCTCCTCCTCTTCCCCCTTCTCTTCCTCTTCCTCTAGCAAACATGGTTGCACACCCACAACACACAGGCACTGGTGCAAGCTGCCTCTCTTTGGCGGTCTACTCACACTCTCAGAATCTTCCTTGCTCTGATACCACTAATGTATGAGGTAAATTAATTAAAATTTATCTCACACTAATTCACAAATTCCTCTCACAACCCTTCAATTAAATTCAACTCCAAATGTCTTACTATTCTCTATAACTTGCACAGCTGAGTTACAAATTTCAACCAGCCATCTTCTCATTCAAAAATACTAGAGAATAACATCAAAATTACAATCAACCTCTTGGGTTGGGGCTGTTACATGCCCATTAAAATGCACACCAAAAATCAGAATATGAAAATAAGATTCACACACAAAAATCCAAGGTTGCCTGCAACCTTCACATCTACAATTCACAAAAACAAATACAACAACCTCTAAGGTTTGTGGGCTTTTCACATGCCCAGGAAATGCAAAAAAAATATGAAAATGAAAACCAATTGATTTCCTTTAGCAATCCAAGGTTGCTTCAAAACTTTCCCCCTACAACAAATCAATCTCACAACAACCCAGTTACAAACTTCGTCTCTGCAACTCCAGGAATCTTCAACACATTTACACACCACTAAAAATCTGCAACAACACCTTCTTGCAGCCAACCTCTCATATGTTATGCCTTTGTTTCTCCCTTCTTCTCTTTCTGGAAAGACTTAGATGCCAAAAAAATGAATTTTCTTTTTTTTCCCAACTCTGGAATTTCATTTGCACCCCATTTCATTAATTTGGGATGAATTTCATTAAGTTTCAGCCACTCCTTCCAAGTGCAACGAATTTTCCAGAAAATTTGACCCAATTTCATTTTAAAATCATTAAAATATTCATTAAAAACAAATAACAACAACTTTCCCACTCCCAAGATGATTATGGTGCTTTTATTGAGATTCTGCTTTTTACTAAAGAAAGCAAATCTTTGAATTTTCACTTCTGGGTGCCCACCTCTGGGTTCCTATTTTTTTAGGACACTTGGAAAGAAGTTTTAAATTCAAAATTCAAAACAAATAACTCTCCAGCAAGCCATATCTTTGTTTTTCTTTTCTTTCTTTTTTTGGCTTTTTTTAATTATTCCCCACTCTCTCCAAATTCAAATTGGCCAAATTTTAAAAGAAATTTTGAAATTGCATTTACAAATAATTTCATTGCATTTCCACACACAAAATTTGAATTTCATAAATAATATGAAATTCCACACCAAAAATGAAACAAAACTAACTCAAACCTCCCTTTTAATGATGCAAGATTGTGCAAGGCCATGGATGCTCCTGCATCACATAGCATCTTCTTTTTCATTCTTTAGCTTTCCTTCACTGGAAAACTTTTGAAAAGTTATGTAACCTTTGGTACGAACTGAAAACTTTTAAAACATTCAAACTTAGACGTTCCCACAAGGCTTTCAACATTTAGGAAAATTATGATAACTTCACAAAAGACTGACAATACATGAAACAAAGGATAAAGCCAAAGACTTGATAAGGGATGTCAGCATAAGGAGGAGTTATAATAACCTTGGTGACATCCGTTGAAGTTCATTAAAATTCAGGAAATATTGACAAAGTCTAAACTTAGGAGAATTTTCAAATCAAAATGAGGGTTTAGAAATAATGACCAAGACTGAAGTAATAGTGGCTTTGTCTGGGGACAAAGACTGTAAGGATGTAGCCAAGAACCTAGTAACATGTTTCAAGGGCTAGTGCTTACTCCATTGGGAAACAGAGTCATGCCGAAGGGAAAGGACCTAGACAAAATAAGAAAAACAAAACGAGACACAAACCAAAATTGGCACACCAAAAATGAGACTATGTACACAGTAGGATAAATCCTACCAAAAGGAAAGGTGAATTACTCATAGAAAACCATTAACTGGCTAAGAGAAGAATGAACTAGACCTAGAAAAGCTAGTGTTCCCATGCAAATTTTGGAGGATGTTAAAAATTAGGTTTTTCCATAAAGCTCCAAGTCCATTGAGAAAAACCTCACCAACTGCTATTCTCCCAAACAACCACTTCTCATCATATATTTGTTCTTTCATAGATACATGACTTTGTACTATGATTCTCTTGTCAAATTATGGCCTCGCTAAAGGTTTAACCTCATGAGAAAATGTTTCTTCATAGGTGAGCTTCTAATCCTTCTCTGATGACTTGGATGGTTCAACAAATTACCATTCTTTATTAGTCTCCTCCCATGCAACCATATTTCCAAGTTTGTGACTTTTCACACCACAATCATCCTAATCATTTAACTTGTATTTTCATTCCTTCCTACCCTATGATCTCCTTCTCTATCAGTGTTGTTGTAGCAAAAAAAATCTCTTATCATATCACCATGGAGGCTAATCTCCAATAATTCAAATAGAGGATTACACTTTTCTTCCTAAGATTCATACAAAATAAACAAAGGATTTGAAATTTTACTCCACTTCATTTTGTTTTCCTCTCCATCATATAAGGTATCCTTGGAACACCATTCTTGAGTGAAAATAGCATCCCGCTCTTTTGAATCATTTTGTAAACTCATGAATTGCTTGAAACCTATGGACCTTATAGTAATCTTATCCTCCATGTGTGAATTATCATCTTCTCTATTTATTTTGTCCGAAAATTCAATATCAATACTTTTGAACCTAAAAATTTCATACTCAGGATTGTATAAAGAATCTGACAACTGATATTTTCCATGAGGATGATGAGTATTCATAAGAGTACTAGGAAGAAGGCATGCCTTACCTGAGGAGAAAAATCCTCTTCTTCGCTTGATGAACTAGGATCCTCTTCTATTCTAGTAGAAGTTAGGTTGTAGACTTGAGCCTCCCAAGTTTGGACTTCATTCCTATTGTTCACTTTCTTATGACTCTAGAAATGTTCAGGACTGAAAACTATTAGATTTGTGTTCTCAGTGACATGGAAAGATTGGTTTAATGTATATTGGTAATTTGAAAACCCTAACTTAAGTGTTTCTTGGATTGAAATAGGTTCTTTAACATAACTTTGTTTCCAAAACCCATAAGTAATTAAATCATCCTCAATATTTATCACCTCTAACTATGCTTGTTCAATCCCACTAATTTTATCCCCTTTTAAAATAAGTTGTACTTTAGGGTGCAAGGAAAACATAAATACAAGAAATTGAATTATCTTACTTATTTTTTTAGGTGATGGAATCCGTTGGAGTTCCTAGTTGAAAAGATCAATAAAATCTCGGATAGACTCTTTCTCTTCCTTCATAATTTAAAAAAACTTTCGTAACAAGGAAACAATATTAACCACATCTTTGAAATAGCCAAGAAATTTCTTCTCCAAAATATTCCAGCCAATTTGATGCAAAGATCTATGAAAAACCACAAACCATCAAGGGTACTTCTGACCCTATTCACAACTTGAGAAGATCAATTAGCAAATCACCAAAAACTCATTTCAACTCTCCACAAAAACTCTTCATTTTCACTTCATTGCTACAAAGCATCAAATCATCAAACTTGTCTAATAATCTTTATCAAACTCAAAAACATCTCAACCAACATCATTTTAATAGGAACAAAGTAACAACCTGATTAGAAACTTTGAATCCATCCATTCATTCAACATGCATCAATTTATTCTTCAATGCAACTTGCTCCAAAAGGAAAAATGACAACAAACCAATGATTCATGCTTCTAATCCTTTACCAAACTTCTAAGACACTGTAATCATCATGCTTTAAACTGAAATAAACTAGTAACACACCTTCATAACATTGATCTATCAGATTATTTAATTCTTGTAGTCAAAACACCATTTTGCACATAAGGTTCATAAGGCTCAAACACATCAAACCATAAAGTTTTCTTTCCAAACCTTTCCAACCCTTAATACACCTTTAAAAACATCACTTTGATAGTTACAATACAAAGACAATCACTTAGATCTCTGTTTTCATAGAATTCCACTTTCTTGCAGTCATAGACCAAAATCCTAGTAGTATGGTAGTATGCCTAAAACGGGTATACCAACCCATCCATATTGAATCTTCATGAGATATTAATTGTTTCAGGAACCCATTAATTCCAACATTAACATATCACAAATTCAAATATGATTGTTTTGGAAAGTATATCTAAAAACCTGACTGTACTGCAGCCAATGAGCCCCAATTAGGCAAAAAATACAAAGCAACTGTTCTTAAATCACCATAAAAACACCAAAAAACCCTGGAAAGTCTTAGATTAGGTCTCAAAACTTGAGATTCAACAACTTTTAGGGGCTGAAAGGCTCAACAAAACACTAAACTACAAAACCCTTGATTTTAGGTTCTAGAATGCTAAAAGGAGTGAGGGTTTATTGAAAAAGAACATTGCAAACCTCAAATCCACCTGCTACCACTTCAAACATGTTATATTATGTCTTCCAAATCTTCATCTACCATCACCAAGCCCATACACATGTTGTTTCTCCATTATCATACTTGTAACCATCATTTTTCAAGGGAAAACCTCAGAATTTCCTTTAAAGGTAGCATCAAAACTTTGCACCATCACTTCCCCTACACCTGCACACACACACACAAACTGAAAGGAAACATAAAAAATCCCATTCCACCAATCTAAATAACCTCCATCAGTGGAATGGTGGATAAAACTTAAGGGACTCTCAAAACCCCTGTTTAAGGGTTATAAATTGTTATATGAAAGAAGCCTGCAAACAACCCTTAAACTCACTTAGTTCTTCTCAATACCACCTTAAATAAAAATTTTACACCTAAATTAATTCAAATCAATAGAAAACAATGCTTAATGGTGCTATACAGACCCAAAAATATTGAAAAATCACAAAGAAGGCATTTCAGAAAAATAGGGTACTCTTTATTACAAAATTAGTTACAAGATTCAAGATTGCCTTTTCCTCGCCTTTTCCATGCTTTATAGTGATTTTTATATCAGTTAAACTAACTTCCTATTCAATTTCATCGACCTAACCTTCCACTTTCCCACTTGACTCTTCACATTCTTGTTTTTTGTTCATTTTTTGTACTTTTCCCAATTTGACAACTTTGCAATTTTTGCAAGTTTTGCATTTTTCACTATTTTGACCACCTAGAGACCTATTAGGGACTCAAATGCATTTCATAGGCCCTCATCATGACCTTTTACAATGCTTTTACATTTAAAAATCCAAATTTTACAAAAAATGCTTGTCAACACCATTAGGTGCTCCTGCACCATACAACCAGCCTACAAAAAAATTCCAAATCCCTTTGGAAACATGTTGTGGTAGTTCATTCTTCTTCAAACCCGCATATCTTTATCAACTTTACCTCTTTACATCAGCATACCTTTGTCTTCAGCTTTGTCTTCATTTCTAAATTCTCTTGCCTTCACTTGTCTTATCTTGCCTTTTTCCTCTCTTTCTCTACTCATCAGGTTCACAATCACTCTTCTCATTCCAAAGGACATAAGACTATCCTTTCACAACTCTCAACTTTCCACTAACCTCTTTTCTCTCTCAAAGGACACAGGATTGTCCTTTCACATTGCCTTTCCAAGCAATCTTTCCTCTTTTTCAACAATTCATCCTTGACCTTCTCTAACCAATCATCTTTCCATCTACTCCCATCAGTGGAGTACTCTCAAACTAACTTTGAACTCTTCAAATGGTTGAAAATCAAGTACTTCTTCAAACAGGTATCCATCTCCCTTATTGCCTCACCACACCAACTCAACAAACCATCCATCTTACCCAACAATAGATCCTAGAAGATTCCTCACTCTCTCTATGCACCTTCTACCCAGCTTAATCTCCATTAGAGGATGGTGAAACATAGACCTCAGCTTGTCTTCCAACACACAACTTCTCAAAACTCTTCCTCTCTACAACTTAGATGGATCAAGCACCTACAACCAACAACTCAACAAAACTTCACAAACACCACATCAGCTAGCTCTAATACCAATTGATGCAAAGCATCTACCAAAAACCATACACCATCAAGGGTACTTCTAAACCTATTCACAACTTGAGAAGATCAATTAGCAAATCACCAAAAACTCATTTCAACTCTCCACAAAAACTCTTCATTTTCACTTCATTTCTACAAAGCATCAAATCATCAAACTTGTCTATTAACCTTTATCAGACTCAAAAAAATCTCAACCAACATCATTTTAATAGGAACAAAGCAACAACCTGATTAGAAACTCTGAATCCATCCATTCATTCAACATGCATCAATTTATATTTCAATGCAACTTGCTCCAAAAGGAAAAATGACAACAAACCAACCATTCATGCTTCTAATCCTTTACCAAACTTCCAAGACATTGTAATCATCATGCTTTAAACTGAAATAAACTAGTAACACACCTGTTAGAAACCAAGATCTGATTGTAAACCAGAAAAATCACCTTCCACAGAAGAGAAAAATGAAAAAGCGGAGATTTGCAAAAGATTTGCAAATAATTATTATTCGAGAATTCAATAATTACATGATAATGATTTGCTTTATAAAATCAAAGATGCATAACCCTAATCTTATCTTGAGCAACAAGATAGCTCAACAAGATAAGGATGACAACTAATTAACCTAGGAATTAAATAATTACCTAAGTAAACTTATGTAAAGTGTAATTAAATATTAATTACACCAACACCTTCATAACATTGATCTATCAGATTCTTTAATTCTTGCAGTCAAAACACCATTTTGCACCTAGGGTTCATAAGGCTCAAACACATCAAACCAACAAGTTTTATTTCTAAAACTTTCCAACCCTTGAGAAACCTTTAAAAACATCACTTTGATAGTTACAATACAAAGACAATCACTTAGATCTTTGTTTTCACAGAATTCCACTTTCTTGCAGTCATAGACCAAAATCCTAGTAGTATGGCAACATGCCTAAAACGGGTATACCAACCCATCCGTATTGAATCTCCATGAGATATTAATTTTTTTAGGAACCCATTAATTCCAACAATAACATTTCACAAATCCAAATATGATTGTTTTGGAAAGTATATCTAAAAACCTAACTGTGCTGCAACTAATGAGCCCCAATTAGGCCAAAAATACAAAGCAAGTGTTCTTAAATCACCATCAAAACACCAAAAAACCATGGAAAGTCTTAGATTAGGTCTCAAAACTTGAGATTCAACAAATTTTAGGGTCTGAAAGGCTCAACAAAACACTGAACTACAAAACCCTTGATTTTAGGTTCTAGAATGCTAAAAGGAGTGAGGTTTTATTGAAAAAGAACATTGCAAACCTCAAATCCACTTGCCACCACTTCAAAAATGTTATATTATGTCTTCCAATCTTCATCTACCATCACCAATCCCATACACATGTTGTTTCTCCATTATCATACATGTAACCATCATTTTTCAAGGGAAAAACTCATAATTTCCATTGAAGGAAGCATCAAAATTTTGCACCATTACTTCCCTTGCACCTACACACACACACAAACTGAAAGGAAACCTAAAACATACCATTCTACTCATCTAACTAACCTCCATTGGTGGAATGTTAGATAAAACTTAAGGGACTCTCAAAACCCCTGTTTAAGGGTTATAAACTGTTATATGAAAGAAGCCAACAAATAGCCCTTAAACTCACTTAGTTCTTCTCAATACCACCTTAATTGAAGAGTTTACACCTAAATGAATTCAAAGAAATAGAAAACAAAGCTTAATGGAGTTGGAAAAACCCAAAAAGATTGAAAAAATACAAAGAAGGTGTTGTTTCAGAAAAATAGGGTACTCTTTATTACAAAATTGGTTGTACAAAATTCAAGACTACCTTTTCTTCACCTTTTCCATGCTTTATAGTGATGTTTACATCAGTTAAACTAAGTTCCTATTCAACTTTATTGACCTAACCTTCCATTTTCCCACTTGACTCTTCACATTCTTTCTTTTTGTTCATTTTTTACACTTTTCCTAATTTGACAACTTTGCAATTTTTGCAATTTTTGCATTTTTCACTATTTTGACCACCTAGAGACCTATTAGGGACTCAAATACATTACATAGTACCTCATCATGACATTTTACAATGATTTTACATTTAAAAATTCAAATTTTACAAAAAATGCTTGTCAACACCATTAGGTGCTCCTGCACCACAATTATACATCCCTTTTTAAGACCCCTGAACCAATCTGATGCACTTTCAATAAGGCTATCGACAAACAGTCTCACAAAAACATCTTCTTTTTGGATCCCTATTTGTCACCAAAAATTGTATAATTTTCTTGATATGGGAATAATTGATGATAAATTGGACTTAATGAGGCCTTGATTTGGTGTTGTGACGTGTTTTACACATCTACACTAAGTCTTGGACCCTTGCAAACTCAATAAATTTCATTTAATGATGTCTTGTAAAGGTGTTGTAAGGTGTTGTAACACATCTTCACAGTTTTCTAAGACCATAATATCATAATTTACCTAAATAACCTTACCAAGACCTATTTCAAAGTGTTGTAAAGTCTTGTAACAAAATTTTACACTTTCCTAGGCTTGTCATCAATATTTACACCTTTCTTATGCTTTAAATGGCCCCTTTATACATTTACAAGCCTTACTAAAGTATCTTGTTGAAGAAGAACCTAATAAACATTATTTGAAATATCAAAATTCCCGAAATCCACTTAAAAATTCCCAAGTGGAATAAGTCACCATTGGTGGTGACTTAGTCCCATTTGGCTCAAAAGTCAAAACAAATTTAAATTTCTTTCGGGTTTTTATTCCTAAAGACCTAAGTTCAGCCTGTGATGAGGTAGTTTCAAGAATTAGGACATAACTGTGTATAAATATAGGATTTTCCCTCTCATTTAACCCAACTCATCATCATTCATCCATCATTCATCATTTTCTCAAGTCAAGCAAGCTAGGGTTTTATCATTGCAAGTCATTAAGATAGCTTTCTAGGACATTCAAGGGAAGATTCTTCATGTTTTGCTATAGAAATTCAAGATCAAACATCATGGAAATATATTAACTCCATTGTTGCATGCTTCATTACATTCTTTCTTCATTTGGTTTAATTACCTAAAGAGGGGTTTGACCAAGGCAAACCCCCATGCCCTAACATTCACCATTTCTTTCTCTTTCATTGTGTTTTTGCAGATTCAGACACTTTGAGGGTTTGAAGATCATAAAAGATTAGGTTAAAGACTCATTGAAGAAATCTCCTTCCTTGCAAAGCCAAAATATCAAGTAAATGTCACTTTCAAGCCCAAAAATTAGAGTTTCAGAAGCGGACACCTATAGGGAACTGAAGTGCAGACCTAGGGATTTCGTTTCCACTTTCAAATTTTTAGAAATTCAGAAGTGGAATAAGTCACTACTAGTGGTAGATTAGTCCCACTGCCAAGCTTGAAAAGTGTTTTTGCATTTTTGGATACCCATTTGGTAGATTCATGTTCCAGCAAGTTTTCTTGAAACTAGGACTAAGTCGTCCAACCTAGCGTAAATGTCCCAGTCAACATTTTCAGTCTATTTTTCAAGATTCCAGAATCTCCCAGCATCAAGTTTCAGATTCCAAGTACACCTCTTCAGTCTTGTTCAGTTATTTCATCATTTATAATTTGCATTTTTAGGCATTTTTGCATATCCCACTATGTTTTCAAATAAGTTGCATTTCTTAGGTTTAGCATCATTAAATCATTTCATTTTTATATTAGTGCATTAGTACATCATAATTAGACATAATACATCTTATTTACATTAACTTTGAGTGTTGACATTTGCATTTTGGCCCCAATTCGTCTCCTTTTAGGTGAAAAACCCTAGAAGGAGCAAAGTAGTGTGGGCAATCCAAAATCGTTGTCCACACCCTAAAATTCCACTCAAAGCAACCATAGCCAAAATGTGTTCCTTAGGATTTTGTAAGTTCTTACCAAAGAATTTACAAAAATTCTTTCTCGATCCATGTGATAAATAATTATATTGGGATAGGGCTAATGGTCCAACACAATTACCCCAAGGGTTTGAAATTACAGATGCCATAAAATTTTAGAGCTGCCAACTCCCTTCAAGGAGTAAAAGAGAAATCACACTCCCAGGTCAATTCTTGGGTGGAGGTAGAGCAGGAGGGTTCAAATGCAGATTAGGATGAGGGACTAGATTATCGTAATATACAAATTCAAGTCTTGGAGGTTGTTCCACTAATCTCCTCAGTGGTTGTTGAGCCCATTCTTCTTCCTCTTCCAAAAAAAAAATTGCTTTCATATAGTCTACAACACTCCTATATCTCCAAGTGAGGGTATTAACTGAGAAATAATATCCTCCTATTCAGCCTGCATCTAATCTATATTCAGTTGTAGCACAGGGAAGATATTTTCATGTGGAAGCACCATCTTGCTGCATGTCCCAAAGATGACCTTCAAATATTTAATTCAATGTATCCCCAACAGAGTCGCCAAAAAATTGTTAGCGAATGAACTGGTCTATTATAATATTAAAATAACAACTCTATGGCCTTGGATATAAGAACCAATATTGCTAACAGCTCTGGAAATATCACAATTGCATTTGTGATTTTTCTCTAAATTATTACTAAGGTACAACTCCCTCTCTAAATATTTCTATCTTTTAAGATAAGAATATGCTTTTTACCAAAAATGCGGAAAAAGGAAAACCAACACTAATTCATAAATATGAAACTAGTGCGACTAAGCAAAAGAATCCATTAACGTCAAAGCTCAAAGACTCAAATAGTAATGGCTAGTAAATATAATATAGAAGAACTAATATGATCACAAATAAAATGAATATAGCATAGAGAGATTATTCCACATAGAGAATAAATCTACATTATCATTTTAGCCAAAAGATTAGTTTGAAAAAAACTATATCCATAGCTCATAACTCAAAGATTTGAGCAATCTAAAATCATAACTTTATTACCAAAAGTATATTCCTTTTCCCTTCAATTACATCACAGTGTATATCTTAGAAAATCAGACCCTAATAGAGTCATTTTGATTGAATTTTATATCCAAACCCCAATTTTGAATCTTGGTAGTTAAAATAACAACCGTCAGATTGAATAATGGTTTCTTGCTAGCTAACATCCCACTTAAAGAAGTTGATAAACTAAGAGAATCAAAGATTAGGAGTAAACATCATTACACTGTCTCTTCGGTTGGATTTGACAATTAGCCAAAGCATTTCCTATTCAGACACCTACTACATAGCCAATCGTACTTGCAAATGGTGCAATTTCAAGGCCCAAATTAAATAAAAAATGCATGTCTTCATGATTCCATACATGCGAGAATCCAGATGAAAAGGAAACTTAAATTTTTTTATAAAAAACCTAATGTTTGTAATTAATTTTTGTCACATTAGCATTTAATTGTCAATCCACATCATTGGCCCTTCATTCATCTAATCCTAAGGAAATCTCCAACTTGGTTTTTCTTTCTGTTTTCTATAAATTTAGTGAGAAAGACCTTCATTTTCACACTTTAGATTACATTCTCAAAGATGATGAGTGTTTAGAGAAACATTGCTTCAAGGAATGATTTGATTGTGCTTGAGGACATAGAATATAATCCATTTCACAGGTTACTGTTGGACAAACTAAGAGAAGTATTCACAGCCCAAGAAAATGTGGAAGAAGACGTACTACATAAGATCCTTGGGGAAAAATTCTTGAATTGTGTCCATGTCCATAATGCAAAGCTCCTAGAATACTTCATATACACAATAGTCCGCACTTCAAGGAAATGTGATTGGGGCATAAGGGTGGAAGAGCATCTGGTTCATCCTGAATATTTGATGAGGGTACAGGATGTCATTGGAGGACTAAGCCAATTCCCCAGAACCGGCCTCATAGGTGATGTCATGTGTTGAAACTGCAATCCAGCATGAGGTTATAGAGGAGGAAATAACTCTTCTTCGTGCAAGGCTGGCGTGAAATGACATGAGGCTACTTTACCACTTTTTGTAGTCACAAGAGAACCTGTTTTCACATGCCCAAATTGAACGCTTGCAGGAGGTGGTGCAGGGAATACAGGTCCTTATTTTTGTCCTCTATATTTAGGAAAAATATTTTTGATAACCTTTTTGTTTTGAAATGCAAATTCCATTTTGTAATACCAATCATATACATATATATGAATATAATATGAAGTTTTTTGTATTTTCAACATTGTGTCTTTTTTACATCTGAGTAGATCTTTTCCTCTTTAATTTTCTACTATGTCAGATAATGATATTTGTGTATGTTACTCTCTTGCACATTTTTGTTTTAATGTTTTCACTCGCTCGATCAAACGTTTTCTTGCATTAGCATCATTCATTAAGAAAAGTTCAAAAAATTCTTTAAAATTATCCGCGCTTACGAAAACCTTGTACTTTACCACCATCACTTTCCTTTTAATAAGATACCTATATAATAGGAAAAATGAGAGGTTTGTGAAACCCTATCGATGACCAAAAATGGTTTTGAAACCTATCAAAAATACCAACAACACATAGCATCTTCTTTTTATTCTTTAGATTTCCTTCACTATCGGACTTTTGAAAAGTTATATAACCTTTGGTATGGACCGAAAACTTTTAAAACATTCAGACTTAGACATTCCCACAAGGCTTTTGACATTTAGGAAAATTATGATAACTTCACAAAAGACTGACAATACATGAAACAAAGGATAAATCCAAAGACTTAATAAGGGACGTTGACATAAGCAGGAGTTATAATAATCTTGGCGACATCTGTCAAAGTTTGTGAAACTTAAGGAAATATTGATAAAGCCTGAACTTAGGAGAATTTTCAAATCAAAATGAGTGTTTGGAAATAATGACCAAGACCGAAGTAACAATCACCAATATGGAAACATGTGACATCATCCTCCTAAAAAATAGGACCTCCTAGAATGGGCACCAACTTCCTAAAAATTAGAGATCTTGTAATATCTCATCACCTGCCATGTAGGATGTCATCTCAACAATAAGACCCAAAAAATGAATGATAAATTAGGAATTTTAATACATTAGGATAAATTAATATACACCTAATAATCAATTAATTAATGCTAGGACTCAAAGGTTGAGACATCTTAATCCCAACATTCTCCCACTCATCAAAGACATGTCAAGAGTCTATTGCAATCAACTAGATTTCAACTATTAGGAGCCAAAAAATAAAATAACATGATCACAACTATCCATGAAACTACATGAATATCCAACATACTCTTGTGCACTATCAAGATACCTACAACAACATCCAATATGTCCACCATATTAAGCAAGAATTCTTTTCATCCTCCAACATGTCACCTATGGAAGAAAATGAACAATTCATGGTGAAGATGTACCAATCTAAAGAACACAAGAACCAAACCAAGAGATAACAAAGGCTATAAGCTACTGTCACAATTCCACTATGTTCACAAGCTTTACAAACACACCAATGTACCCAACTTCAAAATCATTTCAAGAATACAACTTTGAAGTCCAAAATTTCTCCAAGTACAAGATTGAGCATGAATGTTCCAAAAAATAGTTAGAACAACAACCACAATAGATTGTTAACATCTAACTTAAAAAAACCACATGAATGAAAATAGAAACAACAAAAAATGCTAATCCATCCAATCATCCATACCTCCAAGTTATCAAAAGCATCAATAGAACTCATGCCAACAACATATCCATACCATAAACTGCAATTAAAGGCTTAATGTATAACAACTGTCAATGAAGAACATACACATCTAAGAATTCCCACTGCATGGGTAATGTCAAATATTAAAATAGATCATGGCAGTCAACACTTATACCAAGGTGTGGCTAGTAATCAAATCATGTAATAACAAAGAACAATCACAATGATCCACACATGCAACAAAAACTATTGCATAGTCTTTAATAACATGTCACTATAACTCTCCCAAGTCCACCACACTAAACAATGTGAAAATGAACCTCTAGGAAGAAGTCATAGAGCAAAGAGAAAACCTGTAAATCATATTTTAATCATGTCCTTATTCCAACGCCTTAAAGTGCTAGGTTGTGCCAAGTAAGATCTACTTCACAACCCCAAATAAAAGGCCTCTGTAATCAAGGGAAAATCAGATTTGTTAAAGGGGTTAGCACAATAACATTAAAAATCCATTGAAGTAACAAAGTACAAAGGAAATCAACATGAAAACAAAAGGAACAATGTTACCATAAATCTTCATCTTCCATGCTTCACCTTTGTTACACCTTCTAGTTTGCAGCAAATCGAATGAGGCCCTCGGATTTCCAATGAGCACCTAGACTAATGTCAAAGCCCTATGCAAAGGTTGAAGGATTTATATAAAAGAAATGACCTCACAATAGACTAAAATGACAATGACTGCAAATGACAATAATCATAACCTAAGTTGACATAATGAGCATGAGATGTGAAATAAGAACAAAATTGCCATTTTATAGAAATTGCAATTTTGAATGTGTGGCCAAGATGAGAAGATGACAAATACCCTAGAATCAATGGTCAAGATTGAATGTTGTAGTAGGGAATAGGGTTAGGTCAAAATTAGGGCAATGACAAGAAATGAATGGCTAAGATTGAATTATAAGATAATTCAATCAAGGGCTGAAATTAAATGAGATGTCAAGAGATAAGATTTGATGTGGAAGATAAGATTGGCACAGATAAAGAGGTTGCTGGAGAAATTAAATAATAAAAAATATTTAATTTAGGTGACCAATGAATAATTAAATAATAAAGATATTATTTAATTATAGAAGAATGTGACAAAAAGAATCATTTTGATTTAAATAATGATTTAATTCAAAATTCAAGAGAGTGGACCAAATTAAATAAATAAAATTTATTTAATTTATGAGAGAAGTGGCCAATGAATAATTAAATAATTAAAATAATATTTAATTATAGTAGTGGACAAAAATTAAATAAATTAGAATCTATTTAATTTTAGAAAGAAGGGGACTTAATTAGTGACGTAATTAAATAAATAAAATTTATTTATTTAATAATCAAGAAGAAATAAATGACAAAGGGGAATTAAATAAATTAAGAAATTTATTTAATTAAAGGAAGACCTTAGACAATTAATGACGTATTTAATAAATAAAATTTATTTATTTAATAATCATAAGGAATAAATGACATGAATTAATTAAATAATTATGAATTATTTAATCAATAGTCGAATGTGGACCAAAGACATAATTAAATGACTTAATTATGCTAGGACGAAAGTGGTAAAAATGAAGCTTGCAGGCCTAGGTCATTTTTAGGTGTCTACATTTTGCCCCTCTTTGTCATAATGTCGCTTGTCGCATTGTGACAAAGAAAAATAAGTCAAAAAATGCCCCATTGCAAAATAAGATGAGGAAGAATGACGAGGAGGGTTACGGTATGCCCCCTCGAGAGGACAAACAAGTTCCAAGAACATGAGTGTGCTCTCGAAATTGATGAGAAGACTAGAATATGAAGAGACAAAGAAATGTTAGTGCAAAAGATATGGATGATGATATGGATGCAATGCCTATATGAGATAGGCGAGAGAAGATGACACGACTAAAGAAGATGCAAGTTAGTTCCTAGACCAAATCCTTCAAAATATTGCCATAGGACTTTAATATTTATTGCTCTTAATCATCATTGGGCAGTAAAAATGACACAAATGGACAACAAACACCATGATATGACGTAGACCAAGGTGTGCAAGGTCATCCATTTGAAAAACAGACAGTCACATACAAGAAATGTCCTAACTCATACTAAGGGCGAAGTTGCCCCAGTCTTTTTGTCAAGACAACCCACAGACAGAAGTCAAAGAAAATAAAATAGGCCAGGAGACGTCATCGCACCTCTAAATCCTTCATGGGACATCCTCGAGGTAGCTAGTAACATGACCAAAAAGACAAGACAGTAAAAATATAAGACAAAATAGCCAAGATAGTCAAAAGATAAGACAAGATAGACCAAAGATTAACATCCATTTTATTTTGTTTGCCAATGTGTGTTTGCCAAAGATTAAATTCTTGCCAGTTTGACAGTTTTGATAGTTTAAGAGTTGTGCCAATTTGACGGTGTTGACGGTTTGACGGGGCCTATTATCAGGAAGGACACATCCTGAAAAGGCAAAGGACATTTTGACGAGGTCTAACTCCAAGAAGGACACATCTTGAAGAGAACCAAAGAGTGGCGAGACTGACATTGTTTTGAGTAATATGTTTTGGCAAGTTGACTGATGTTGACTGTATGATTGATTGGACTGTGCTGTCTGATTTTGACCAATTTTGACATTGATGTTTCAAATGACTGACTTGTGTCTGATTTTGACTATGTCTGACTTATTTGACCGATGTGACGATTGTGACAAATGCCATGATTTTATTTTGACCAACCTAAAAGGACTAACCTAATGTCTCGGGGACTCATCAACTGATGGCCTTGCCTACGTAGCAAATGCGCAGAGACAATGTAGTTCGACAATGACATGGACTGACTGACATGACTGACTTTGACTCCATTTTTTGGATTTTGACATTGAGTTGGATGTTTTTGTGTTTTTCCTCAAGACGTTTTATGATTTTTAGGTCTTTCTTCAGGACTTTTTATGATGTTTTTGGTCTTTTTTCAGGACATTTTATGATGTTTTTGTCTTTTTTTAGGACATTTTATGATGTTTTTGTCTTTTTTTAGGACATTTTATGATGTTTTTGATCTTTTTTCAGGACTTTTTGCCATGTTTTTGGTCTTTTGTCATTTTATGATTTTTTGGATTTTGACGTTTAAGAGGATCGTGACAAATGCATATGATTGATGCCTACACATGAGAATCCAAGGACAAACATGATTGTGCCCCTAGTCAAGCTGAATACCAATTGATGGGTGATGACAACGTTGTTTGACGTGGGAAGGACGCATCCCGAAACAACGTGAGGACGATGACGATAATGTGATGAAAGTATCATGGTCTACAGCCAGGCCAGGAACGTAGTCAAGTAATGTTTTGGATAATGCGCTTGTATGGATTAGACTTGTTGCATTTGGAATGACTTGGTTAGGACAAGATGGGATGATGATTATCCTTAGACCGTTTGACAAGGGAAATCCAAGACGAGTGATAGACATGAAAGTATAGGGGGTGGTCTTGGTAAAAGATGGAAGACATGAGACTAAGGGAATGTCATATGATTTTCAAGGACTATATCGTATGCGGACAATAAGACTATGACGGTCAATCACATGATGTTTCGTGAATCGTGTATGACCGAAGGATAGACATGTCAAGAGTTTTCCCAAAGCATGATTTATGTGTGCTAGTTTTATATCAAGACCAAGGCGTGGGAAATGATATGGATTAAATGGTCAAATGCCAATGCCAAGAGGAAGGCCTAGGAGATGAGACAACTTGCCCCCAAGTGTAAGAGTCCACATAGATGATTTATTTTACACATGATGCCTATTTGCCGTGTTTCATCATGGTACTTATCCACGCACCTGGCTTGCCAAGTTTTCACCATTGGATGAAATTTTTCTCTTATCGCTTTCTTTGACTTTTGATTTTTTGGTGTCACCAAGACACCGTTTTCCAAGTTTTCATCGGTGACAATTTTTAATTTTTTAATTTTTTTTTTGTATTTCTGATTTTGTGGATAGCCTGGATGCTTTAGATAACCACTGACTATTCTGAATCCACTGACGGTACCGATGTAGAGACCGGTGCCATGATATGCCAATAATGACCTTGCTGAAGGAGTTGTCTTGTCAGGATTGTAGCACTTGTATACAATTGATTGATGTCATTGTGGTCCTTTCTGATACTAGAATTGGCCTTATCAGAATACACACATCGCAATAGAGTGCCATGAGAGTCCTTGCGGTAAAGAGTTGCTGCCATGATGTGACGGATTTGTGATGTGGGATTTTTGGACTTTAGGCGAGATGTAGGATTATGACAAATGATGGTAGACATGGAAAGTTTGTTTGGACGTTTGGATGAATGACTTTTTATTTTCCAAACTTGGGATGGTGGATGACGAAATTTGGAGGAATGGTGTTTGGAACCAACACTTTTATATGCCTTGATTGATGACCATTTTGAAGGAGGTGGACATGTGTTATATGTGGGAGTCCTCTTGTATTGTGGCTCCACATTGTGATTGACTTTTGTATTTGACTGAGTGTCTTTGTTCGATCCGTCTTTCTTTGGGATCCATTTTAATTTCATTTGTCCACTTGTCCTTTTGTTTGATTCAATGGCCTTTGACATTTGATTTTGATCTTTTGACTTGTAAGACTTTTTTTTTTGTTGGTTCCAAAGGGGAGGTTGATTCATGATGGAATGACGATTCATGGTGTGGGTGGAGGGGGTGTTGGCAGCAATCTTATGACAAGGATTTCTCATGGACTCCATTTTGATGTTTGTATTTGACAAAGTTGCCCCTAGTATCGAGGAGGTACCACTAACATCGTTTGATTTGCTGACTGAAGAATACCCAAGACCTTGATGTCTGTAATTTGCCTGAAGTTGTACTGGTTCAAGAATGCCTTGCTCATGTATGCCTAGTCCTTTGCATTGATATTGCATGCTTTGAAAGATTCTATTTGCGATGGGGTATTTGTTTTTTTGAAAGCAAGATGCTAACCCATCATTAGGTATGTGGATACTGTCACTTGTAATATTTTCATCTACAAAAAAGCCTGCTTTGACAAAGATAGATGACCCTAAGTGATAAAGTGTCTTAGCTTCATTGTCTTGTTGGACATATTCCTGACTGATATCTTTGGTCTGATCATGCGACATGTCAGGTTCAAATGATTATGTTGGTGCTTCCAAACAAATGTCGAAGCCATCATTATGGTCAGTGTCATAGAGTCCAGTAAATTCAGCTATAGCTTGATCATTTTCAAATATGTCTATATTGCAATACTCTTGTGCTTGAGGAGTATCGTCTATGTGTGTAATGGAGGCAAGTGTCTCATTTTGGAAACTGTCAATAGTCGAGGCTTGTATAGGATTGGAAAGTGTTTGATCATGAATGGCGTAAAGTTCAAGGAGTGGATCATTTTGGACTTCTTGTTCAACAATAGGGTCTTGGTCAAAGATGGGATTGTCATGGATTTGGACTTCTCGGTCAATGATAGGGTCTCGTTCAAAGATGGGGTTGTCATGGATAGGTGTGTTTTGGATGTCATGATTGTCTTGAACGACTCCCTGAATGGAGTTTAAGATAGGGTCATGGGATGGACTACCTTGTTCTTGACATGAGGGTGACATTATAAGGTTATGCTTTGGGCTTTCATTTTGACATGTATCCTCAAGTTTAGACAATGGGATTTGACTTTGAGCAATGATAGAATTTTCATGATTGGATGTGGCTTGTGAGGGGATGACTTGAAAAGGATTAATGAATGATGGACTAGGATAGGATGTGGGGACTTGGACTGGACTAGTATGTGAAGGACTAGTATATGACATGGGTACTTGCATTGGACTAGTATGTGAAGGATAAGGGTATGACATGGGGACTTGGACTGGATATGTCATGGAGTCTTGGACTAGATTAACTATTGAACGACAAGGATATGACGTGGAGACTTCGACTGGATTGGTGTAAGGTTGATTGAAATAGGACATGGAGACTTGGACCGGATCGATATGGTATGATGTGGGGACTTGACATGAGTTGGTAGATGGTTGATAAGGGATGCAGACTTGGACGGGATTAATAGGTGAAGAGTCAGAATATAACATGGAGGTTTGGAATGGACTATTGGATAGTTGGCTTCCCTTGTCAAGGTTAGGATAAGGGTGATAAGTGGACGTTTGTTGTGAATTAATGGTAGGATTTATGTCGAGTGAATTTTGGTAGTGAGGGTAGATGGACGGAGGACTAGGACTGATGGGTTGTTGGTATGAAGGACCTTGATTTTTGGCTTGGATAAATTGTCTCCTAAAGTCTGAGGCTTCTTGGTATTGACCTCTATAGAGTAATTCACATTCAATTTTACTAGCAAGCCTATCCATATCTTGGCGAAGGGAAGACAAGGTGGTGGATGTCATGATGTTGTTAAATGCAGAGTGATAATGATGTTTTTCTAAGGGAAATGACTAATGCAAGGTGATAAAATTGGTCAAGAAAGAATGCCAAATGCTAAGGTGACAATGAAGATGTTGACTAAGGAAAATGACCAATGCCAAGTCTAGATACCAAATGAGGACTATGATGGACAATACCAAGTCTAAGTTCAAAATGAGGACTGAGATTGTGTTTTGATGTCTTGTTGAAAAGTCTGAGTTGTCCAAGGTCGATTGTTTGTGTCTAGATTTGTGAATATTGTGTATAATGTTTTGAAAAAATCCAACAAGCACTTGACAAGCACAATGTTTTGGGTGTAAACAAACACACATAAGACAAGCACGATCCTAGGTTAGGCCATGACAATATTCACTAGATTCCACGTAACCGCATATCTGTAGCGTGTGAATTCAGAAGCTTGGCTGCACGGGCTCCCCCTTACAGTGCACTCTCTTCTCAGGCCAACCAAGCTTCCAACCCCCATGAAACTCCCATGGCGAGCTGATCACCTCCACTACAAACGGCAAAGGTGTGGATGCCTTCACACCGACCGGTGCTGCGCTAGAAAATAGAAGGATTTTGGCTTACTACACAAGAGTTTTTAGTTCGGGACCCCCGTTCGAGTGGCCATACATGGGGAAAGAGATTAATCACCATTAAGGTGGCACTCCAGCCTGAAGAGGTTAAGCTCAAAAGGGTTTAAGGGAGTACAACTCCGTCCGTATGACACATCCGCACTCGCAACCTTAGGTTTTCCCTTAAGGTTTACATTTATTACCAGTTGGGGGTAGCTTGGCTTTAGCTCCATTGCTGGTTTGAGTCGCGTTGGGGTGATGAAATCCCTAGATAGACCCAATTTCTAGAGTTGATAACCGTTTCTCTTACACCCAAGATCGCTCGAAAGCGCGAGGGGAGAGGATACTCCGATATACCAAGTCAGGGTAAATAACAAATTAGAATGGGTCTAATTTTCTGATCACAAGGTTTTCACCAAGTGAGAGCATATTCACCTACCATTACACAACCATAATCAAGCAAAGAAGACATGTGTTCTTTTTATATGCACCAAATTCAAATGTTTGCTAATCTAAGAAAAAAAAAAAGCACAAAGTTTGTTTATTCCTTCTTTGACATGCGAATCTGCAAACAATGAATATTAGTAGTCTCATATGCAATGGTCTTGGACACATGAATGAGAATCGCCACACGCTACAAGAAAAGATTAGTCACAACTATTAGAGAGTTAGCTAGTCACAACAAATATGATTTTTAGAAAAAAAATTGATAGTAAAATGAAAAATACAGAGAATAAAGCCTATCTAAAATCTCAAGAGGTTTCCAAAAATATAAATAAATCAGAAAAATTTGCTATTTTGCACCAGAAATTATTTTTTTATGAAAAATCATAAAAAAATTATAAAAAATACAAAACAGCTCTAAAAATTTTGATTTTTTTATTGGAGTCGTCTTATGTCATCCCAAATCTGCAAAAAAACATTTGTGGGTAGATCTATAACTGTGAGTGAGATATAAGCAAATCTATTTTAAACCCTAATTTCAAAAAATCTATTTTTTGACTAATAATTGCACATCAAAATTTAAAAACTAAAGAGTAGACCCCTATTAAAATTCAAAGAGATTTTCAAAAATGTAAACATATCTGAAAAATTCGATTATTTTCTCCTGAAATTAATTTTTTATTAAAAAAATAAAAATAATTATAAAAAATGAAAAACAGATCCAAAAAATCTTATTTTTTGAATGAGAGTGTGTGATGTTGTCCCCAAGCTGCAAAAGAAAATTTGTGAGTAAATACGCAGCCGTTTGAAAGTTATGATCAAATCTTCGGCTTTGTCCACAATGATGTCAAACCTGCAACAAAAACCAAACAAGCCCTGCAACAAGAAGAAACCAACTCCAAAAATGGTTTTTTATTTTTCCAAATATGTCGGGTTCACCAATGTAATCAAGGGAAAATCAAATTTGTTAAAGGGGTTAGCACAATAACATTAAAAATCCATTGAAGTAACAAAGTACAAAGGAAATCTACATGAAAACAAAAGGAACAATGTTACCATAAATCTTCATCTTCCATGCTTCACCTTTGTTACACCTTCTAGTTTGCAGCAAATCGAATGAGGCCCTCGGATTTCCAATGAGCACCTAGACTAATGTCAAAGCCCTATGCAAAGGTTGAAGGATTTATATAAAAGAAATGACCTCACAATAGACTAAAATGACAATGACTGCAAATGACAATAATCATAACCTAAGTTGACAGAATGAGCATGAGATGTGAAATAAGAACAAAATTGCCATTTTATAGAAATTGCAATTTTGAATGTGTGGCCAAGATGAGAAGATGACAAATACCCTAGAATCAATGGTCAAGATTGAATGTTGTAGTAGGGAATAGGGTTAGGTCAAAATTAGGGCAATGACAAGAAATGAATGGCTAAGATTGAATTATAAGATAATTCAATCAAGGGCTGAAATTAAATGAGATGTCAAGAGATAAGATTTGATGTGGAAGATAAGATTGGCACAGATAAAGAGGTTGCTGGAGAAATTAAATAATAAAAAATATTTAATTTAGGTGACCAATGAATAATTAAATAATAAAGATATTATTTAATTATAGAAGAATGTGACAAAAAGAATCATTTTGATTTAAATAATGATTTAATTCAAAATTCAAGAGAGTGGACCAAATTAAATAAATAAAATTTATTTAATTTATGAGAGAAGTGGCCAATGAATAATTAAATAATTAAAATAATTATTTAATTATAGTGGAAAGTGGACAAAAATTAAATAAATTAGAATCTATTTAATTTTAGAAAGAAGAGGACCTAATTAGTGATGTAATTAAATAAATAATCAAGAAGAAATAAATGACAAAGGGGAATTAAATAAATTAAGAAATTTATTTAATTAAAGGAAGACCTTAGACAATTAATGACGTATTTAATAAATAAAATTTATTTATTTAATAATCATGAGAAATAAATGACATGAATTAATTAAATAATTATGAATTATTTACTCAATAGTCAATCGTGGACTAAAAGACATAATTAAATGACTTAATTATGCTAGGACCTAAAGTGGTAAAAATGAAGCTCTGTGCCTAGGGTCATTTTATAGGTGTCTACAGCCTCAACTCAGAAGCTGAGAAAGCCACTCACGCACTCAAGATCACCAGATGCAAATAACCCTGGCTATAGAAAAGGAAGAGATGGAGACAAAAGCAGTGTGGTGCCTGCAGCTTCCAAGAGAGATTGCATTAACTAAATGCTAGGCACTACAAAGATCAATCCTTAAAAGGAGATCATGCAAAACCTAAAAGTAACCCTAATAGGTAGACATTTAATAATTAATATAATTATTAAATGTCACAATATGCAAACTAAAGTGAAATATTAAGAGAGGAATAAAGGTAACTTAATTAACATAATTAAGTTAAAACCTTTACTCTAACACCCCCCTTAAGATGAGCAAGAGTGTAGCTACAAATATGTGCAAGAAAACAAAGGTAACTCCAATGCATGAAAGCAAACAAGGGTCCTAGAAACTAGGCCTGATCAGGTACCCAAATACAACCAAATCTCTGTAAAGTGGAGAAATAGAGAAAACCTCATGGGAAAAACTCTACTCCAAAAAGAGATGAAAGACATGCAGAACATCACTGAAGCAGAAGAAGCTGCAAGCAATTGTCAAAAGATGATTGCTATGGTGCTGAAGAACCTCCTCTAAAGATAGGATGATCAGGATCAAGAAGACAACAATTTACATGAGTTCCCCCAACGAAACTACTCGAATCAGATGGAAAACAAAGGAAAACACCTGGAACAAAGATACAGATGGTACAAGTACCAATAGTCTGAAAAACACTGATCAACTGAGAATGGAAGATTCCTTCCAAGGTGAAACCAAGGAAGCATTAGCACGAACAGTATAATACCCCCCATAATGCTGGCTAGGAGAGTCTGACAGATCCACTGAAATGTTGTGTAACACCCTGTAGTGCATGAAGGAGAAGAAACAACATCTGAAAGTGCACAAGAAAGCACCTACAACTAAAAAAGTGGTGTGCAAAACAAAGCACACATGCATGAGGTTGGAATCATATGGATCCACTGTCGTTGTGGAGGGACACTCACCAGACAAAGGTGTGATGGAAAAAACAAAGGCACTACACAACCCCCCCATGGCACTTTATAATACAGTGTGAGTACAAAATATGGCACAACCTTATGTGCAAAATCCCCAAAATACATGTACAATAGTGTGGCACTTTATCTCAGTGCGTTTACATAGAAAAGATTGCTTACAAAAGATGCCCAAAATGCCCACAAATGAAAAAAAATTGGGAATACATGAAGAACAGCCAAAAACGAAGCATTCCATGCAAACGTGAAGTTCCCAAGAGCTAATATGTCCAGGTAATTCACCAAAGTGTGAAAACACAAAAAATTGAATAAAATATACCTCGAGTGAAATCTGGAAAAATTACATGGATAGAATTGAAGAGCTCTGAAATACGGTTCCAATGCCACTGAGATCGCGAAAAATGGAGAAACTAGTCAAAAGTTACGAGCTTGAAAATGAAAACAGCTCCTTTGACTTCAACTGGTTGTAGAATGCACCAACAAAAAAATGAAGTGATAAGACCCACTCCATTGGAAATTTGACAGAATCAGCTTTCTGACGATATCTCGTTTGCCCAAAAATGATATCATATGCCCAAGTTATAGCCTTTGGAAGAAAACAGCTCCAAAGGAGAAAAACACAATAGTGGATTAAATTTGACGGTCATACAACCATCACAGGAAAAATCTGGGCCTAAATTTGACGGTCAAACGGCCATCGAAGCACTTGCATAACTAGGCTTATTACAGAAAAAAAAATTGTTTTTTATATAAAAAAAATTACATATATATATATATATTTTTTAAAAATATATTAAAAAAAATTGGAGTGAGGGGGGCACGTGGCCCCGTCCCCATCACTCCCCATAAGGAGAACAGGCCCTTGCGTAGGGTCGTACCTGCGCAGTACCCTGCGCAAGTACTAACTGCGTACAGGCCTGCGCAGGGGTTAATCAACCCTTTTTTATAAAAAACCAAAAAAAAATGCCCTTGCCTTTTTAAAAGGCTTTTAAAAAGATTTAATGAATTTTTTTTTTGGAAAAAAATTTGTGCCTCAAATAAAATAATTTATTTGACGATTTTTTTTTAAATAATAGCTCGATCCGTGTGCACGACCGTACAGGTAAAAAAAATTTGCCTCAGAAATCAACTGAACTAAATATAGGCGAGTTTACAGTCGATCTTTAGGTTTTTGGCCACTCCGGACGCAACAGTGAGGTCCATTTGGGCTCAAAATGCTCCAAAAAATTGAGCACCACCTGGATCTGGCGAAAAAACCCTTTCTTCAAACCCTCATAGATCTGACAAACAGAAGCCAAATATGACGAAACAAAGGTCAATCTTGACTATTCCAGAAACTCTGGATTCAATGGAGAGATCTGATTTGACCCTGGATGCACTGAAAATTTCCACCTCTTGGATAAAAAAATGAAAACCCCAAACCCTTGAAGCTCCAAAAAAATTCTTCAAAACACAAACAGGAAGCAACAGGTATGGAGCTCTGATACCATGTAGAAGTTGAGAAAGCCAACTTCGCAGACCCCGAAAATCACCTGCATGCAAATAACCTGTCACAAAAGGAAGAGATGGAGACAAAAAAGCAAGGGTGCTCTGCAAGTTTCAAGAGAGATTGCATTAGCTGAATTGAAATAATTACAAAGATCAATTCTTAAAAGGAGATCATGCAAAACCTAAAAGTAACCCTAATAGTTAAACATTTAATAATTAATATAATTATTAAATGTCACAATATGCAAACTAAAGTGAAATATTAAGAGAGGAATAAAGGTAACTTAATTAACATAATTAAGTTAAAACTTTACTCTAACATCAACCACACCCAAAATATTCAATATCTTTAGATAAAACATAACATATATATAATATCACCACATGGATGTAAGCTTCTCTAAAAAAATAAATCAAACTCAATTCCATTACCAAAATAGAAATAAACCCAATAACATCTCCTAAACTTTTCATAAGTCAAAAATATATACCCAAGGAGATAAACATGTTGAGCAATCATCAAATGAATCCTCCAAAACTAGAAATCATAGCTCATGATCCATCTCTAAGAGAAGACAAAGCATAAAATATAATACATCTAAAAACAAAATGGGTTATACCTTTCAAATGCTTATTTTTTGAGAGCGTGGGGAATGAGAATGATCCTCCAGGATAATCAAGTCATCACAACTCACTCTAAGAACATTATCCTCTATATGTCCATCATGAAATCACATTAATATCCAGGTGAAGGATCCTCAAACTTCTTTCTAAAGCCTCCAATGAGAAACAATCTCAACAATTGCCTCACTGAATTCTCCAAGTATCATGAGCATCTGTAATTGATCAACCCATACTAAACTCCAAATGCAACACTAGACTCTCATGAATGTCTCAAGAAAATGGCCAATATACTCAATACCAAGAGAACTAACCAAACCACTATCAACAAAAAGTCATAAACTCAATACCTTAACCAAAGACTCAAAAAAAAATATCCATGACCAACCAAGATGTCAACATCTTCATTCACATGAAGATAACCATGTCCTAACAATAATACTTAAAATGTCAAATCACTCTCATTGTAACAACAAGATCTAAGAGCTCCTCCATAACACCAACAACTACTCCAAAATATCATCCATCACTAAGTGATGAATCCACACCACTTCCAAAGCTCCTGTTGAATTGTGATGCTAAGATATCCATGGCATCATGATAATCATCTTCTAAATGAATATTCTACATGGCTCTGACACAATCAAATACTTCGCTTGAAATGTATCACTAACAAAAAATAATAAGTAGAACCAAGATATCAAAGTTAAGAAGATAAATAACATGCTACAAATCCCATAACTGACTATCCAAACACTCTTATCATCCATCCTCTCATATCAAAGCAAAATACCAATGCACAAATGACCACAAAAAAGGAAAACTAATAAATTCTACATCAACATTGAATCAATCTCATAGATATGGATAGTCCACATGCAATTCATCCAACTATAGCTAATGGGTAGCTAATCCATAAACTATACAACTTATAGATCCATAACCAATGAAGCATACAAACTCGTTATCACATCAGTAACATGTGAAACTAACATATCAAAGAAGATAACATGTATAGTTCAAGACTTAAACACCATATCACTAGTAGACTTGATTTGGAAAACAAATTCATAATTGAGTACCATATTCAAGGAACTAATTAAGCATTCCCTCAAATATACAATTGTTATCATCCATAAAAATATAAGATTTTGAACAGAATCTCTCTAAAAATCTACTTGAACCACATATTTTTATTAACATGTAAAACCTACAAAATCATCTCTATGTAAATTTAGATCCACTTAAACATCCATAAAATAGATTCACATATTTCATCTGAAATAATGGAATTTCCCAGATCTACATAAACCCATAGCTTTTTAGAAGATACGAAAATTGCAAACCCTTTAAAGGAATCAAGTTGTCTAGAAGCTTATAAAATATGAAATATACCAACTTCACAACCCACAAATAATCAGTGGTAAAACATATACCAAAATTTCCTCATTGAGAAAGATACAAACCTCCTCACACCATGCATAAATCATACATGCAAACCTACAACTATCTTACATCCAGAAATAACCACAAAGAATCATAATCTAAAAAGTAGTTTATTTGCAAATCTACAAAACTACAAGTTTTGATTAACTGTATTAACCTGCAGAACCATTATGTTTAGTAACCCACGTGAAAATCCATATCCACTTATCATCTAGAGGACCCACAATTCCAAAAAACACCATAATAATTAAACAAGAATAATGGAATAACATGAATATGCATAACCATAGATTTTGAAAGAAAAATCCACAAAACCCTCATATCCAACCAACATGAAATTGAGACATGTGAATAAAACCAACCAAAGGAAGAAGAGGTCCAGGAACTCTAGGCCCATTTTTAGGCCAACTCCACAACCACCATCATGTGCAAGCTGACAAAGGAGCTAGGCTATTCCATAATCTTTCAACTCATCTAATGATCAACTCCATAGCCTAAATTCATTAAGGACTAACGAAACAATTCCTTCCAATGCTAGGGACTAAAGCCAAGCTCCTAATATAAGCGCATCAAACCATAGTCATGTAAACCCAAGTTTCTCCATATGACCAATAAGCCAAGAAAAAACACCCAACATGAATACTTTATTCACACAACCACAAATTGTACCACCATGCATGAGGGTTATAATATATTTTCAAATAGGAGTTCCAGATCAATGTCATTTTAAATGTTCAACCAAATTATCAACTCCAAAATACTCCATCTTATCAATCCTTCAAAATTCATGTTGTCTCTTAAAAACAAGATCAACTACAAAACTTCCACTCAGACAAGGATTAATAATTAGCCAATTCCTTCAAAATAGATTCCCACAAGCTTTCCAGTCTAAGAAATCACAATAGAAAAAATACCCAGAACCTTACACACCATGAATTCTTTACATGCAAACACATGCAAGAAACATGCAAATTCATTCAAGTATATATGTAGCTCACATGAAAGTACATGCAACTCAAATACATGCACATGCAAGCACATGCAAAATATGGATCCAAGATCTTATACCAATTGAAAGGGAAAGATGAACCAAAAAAGGCCTCTGAAAACCAATATGCATCTTGAGTATCTTATTTTTCTTTTTAAATCAGATTTCATAAACTTGATACAAGCACATACTAATATGCCATTAAAGAAGAAACAAACATAGTTGATTTCCCATCACATTAACCCTTAGAGGAAAGACAATGTAGTTTGTAGATCTAAGTAAATTTTAGAAGCATAACATCATGTAAATTGACAATTTAAGAACATGAAAGAAGAAGATCAAAATAATAAAAGACAAAAGAGAAGAAACGTTGATATACATGGGGAAAACCCTTTCAAGTAAAAAAACCCACTCTCCAAAGTATTAAACCAATGCATTAATTTGCAAAAAACTCTTGTTACAATACACATGCAGGCTCTAAGAATTAACACGAAGATTTACATCTTGCTCTTCTCTAGAGGAAATTTGATGGGATAAACCTGCAATAAAAAATTCTCTTCACAACTCTCCAAGAAAACTCTCATATTTATAGAGCACCAAGATAGATGCCTAAAAAAGCATCCTCAATCTTCCACAAATCCAATATCTATAAAAGCTCAAAAAAATATGAGCTTTAACTCAACCTTCTAATCCAAAAACAACCTTACCGTCATCTTGGGCATCCATATTCAAGAAAAGCATCTTATCCATATCCTGTCAATATCTTATCCAAATCTTGGGTGCCTAAATCAGAAAAAGCTAAAATTTTCTTTATTCCTCTTTAGTTCTAATATAGAAGCTACTAACTGAGACTTTCAAGTCAACATAGGAAGTTTCCAAAACATTTTAATGACCAATATCGAAACATGTGACATCCTCCTTTGAAAAAATAGGACCTCCTAGAGTGGGCACCAACTTCCTAAAAAATAGGGATCCTTCCATATCTCATCACCTACCATATAGGATGCCATCTCAACAATAGGACCCACAAATAATGAAAATTTAAGAAGTTTAATACATTAGGATAAACTAATATGCACCTAATAATCAATTAATTAATGCTAGGACTCAAAGGTTGAGACACCTTAATCCCAACAAATAACATTATAATTATATATTTATGTGTATATCTATACATACATATTCTTTTGTAAATGCAAAAACTATGCTCTCCTCTTGCAAATGAGATACTTTTGATTTATTATATATATACACTCATTCCCAAACATTTTATTTAATAATTTGTGCGATTTTAAATGCAAGCCAAGGAGTTGATGTCCAAATTTAAAGGTTAACATTTCAATTGAATGAGATAGAACCAAAAATACATATTAATTACAATGCTACAAAATAAGGTAACCAAAATCATGACAAGAAAATTATCAAATCAACTTATGTGATAAGACACAATACTCTGTGTGTGGGTTCTCAAAGTCATTATGTACTTTTTCATTCTCCTTGATCTACTTCCCTCTCTCTAATGATACTCTCTCTCCTTATCTGGGAGGGAAAATAGTATCATACATCCACCTCATTTAACCGACAAGGTAGTTATTCCATTAACCATAAAATCTATATCATAATATAAACATTAACTAAATATTCATTATGAAGATAAGAAATTCACATATATTTCTTTTAATCAATATCTAGTTGATATTTTCTTTCCACATATCATGATAAAAATCAAATTATATCAACACAATCATCTTCAAATCATAAATTTTGATAACATAATTTAAAAATACAAAATAAAATATTTGATTTATAGTTAGTTAAAATGACATAATTAACTAGTCGAAAATTAGGTGTTACAACTACTTAGGTGAGAATATTTAAATATCCTAATTATCATAAATAAACTTATTAAATAGGTGCATAATCACACTTAGGATATAATATATGTAAGCTGAATAAAATATTACAACACATCTCATCTTTCAAGTATTACTTTCTTATTTGTTTTATTCCATTCTACAACTTCTTTCCTTATTGCCTCTATGACCCCTATGAAAGCATTTCTTTTTATGAATTCTTCCCTTATTGCCAACATGAAAATGTCTTTCTAAAAAATAAATTTATAGCCTCACACAATATCCCTTTATATTTGTAGTTCTTCCACTACCTTTTCCCAATCTATACTCATCATTAAACACATAATAGAAAATCCTCATAGGTTTATTGAAATGTATTTATTGTTCATAACAAAAATTAAAATAAGATAATATCAAACATGATTGTTCTCTATAACTATGGTATGGTTAAAATATATCAAACAAAGGCTTAACTAAGGTAGAATCCCAAAACAAATCCTAATTTTCCCTTTCTCTAACTAGAGGTCTAGGTTTATTTTCTTCCTCTAGATAGATCATATTTCATTTCTACATGTGTAATGGACATTCACAAATTGAGGCATAATTACAAACAACATTTATTATTCATTCAAAAAAAAGGAGATAACCATGATTGTGCCATATCTAGCATAATCTAGACACGACTGCATTTATCCCAAAACTTTTTTATTTATAATTCTTGGCATTTTGAGTCATTTTCATTTTCTACACTAGGATGTGACCACAACTACATGCTTTAAGTTTTGTACCTCACCAAAGTTTTATGAAATTTGTTATTATGGTCTATGTGGTCTTCTACTTGGGTTTTTCTTTATCAACCTTCTAACCAAGAACATTTTTCACCTTCCTTTATCATTTCAAACATTTCTCTCTATAACATAATTCCTTTATCTATTTTCTTGGGTTATTTTTAAGAAAGAACATCTCTAGACTTAATTGAATTAATTTTAATTTATATTTCCATGTTTCTTTCTTCAATGGAAGTAATCTAATTGTTAGTTTAACTAATAAGCATTAGTAAATTATAAAAGGATACATATTCCATTTATCATAATATAGGGGCTTGGTAGTAGATAGTTTGAGATGGTTAATATGGACAAATGGTTGGATTGAAAAGGGAGATCTCACATAAATTTATATGGAATATTAGGAAGAAAACATATTATATGCAAGAAAGTATCTAATATTAAAGGGAGAATGAGAGATCTAAAGAGGGTTAAGACTACTTTTATAAAGATCATTGGTGAGATGACCATTGAAGAAATGCATCAAAGTGAGTTTTTAAAGGTTCTAGAGGGAATTAAGTTTGAAATTTGAATTAGACATTAGTATGGGTGTACTAGTGTCCTCAAGGATAAATAAACATAAAGAATAGAGGATGGCTTGGTAAAAACATAGTTAGTCAAAGTTGGTTTTCTTAGTACACTTGTTGATTCGTAAGTGGACTAGGTTTTGTTGAACAAGATGGGTCAAGCTACAAGATTTGTATAGAAAATTGTAGGAAAATCACAAGGTGGAAGAACACCTATAACAAGCTAATAGCCACTCACATCAAGGTGTAACTCACCTATAACAACTTCCCAAGAATTTGTGGGGCTCCACGTTCACCTGCAATAAATGTCATAAATGTGTATTTTACTACCAAGTCACTTGCAACAACATTAGAAGTAACAAGAATCACTCTAGCCATTTGTGCTATCAATTACCAATAGAAATAAACATAACATCTCAAGGTATTGCTTGTAGCAATGTTGTAGGAGTGTCCCCTAGTATTTTTAAAGCCTATAGCAATGTTATAGGTATGGTAGAACGAAAAAGGGTACATGGTCTTGTGGTTTGGTATTGCCTAGTAGGGATGTAATGACAAGAAGAATTATATATTTGATGGCAATAAAGAGGATGAATTGGTAAAAGAAAAATTTGAAGAGCCAATTATTACCCTAATAGCAATTCACATCCTTCTTTAGCAACATTAATATGTGGCGATAGTTTCTTGGATAATAGTGGCATTAAGAGCATAGGTCACTATTCCTAGATTTTTTTGCCAATTTGAGAGTTTTTGTAGACTTAACTTGTGCTACATGTTTTGTGTGACACAAATTATTTCACATTTGAGATGTTTTCTATTTTAATCCTTTAGTGCACATACATCACATGCAATTGTTATATGCAGTTAAATTCATGCAAAGGTAGTTGAGAACATCTCATGTTTAATTGTATATGAGATTTACTAGAGTACAATGCAGTTGCCTCGAGTTTATGGATCAAGTGTCATGTGTAGGGGAGACAAATGGCCATCACTAATGAAGAAGATGGTGAGCTAGGAAAAAATACCACTATTGAAACTAACAAAATAATGGCCAAAATGCTCCCTTGAAGCATGATAATTGTTACCCCATCTTTTGAAATTTGGCAAGATGCAAATTGTTGTGCACAATAATGAACAACTACCATCAATGGTAAACCAACATTGTCTAAGAAACTATCACCACAAACTAACACCACCAAAGAAAGATGTAAATTATTGTCAAGGAAATAATTGGATCTACAACTTTCTCTTTACACATCATCATCTTTGTTCTCGCCAACTATACACTTCCATTTGATATTTTATCCCTTGTTGGACAATGCCCAACCACTCAACCACATGCCTTGTTTCTTTCAGCCACACCTGCAACACTGCTACAAGCTTCAATAATTTTAGGATCGCACCTACAATATTGCTACAAGGAACACCTTAAGCTACTGTGTATTCCTATTGGTTGTCAAGAGTAAAGACAACTTTGAAATAAATCCTATCAATACTAATGTTGATGTAGGTGACTTAACATTTGTTGTAGGTGAATGTATAGACCTATAAAGTCTTGGTAAACTATTGCATGTCACTTGTAGTCTTTTTATAGAAATTGTATAGCTCATCTCATCACAAATAACTTAAAATTAACCTTATTTGTTCACTAAAGCTTGATTTACTTATAAATGACGTCTATTGAATTGTAAACTTAAAAATAAATTAAATATATCTTAAACAATAAAATAAAAATACAAATTATACAATTTTCAACCTTACTAACGTCTTTGAGCTTAAGATGCTAAACTCCAATTATGTGAAAAAGAGGCGAGTGTACCAAAAATCAAAATAAATGTAGACATGGCCCCACTCACTCTTTCCGTACTATTTTTGTCCACGTTTTATTTGATGAAGTGATTTGAAAGCTTGGTTCCCTCTCTTTCTCAATATAGGCGGTTGTAAGGTATCATTAAAAAATCTCTTGATAATAATATATTTTTATTTTATTAGTGGATAGTAGGGGACACGTGGAAAGTGAATGGATAAAGGAACCTTCCGTAATTGCCGGCAATTGATTGTCCACATATTAATGAACTATCTGAGTAGATAAAGATATTGATAAGAACAAAAAGAATTATTGGAGTAATGTATGACATTATGAGAATATTTGCCGGGCATAAAGATTTTTGCTTACGTGGAAATAAAATTCTGGTCAAACCTACAGTTTATATGGTTATTCAAAATAAACAAAATTCCGTTTCCCACATGGGTATCCCCACGACAAGGGTACGTGGGTACCTAGGATAAAAAGTGGAAATGTACTTTTAATATAAATTTTAAACTTATGTAACATTGACGTAGATATAATGAATATTTTAAAAGGATTAATATTTGTTATTGTAATATAGTTAAAACTATAGTTGATAGTAATGAGTCAATATTGAGTGGTTTATTTATCATTTATCTAGAATTTATAATATAAAGTCTTAAAACTAAATTTCTAACAATTGAGTTATTCAAACAATTATAAATTTTTGGTTCACAAATTTAAATTTTCATATTAGAAGAATAAATGTTGCTATAACAAGAAAAAATGCTTAGTTGTGATAAAATGACATTTGTTTATATTGTTGTATAATTAGCATGTTAGAATGTGGAAGTAAACTCAAGTGTTGTTTTCTTAGATATATGTTCAAGAAACATTATTAACAACATTGGAAGGAAATAACTACTTTCAATTAGTTAGTAGCAATGAAAATTTATATTTGTTTACAATGTTGTTAGTATAGGCCTTGATGAATTAATCCATCTACAAGGTGATACTGTTGTGATCTAGAGTAAAGTCGCCTTCCACTTGAAAATTATGGGTTGCATAGTAACTAGTATTTGCCATTGTAAAAAAAATGGAAGTAGAAATAATATTAAGTGTTTTAATAGGTAGTTAATGTTGTTGCAATACATTTTTTGTATTGAATAAAGTAGAATTACAAAAGAGAAGGGGCATTCAAGTAGATTTTAGAAATATTTTCTAAGTTCAACTCTCCTCTCTTACTCTTACTACTTATCTCTCTTGGATGCAACAAAATAATCCATTACTACAATAGGAAAGCTCCATTTCTAAATCTTATTAGAAAAATTGAAGCTAAGGTTTCATTGTGGGAATTTTCAACACCTTCTCTCTTCTCCTCCATTGATGAATGGAAATATCCTTCAAGTTTCATTCTTGTTGTGTTATATTACACATGTTTCTCATTATATGCGATTTTCTTCTCATTTCTTGGCAAATGCTTTAGTGTTTTCTCACTTCCTATTATCTCGTTTCATTTTATACACATTGTAACATCATAAATTGTCACCCTTGACAATTTCACACTAGATTTTGCTCCCTCCTAAGTGCATGGACCTAATTGTACATCTAATGTCTTAAATTATGTATTTCATGGCCCATTTGGACATTTATCAAGAAAACCCATATACAAAACCAAGGCAAACATTTAATATTTTGCTCTTGACACTTTACACCCTGCAAAATAAGGTTGGGACAAAGTCGCCCTAGAGGTGACTTGGTCCCCCTATTTGGCTCCAATTTTTAATATATCAAAGTTGACACTTTACTATTTGAATTTCAAATGTCAAATGTCGGCTATTGTGTTAGGAAATATTGCATTTAACCCACAATCTTAATCCATTTCCTACATAACCCATTAGAGATAAACATGCATGCAAGTAACCACAATACATAGATCAAATGGACAAGCCACAAGATAACACAAGATATACCCTGGGAAAACCCTCAAGAGGGAAAAACCCAGCCCCAAAAAGCATCCATACTCCATCATATTATTTAACAATAAACCAATACAAGAGTTACAATGAATACCTCTAAAGCATCAAGTCCTCCAATGCACTCTAGTGTGTCCAAGCACGAATCCACACATCCCATGCCATGCTTCACATACACACTCCTCAGAAAGACTCAATAATGAAAAACCACTCTCACAACCAACCTTAACCACTAAACATGTGTTTTCTTTTATAGACTCAAGCTCACATAAATACAACTAGTGGTAAGGTAAAACCATGTACCACAAAACCATGTGAATACAAAACCACTAACCCTTATTTAATATTGGGTACTAAGACTTCACTTTATTTAATATTTCCCCAATATTAAATTATTATCACATGTCTCCCACACATTAAATAATAATACAATATTGCAATACAACATCAAGTGGTCTCCAAATAATTACCTAGTGTGATTAACCACACCACCAAGGTGCATCACAACTAAATAATTATTTAATTACAACATTATAATAAAACAATTTATGCAATGGTGTACAACACCATATCCCAACATTCTCCCACTTGTTGTATGCATTGCATAAGGGATCAATACATGAAATACATCATCATAGCCATACATGAAACCACATGAATCTCCACAATGCTATCGTGCTCCATCAAGATACCTACAAATAAGAACAAAGTGACCACCATCTCAAGCAAGAACTTTACTCATCCTCCAATGTGCCACTTATGGAAGAAAAGGAACATTCCAAGGTGAAAGTGCACCAAACCAAAGAACACAAGCATCAAATCCAAGTGATAACAAAGGCTCTAACCAAGTTGTTGTCAACTGAAAAACCCACATGATCAAAAATAACTTCCACAACACATGCTAATACATCCAATCATCCATACCTCCAAGGTATCAATACATTAGTAAACTCATGCCAAGAACATATGCAACCCATAAACCACAACCAAAAGCTCCCTATATCAAACCTGTCAATGAAGAACATACATATCCAAGAACTCCCATTGCATAGGTAATGTCAAACCATATCAAGTCTACCAATCAACACTATATCAAGGTGTGATAAGTAAATCAAAGCATGAAGTACCAAGAACAATAACAATGATCCACACATACAACCCAAAGAGTTGCCTAAACTCTCACAACATGTTGCCACCATCCTCCCAAAAAACATGAACATCCAAGAAGGAACCATGAAGAGAGGAACCTGTAAACCATAATTTCCTCCTACCAACACCTCAAAAGTGTATTGTTGTGTCAAGTATGATCTCCTAACAACTCCAAATGAAAATCCTCAACAACATATGAATCAATGTAACAATGCCAACATGGATTTAAGCTTCTCTAATCAAGAATATCAAACTCAAAGTAACCATCCCAAAAACTAGAAATCAGCCCATAAACCATCTCCTAACAATCCTCAACGAAGAATGATATCATAAACTCAAATGCATGAGATAACCATGCCATAACATCTTTCAAACTGAATCCTCCAGAACTAACTATCCATAGCTCAAGATCCATATCTATGAAAGATAAAGCATATAAACTCATGCTAAACAATCCTCAAATGAGTATTCAAAACCAATCACCATGAATCAACTCAAAACCATGAGAATCAAAGCACGAAACATAACACATCTAAAATATATAATGGGAAAATACCTCTCAAATAATAAACTACCAAGAGTGGGGAATGAGAATGCTCCTCTAGGATAACCAAGTCATCACGACTCACTCTAAGAACAATCTCTTCTATTAGTCCATCATGAACTCATGTCCATATCCAGGTGAAAGCTCTCTGGTCTTCCTATTGAAACCTCCAAAGAGTAACTGTCTCAAGAAAATGTCACTAATCACAAGAGAACTCCAACCATCACCTACATCTCTAAGTATCCATGATCACCTGTAATCGATCAATACATACCAAAATCCAAATGTAACATAGCACCATCATGAAGTAATCAAAAAAATGATCAATGTACCCAATACAAAGAGAACTACCATGATCAATGGCAAAGCTCCAACCACATAATCATGAACCTATCATGACAAAATGATCTAACCATCTCCTCCTAGGAGATCACATGCACCAAAACATACATCCTAGTCATGAGAGGATAAGTACCATGCCAAACTCTAATCTAGAATCAAGAGTATATCATGACATCATAACAAATACACTCTAAACCAAGAAATCATATCTCCAATCACATGAAGATAACCATCACCAATGATGCATTCACATCACTACCAACAACTCCCATTGAGCCATGATACGAGCTACAGATGGCATTATGACTACCATCTCCTCCATGAACATCATCCAGGTCTACACACACTCAACTACAATGTTAGTAACATACAAGTAAACCAAAATCTTCAAGACAAGAAGATACATACAACCACCATCAAGACATCACAAACCAAACCAATCCAACACTGCCAAGTCAACATTGTTAAAATCTCCCATTGAAAGTGTATAAACAATGAATGTAACAAGCTATCGTGACATCGTGATGAAACCACAGGCTACAAGTCCCATGAACCGACTAATCAAGTAATCAAATCATCCATCCTCTCAATATCAAAACAACATACCAATGTATAAATGACCACAAACAAGGCCAACTAATATCTGCAACAACAATGAATCAAAACCTAGTGGATATAGACAATCCACATCTAATTCATTCAACTGCAACCCAATAGGTTGTACACACCTGAAAGATGCATAACTCATAGATCCAAACCACTAAAACATGCAAACTCATCATCACATTAGTAACCTACAAACCGAGATATCAAAGAAGATAATCCTATAAACATCAAGACTCAAACACCAAATCAACCATAGATCTAATTTTCCAACCGTGTCCATAAATGAGTAATCATATTCAAGGAACCAAATAAGCATCAAGAAGATAAGAGCAATCTCCTAACATCAAACCATTTCACCACCAAACAACCACATACATGATCATGTTGTGCCAATGCATCAAATGTACTTGCATACCCATGACACAATAACCATAGCCATCACTATACCTGCACCCAACTATTACCCATATGAAACTGCAAGTCTCAAACCATGTCCAACCATGTCCTCAAAATTGAAGACAATCTATGTACCTGTCACCATCAAATTCCAACTCTGAAAAATACCTGTAAACCTGTACCTAGAATCACCAATTTGATAATCAGTTGTAGCATCATAAATAACATATAAAAACATGTGCTCCTTCAAGGTTTCGCCTCTTGACTCATCTGAATGCTCACACAATCACACCCAAAATCTCAAGCTCCTACAAGCGATCAAACAAGTACCAAACTCATCCTTCTCAAATTGATAAAAATCTCCACCACTATGTCTCAATCATTTTGTTTATCTAGTCTCTAATTTTCAAGTCATGATAGCCGATGGGAAACAACTATATTGTGGTGGAAAATTCCATCATATAAAACTCTCAATGGGAAAATTATCAGCTAGATTAAAAAATGTTTGATATCCCTATTAGGGGAGTGGATGTAGTTTTAGGTGTGTAATGGCTTAAACAATTAGGAACATCATCTTTCAATTTTCAAGACTTATCCATGGATTTTAGGATACATGGGAAAAAGCATAAATTTTTTGGAATAAAATCACCACCAAGTGAAATCATTAGATCCCATAGGATGGATAAATTACTCAAGAAATGTTCTTATAATATAGGGACACAATTACATTTTATAGAATCAAAAGATACGGTTACTCAAAATAAACCAAAAATTCAAGAGATTATTCAACACCATCAACAAGTATTTCAAGAGTCCAAGGATGTACCTCTAATTAGAGACATTGAATTAATACCAAGTAGAATTTTTCATCCCCAAAAAAATTCCTTTATCTCCTATGCTTATTCTTAACAGAAGGCGTGATCCATGGAGAATGTGTTCGCATTGCAAGAAACTAAACTAAATCACTCATAAAGATAAGTTTCATATTCCTATTGCTAATGAATTAGAAGAAAATAAAATCTATACAAAACAATCCAAATGTGTCTTTAGGTTGAAACAAGTAGAATACTCGAGTCATTGGTGTCACTTAAAGGTGTTAAGATGGACCCTAAGAAGAGAGCATTTTTGGGTCTAACAAGATACTATAGAATATTTGTTCATACCTATCATCCTATAAAGAAAATTTTCTTTTGGGAAGGTATTAAAGTGAATATTCAAAATATTGTGGTAGAATATTTGATATGCCAACAAAATAAAAAGGGGAATAATAAAGACTTTAGGCCTCTTTTAAATATTAGGCATTCCAGTACAACACTAGGAAAAATATTAATGGACTTCATTAAGGGGTTGTCAAAGATAAATAATATTGATGTAATCTAGCTTGTTGTGGATAAAATAATTAAGAATGCATATTTTTGTGGACTCTCTCATCTATATTCCACTAATATTATGGAAAAAATATTCATACAAAATATACAAAAATTTTATTGAATTTCCAAAATCAGATTGGAAAATAGAGCCACCTCAAAATTCCTAATCAAGTGGAAGAATTTACCAATTGAAGATGCAACATAGAATGATGAAAAACTCATACAAAATATTTTAGAGTTGCTAAGCATTGAGGGTAATGATTTTTTGAAGGGGAAGGGAATGTTATGATCCTAATATGGTATATTCCTAAGTATATATTATATATTCCAAAGATAAGTGCTTGTGGAATGCTTAACCGTAACATAAATATTAGTTAATACAATAATACCCCTTAATTAGAATGAAGGGTTATGTCCCCACATATTTTAGCCTATAAATAAGGAAAAGAGCTCTCTCCCATATCATCATATTATACAATCTTGAATTCATATGTTATTATTTGATTATTGGAGGTCACCCGCTCAAAGTGGTTTTTTATATTTATGATTTTTACAAATATTTCCAAGAAATATCCTAACACACTAGAAAATAAAGAATAAATTAACAACTACCAAAGAAACTCACACAACTCTTTTTTATGCTAGTTATTAAAGAATTGCATAGAGGTTAGATTTTAACATACACCAAGAGGGACAAGTTTATACACAAATAAAATCTACAAACATATTTAATGCAATATACAACCCCTAAAAAAATAGAAACATTCATGGAAATATGAAGGCAAGAGGATTTTCACAAAACATTCAAGTTGAGAGAACATAAAATAGAATTGTTTATTAATATACATGTATGGATCCTATTTTATAAAAGAAGAGTTGCATAGTTGCAGAGCTCTTCAGAAAAAAACTAAGGAAGAAGCCCCTTGATGGGCTTGAAAATTGGCTAGTTTTCATTTTACTGTTTCATACTTTTCATCATCTCTTTCTGCTAAGTTTCAAGACATTACCAAAACCTTTTATACCTTTTATATACTTTTAAGCATGTGGAAAAGGAAACATGTTATGTTGATATATGTATGTATGAATGCATGAATTCCTATGAAATTTAGTAGAATTTTATGTTTAAATTATGATTGTAAATGAAACGTAGAAAAAGGTGTGACCCTCTCCCTAGAGATTTCACTATAGGGTGTAGGTACCTTTTTTTAAATATTTCATTAGGGATTTGAAGGTAGTGGGGATTTGATGGATTTGGACAAGATCTAGGACTAAATTACAATCTAATAGGTGAATCAATATTCCCTTACCCAAATTTGGAATGAACCTAAAGATGAAATGCAATAGTTCAATTTTAATAATGCAAATTATTATTCTAATGCAAATACAGTAGATCTGAGAAGTCACATACATAAATAGACTACAAAAATGGACTGAGTAGGACGCTGTGCACTTGTGATATAAATTTGGAGCTGAAAATGTTGGACATAGGTGCCCCATGCACCACTGTCTTTGTAGGGATTATTCAAATCTGAATTTTGCAATCCTCTAGTGCTAGGTCAAATCTTTTGTTCTCCACTTGTCGAACTGACGGATCACTATTAGATAATTTTGCAACTTATTTTCTATGAGTTTTCAAGGTGTAGGGTTTTGATTGCAACAATGGATAATTGACCTTCAAAATTATTCCACTCTTCTTCATACTTGAAACCTACACATGTTCAAAGAGAGAAGAAAGGTTGTGCCATTTAGGGGCTTTCCTTAGTAAAACCTATGTTATTGTTTCCACTTCCACAATGGAAATTTCATTAATAAATGGATAAATGATGAAAAGGAATGATGAATCCACAAAGTGCTGCAAATCACCACCCTTCAGTGGCTTCCTTGAAGGACTGAAGTCATACACATCTCCTCAAGGATTGAATCTTGCTTGCTTGAATTTATTGAAGACTTACATGAATTAGATCTCACAAATAATATAAAAACATAAACATGAACAAAATCACATACACTTTGACATGATGTTTGGATCTGGAATTGTTGCAATAAATCCTTTAATGGTTGCTCGACTTGCTTGATAATTCTCTTGATAATAATTCTTGCTCTTTGTGCTCAATTATTTCATGCTTCATGCTAGATATCTCTTGTTAGCTTTTAAATAATACAATAACTAGGTATTTATATTAAATTATTCTAATTTCTTAAAAATTAAATCTTGATAGCCAACTTTAGATATTTGAATTTCAAATAATAAAATTCCAACACCAATATATTTGAATTTGGAGCTAAAATAGGGGGACATAGGCACCCTAGGTTCCCATGTTCTAAACCTATTTTTTGAAAATTAATGAGTTGAGAACAAAGTATTACATGAAAGCATTTGTTTTGTTCTTGCAAATTATTGAAAAATGATAAAATGGGCCATGAAATGCATGATTTAGAAAATTAAATGTTCAATTAGGTCCAATTATTTAAGGGGGAGCAAAACATAGTGTGAAATTGTCAAGGGTGACAATTTATGATGCTACATTTAGCCCCCACTTTAGTGAGAGTATGAACTTACGCTCAGACTCACACTAAAGTAGAAAAATATGTCAAGAGCAGTCTGAACGTATAAATGTTGAAGAGATAGGATGACAAATGATCAAGGGGGAGTGCACAATCCCTTAGAATCCAATATCCCATGGCAAACCAACATAAGCACAAAGGAACACACATGTACGCAATGCAACAAGATAACATACAAAAACATACATGTCAAATACATGAAGCATACACGATGAAAAAACATGAGATAACATAACACATAAGCATAAAAAAATGAACAAAAACATGATGCAAACTTGAAGAAGACACACAAAAGAAACACAACACAACACAACACATGGTTAGTACTAAAGGGATTCGAGTTAGTAAGGAAAAGAGACCCTAGTATTAAATATGTCTCAAATACCAAACATCATCCATTTAATGAATGTTAGTCAAAGGAATGCTCCCATAAGGGATAGCAAGTTGCATTATGCCTCATCACTCATGAGCTACATGGATCCACTGGCTAGCAAGTTGCATTATGATAGGTTTCCATGCAATA